>OX401409.1:37590298-38190298 GCA_947846245.1 Cerastoderma edule
TCATATAAAATGGAGTCAGTCTTTACTCATATTAAGTGGAGTCAGTCTTTACTCATATAAAATGGAGTCAGTCTTTACTCATATAAAGTGGAGTCAGTCTTTACTCATATAAAATGGAGTAAGTCTTTACTCATATAAAGTGGAGTCAGTCTTTACTCATATTAAGTGGAGTCAGTTTTTACTCATATAAAATGGAGTCAGTCTTTACTTATATTAAGTGGAGTCAGTCTTTACTCATTGTCATATAAAATGTCCTTACAATAAAGGATAGATCAATATATTCTCTTAATATGATAAAATGCAATTCGCTAAACATTATAAAAGGTTTCGATAGAAAATATAAAAACTTATCTCTGTATCTTAAACATATGGATTTCAAAATCTTCCATCAAAGCTTTTTGAGTGGTATTTATTTATAAAGGATTCTATCTTTTACTTTTATCCCATTAACACAGGAGTATGTGCCACGTTATAAAAAAAGGTGTGCATTAACTCACTTATATTTCTGAGTTACTTGAAGCAGAAGTAATTAAATTGATTCCCCAAAATACCAATGAGCATCTACATAATAGATTAATGAATGTTTAACGTTATTTTAACAGAGGCAGAATTTGCTCAGCATGCTTTGAGTGTTTGACTGTGCACATTGTCTTGCCCAGAGATACTTTACTAATATTTTATTTGTGAACACATAACAATTCTGAAATCACATTTATTTGTGTGAAATCAGAGTTTGCTAACCAATACCATCTGAAGAGATCACTTTGTTAAAAGTAAGTAACACTGTTATATTTAGCTGGATGAGCATCAAAATTGGAAAATGTGTTTATAGTGTAAACGATTAAAGAATCACTTTGAGGGTTCAATGCAAAACTATAGTAAGTGCTGCACATACATGCGGCACTTACTATAGTATTGCATTGAACCTTTAATTAACATGTATCAATGTGAAGAGTGCTATATGACATGTCTAGTAGTAATTGTTTGTTTTCCATAATGCCATTACTTTTGTATTACCCAGAACAACAAGGGGATTTAAGACATTACCTTGTTTTGGTACACCAATGTCTAGTCATAATGTTGGAGACTATTGCATCATTGAACTGGCAAGACTTTGGTTCGGTCTTTAAGAGAATAGCAAAAGTCTAGATGTAAGAGTAAATTCATCCTTAGACACGCCTGTCTCTTCTGCCCTTTTGGTAATATTACACATAAAGACAATTTCATATTTCAAATCTAATAGGAAAAGGACAGGACTTGGTCTATATTTGGACAGTTTTTGCAGGCAGTTTTTTAAACTTTTGTAAAGGAGTAAATAATATAATTGTATCCAGGTGTCTACTCTTGTCTCATTTCTTTTAACTCACTTTGAAAACAATGTTGTCATATTTTGAAATAACTGTCTGCTGACCTTATTTTGATGCTTGATTTTGTCTTAATTTGGACCCATTCTGAGGGATTTACTGTATTACAAAATTTCAACGCTGAACTTCATGATTTGCTGCAGACAACATTGTGTATATTGTGAAAAATAATTCTTAAGTTGAGTCTAGTATTGAAAATATTGCTGCAAAACATTTTGATAAACTTTTTCTACTTTGTCTAGAGCAAAAAGGTAAAAATTGTGTTTTGTTTTTCTTTTCTGCAAAGGGTTAAGACATAGAACAAACAATAGACGTATTTGAATTGTTAAATGGCCTAACTTAATTTTAAATATGTCCCCTATTTAAAACACCCTTTTTAGCCAAATCAAACAATATCAAACATCTTTGCTTCTCACTGCTTTATAAGACAATGTTAGAGAAAAGATGCTTAACAAAATTAAATAAGATTTAAATTTGCTTCAAGATATGTCATCTATTCCTCAAATTGCAGGTATATGCTATGCACTCAATGAATTAACTGATAACCTTGAATTATATTCATCTTTTGTCACAATGATTTAAATGTTAGTTGAACTCTTCCTTTATTCAGTCAAATGAAACACAACCTGATTAAAAAGGAGAATTTGCACATCATGCCAATGATTTTTAAATGCAGACTTTGACTTCTCTTGTCACATAATTAATTGATTTGATGTCATTGATACTGTTGTAAATGACACAGTAAGTATAAAGCATAAGGCAGATCCTTATAGTTTGACCAAGAGAAAGGACTTTAATCTGCACACATTTCTGTCCTCGCCCTAAGTCAAGAGTTGTCGAGAAATCTGTTTAACAAATATTGACTTATGACATAAATGTGCATTTATCACATGTTTATGTTTGGCATTATAACTACCAAGATATTATAACCTATTTCCTTCATACATAATTATGCCATCTATAACAAAAGATGACAAACAATCGAAAAAACCCTTCCCCTCCCAAGTGATTGTCCGAGTCAATTTCACAAAAAGAGCTGTTGAGAACAAAATTCTTGAGCACACATGCATTTGTTTGTTGGAGGTTTGAACATACTTTCATTGGTTAAAATTGTGGTGAATAATCTTTTCGAGGCGTTTAGTGGATAGGTCAATTCTATGTCAACAGTCAATTAGTCAGAATAGTCTAATCTTAACAACCTGACAATATGATAGTTAAAAAGCAAGAAATTGAATTTGGACATGGATGTTCTACATACTATATCACAGTAGTCCTAATTATGTAAAGATTCCAACACCTTTGTTGAATTGAAGGTGTTTTCAAGTTTATATCAAATGAATTAGATATTTTATGGGATATCAATAATGATAAGCCAGTGTGTTAATCATACTTTTATCAAGACATCATCAGCCAAATACCTAAATGATTATTGCCAAATTATAAAGGTTTTCTCATGATGTGAAAAACAGTTTTGATGTGATGAAAACCCATACACTTTATGTTTTCAATTTTTGTAATTTGTATTTCTAATTTGGTTACTTTAGATTACTTAGGGGCGTTGCGCTGTCGTGAACATTAGGGCCGCAGAGGGGCCGGTTCGGGGTTACCCTCTATTCTTTAGAATTTCTTTGAAAGTAGCCCTTGGCTGGGCACCACTGTGATTTATAAAGGCATTGCAGTTAAAAAATAATACTGTTGCAAGCATACTCCTCCATATCCAACCATACCTGAGAAATATTGACTTTCTCATTTGTCATAAGTCAAGTCTTGTAGTCATTTGGGAGTATGTGGATTTTGGAATTAAGAAGTTTTGGGATTTCAACCAGTACTTCCCTTTAGTTGACCTTAATGTTTGTTTCCAGTTGTAAAGCTTTCCACAATACCCAGGATACTATTGAATGAATTCTATGGCTATGGTTTTATGCTGCAGACTGCATTGTGTTCTGTGGTTAACCCATTACCAAACAATAACGACATTTAACCACTTTGTTGCAGACGACTCTGGAATACATTGTCGGAAAAGGAGAAATTGCTCGTAACAAGCAATTTCTCCTTTTCCAACAATGTTTTCTGCCCTATCAGAAGATTATTTTCCAATTTCATCACATTTTGAAATGTTGTCTGCACACTCTTTCAAATTGGGACGGTCGAAAAGTTGGCATTTGGTAAAGGGTTAACAAAGGATAAGCCTAGTTTCAGTCTCCCACTGTTTGTTGTACTGCAGGTGAGATAACCATCTCTATCCTGGTTATGAATCCACATGACACAGTGTCAAACTGTCATGATAAATAGGCTTGTTTCTTCTCTGCACCATGAGGAGTAAAATAATAGTCGAAAACACTGGAAACATTAATCTTGTCACTAATAATCTTGTAGATTCAAACATACAATTATACTGTAAAGTATTTAACCACAAGGACTCAAGTAAAAGCTGATATAAGCACTATGATAAAGTGCAGATGCAAAACTTGTAGAACTGACTTTAATGAAAAGTTTAATACCAAAGTGTAAATCCCCAGTTACTTCCCCTGCAAATGATTCAAGAACTGTGTGCATGAACTTTTTTATAAGGATATGAACAACAAATGACCTTTCATGAAGACATTGCTGTTCTTGAATTTGTTTGTGAGTCTCAAGAATCTGTTCATGGATGTATTCATGAACATATTCTGGAAATTCATGAACACAATTTTACACTCAAGAACAAGGTCAAGAACAGCGATGTGTTTCATGAATGACCATTAATTTTTTTGTTGTTGTTCATGTCTGTTTATGAAATTTATGAACACAGTTCTTCAATCTTTCACAGGGATTACTTCATTTTTCAAATGCAGATGGCCTCGGAGTATGCAGGTGATGGCATTTATCAGAGTTAAACTGAAATTTGGTAGTCTGTGTAAATATGACATCTGATAAGAGGGTTCAAAACACTGATAAAATATAGATAATTCTGAACTTCTTCCAGCTACAATTACATCAAAGCAAGTTGTGAATTGACCCAGTGTATTTAACTGTAATGATTAGGGCAGTCATGGAAAAAACGATAACTGAATAGTTCATATATATAATGCAATATGGCGGTGCAGAGATAAAATTCTGAAAAAGGACCAAATAAGAGGGATATTTCATTTCTTACCTTTTTATTTCTTGTCTAAACCTCATATTGTGAGCATTTATTAAATTACAATTAGTAACCACTATATAGGATATAACCTTTATATAGGATATCTCCAACTAGTCCTAGAATACTTCATGTCATTGCAACAAAAAGAAGAAACTGCTAAACATGTGCAATTTCTTCATTTATCACAATGGTTTCATCAGTTCTCAAGGGTTCAGTGCCATACTGTAAGAAGTTTGTGCAAAAAAAGGAGAAATTGCTCGTTAAAACCAAGTTCTCCTTTTTCCACAATGTTTTCCAGAGTCGTCTGCAACAAACTGGTCAAATGTCGTCTTTAGTTGGTAATTGGTTAAACTCTGTATGAGGGAAAGAGATTATTTGAAAATGAACAAAAAAAGAAAAGTTAACTAGAGGAAATAACCACCTTATCAAGGCGCAGTTTGTTGGTCTAGTGACATGGCTGAGGGATTTTATTATTTTCAAAACCCCATAAACGTCAGATTTGTTCAAAACATGCTTACTAATCAGACATCATCCGTATTTAAGTGTCTGCACTCTGTATGAGTGAACATAATGGGCAGTTGGTGCATTTATTATGTTGCCTTCAAATAAGAAAGGCTATCATTATTTTTGAAATAGACTGTTTTTCTGCTTATGGAAACTTGCTCGAATTCATAGCACAAAACATACTCAAAGTGATAACAGAATCATTGTGACAAAAATAGAATATGTTTTTAGCTCACCTGAGCACGTAGTGCTCAAGGTGAGCTTTTGTGATACCGAGATGTCCGTCGTCCGTGCGTCCGTGCGTGTGTCAACAATTGCTTGTGAACACTCTAGAGGCTACATTTATGATCCAATTTTTATCAAAATTGGTCAGAATGATTGTCTCAATGAAATCTTGGCCAAGTTCAAGACTCGGTCATGTGGGGTCAAAAACTAGGTCACTAGGTCAAATAATTTAAAAAGCTTGTGAACACTCTAGAGGCCACATTTTTGGTCCAATTTTGATGAAAGTTGGTCAGAATGATTGTCTCAATAAAATCTTGGCCAAGTTTGAAACTGGGTCATTTGGGGTCAAAAACTAGGTCACTAGGTCAAATAATTTAAGAAGTTTGTGAACACTCTAGAGGCCACATTTATGGTCCAATTTTGATGAAAGTTGGTCAGAATGATTGTCTCAATAAAATCTTGGCCAAGTTCGAAACTGGGTCATGTGGGGTCAATAACTAGGTCACTAGGTCAAATAATTTAAAAAGCTTGTGAACACTCTAGAGACCACAATTATGGTCCAATTTTTATCAAAATTGGTCAGAATGATTGTCTCAATAAAATCTTGGCCAAGTTCGAAACTGGGTCATGTGGGGTCAAAAACTAGGTCACTAGGTCAAATAATTTAAAAAGTTTGTGAACACTCTAGAGGCCACATTTATGTTCCAATTTTGATGAAAGTTCATCAGAATGATGGTCTTAATGAAATCTTGGCCAAGTTTGAAACTGGTTTACGTGGGGTCAAAAACTAGGTCACTAGGTCAAATAATTTAAAAAGCTTGTGAACACTCTAGAGGCCACATTTATGGTCCAATTTTGATGAAAGTTGGTCAGAATGATTGTCTCAATAAAAATGTTGGCCAAGTTTGAAACTGGGTCATGTGGGGTCAATAACTAGGTCACTAGGTCATATAATTTAAAAAGCTTGTGAACACTCTAGAGACCACAATTATGGTCCAATTTTTATCAAAGTTGGTCAGAATGATTGTCTCAATGAAATCTTGGCCAAGTTCAAGACTCGGTCATGTGGGGTAAAAAACTAGGTCACTAGGTCAAATAATTTAAAAAGCTTGTGAACACTCTAGAGGCACATTTATGGTCCAAATTTGATGAAAGTTGGTCAGAATGATTGTCTCAATTGAAATCTTGGCCAAGTTTGAAACCGGGTCATGTGAGGTCAAAAACTAGGTCACTAGGTCAAATATTTGAAAAACCTTGTGAACACTCTAGCAGCTATATTTATGGTCCAATTTTGATGAAAGTTGGTCAGAATGATTGTCTCAATAAAATCTTGGCCATGTTTGAAAGTGGGTCATTTGAGGTCAAAAACTAGGTCACTAGGTCAAATAATTTAAAAAGCTTGTGAACACTCTAGAGGCCACATTTATGGTCCAATTTTGATGAAAGTTGGCCAGAATGATTGGATTATTTACCATAAGCTTGACTGTCTTAAAATTTTCCAAATTTATTTACTGTTGAAAACCAATAAACGACTTTGAGATACATTTTCCAATTGTTATTATTTTAATTTGCCCAACCAATTGTTACTGTCCCTGCTTTCACAAACCTAAATTTCCTTCATCTTAATTCTCTTTGTCTTGGTGAACATTAACTCAAGAAGACAAATACAATACACATAAAAAAATGTTAACAAGCAAGAGCATTGGCTTAGAGTATTCAATGCAATTAGCACTTAGAAGAGTTTGAAACATACCAACCACTCTGTCTTAAATATACCTCTTTTTCAAACAGAACTCAGGTGAGCGATAAAGGGCCATTATGGCCCTCTTGTTGATAAAAGTAAGTTTTATTGAATGCGAAACTGAACTGTTCATTGCAGATTGTATATAGAAAAGAGGTCTATGTTGTTAAGAGGTTCGGATAGCTTCTCTAGATACCTGCTTTATAGCTAACTGCTCTAAAGCTTCTCTGAACCACATGTTCTTGGTACTTGTTAGAATAGTCTCAACAAGACAAATTCTTGTAAGGACCACCTAAAAAGTGTATATCAAGTTTTGAAATATGGTGGGTAAAAAAAGCTCTATTATTAAGATAACATTCATGAACTTAAGTTTCTGTTGTTAATGAACATGTTCTTGAAATTCATGAATAAGTTAAGAACCAGCTTTGTGTTCATGAATGGCCATTTAATGTTCATGAATGTTCACAATGTCAATGAATTAACCTTTCAAAGGGGTACCCTCACATGACCTTAACCCATTACCAAACAATAATGACATTTGACCAGTTGACGACTCCGGAAAACATTGTTGGAGAAGGAGAAATTGCTCTTAACAAGCAATTTCTCCTTTTCCAACAATTGTTTTCTGCCCTATTAGAAGGGTATTTATCAATTTCATCACATTTTGAAAAGTCGTCTGCAGACTCTTTCAATATGGGATATTAAAAAATTTGGCGTTTGGTAAAGGGTTAACTAGATAATACTACAGCAGGAAGAGCATCATCTTCCTAAACATAAAGTCAATGGCACACTTTAAAATTATAGAAAACTTTTCTTTAACCAAACTTTTGATTGTTAATTCAATGTGGGCTGTGACAAAGTTAAAGGGATTGTGACTCTCAGTTTGTCACAAAGTTGTCTGCTGTGAAAGTTTAAATAGGTGGATGTTTACAAATCAATGACCATCACATGTGTTTTGTATAACACAATATTGTTAAAGACAAATAAAATGAATGTTTTTAGATATGTTAAATAACCCATAAATGGCATGGTAGATATGTTAAATAACCCATAAATGGCATGATTTTTGTTTTGACATATAGTTAACCTTTAAAAACTGTTTTTTGTAAACGTAATGCCAGAAGATTTGATGAAAACATAACTCACTGTCTTGTTAACATTTTACCAATTATAGTCGTTAACGTTACTTGCTGACTTTTATGGGTCCTCACCTTCTTTTTTGCCGTTGAAAATCTTTGGAAAAGTTTGAATGAGAAATAGCCAATATCATTTTAACCCATTCTCAAACTTTGGAATTCGTGACTACTTCAATATGAATTTGAATTGTTAAAGACATTTCATGAAGGCAACATAATTTACTGTAAGTTGTTTTCAAATATCTATGATAGTCTTCATGAAAGATAAATTGATGGAAAATTGAAAATGTTGTGATTAGTTCTATGTTATAAAAAATTTACCTTTTTAATTCAATGCATTTGAAAGTCATCCATACCAAGGTGTTGAATTTTGTCTATACAAGATATATAAGGGTAATGTATTACTAAAGAACTTTAAGTGCAGGTTTCACTTTTCATGGGAAGAATTTAGTCATTTTAAAGTAAACAAGTGCGAAATTACCCGCCAACAACGGGACTTAAACAATTACAGAAGCGACTAATTGAATTACCTGATACTTATCTCCTCTAGTGTCTATTTCTTGCATTCATACCATGTTTGACAGTTATGACCCTTTACAGAGGGGGATCTGATTGGGTAGATCAGATCTGGATTGAAATATAGTGATAAAATTGTCGACGATATTGCATTAATAGATGTAAGATTACAAGCCATTGAAATAGTAATAATGCACATCTAATAATGCACATATTTTGAATATGAATTTCATTTTGAAATTAAGATTTAGCTGTTGGTTTTCAAGAGCAAGTTTGTTTTATTCATTTATATGTAAGGGAAATCTGCACGGTATTTTAGATTCGTTTCTTTTCCCGCTTCAATTTTTAATATTTATAGATGCTTTAAATTGTCACACAAGTAACTGCACCATGGAGAGGAATCACATAAATAAATGATTTAAGAATATTGTGAATTTTTTTAAACATAATTCTTTTGTACTCCCTTTATTTACATTATCCGCAATAGTAACACCACCTTGATCTATCTTGAGGGTAAAGGTTGGTGGTACAGGACCATTGGTTATTATTACAGAATCTATTGTCGCGTGGTCGGCTGTGAACATGAATACAATAGAGGGGGTAGCATTTTTCACAAGCCCATTGACTCATATAGAGAAAAATACTGGCAAAACTTTTCGGTAATTGATTTAAACAAGACCGCGGGTCGTTCCTGTGGGTTGTTTCGTTATTTAGAAGAATGACGAAAATAATTAGTCAGATTATGACAAGAAAGAAAATTTTACGAAAATTGATTTCTGAAAGGACTTGACGCATGTTTATCTGTGCGGCAATCTGTAATATCTTGAGATGGAATCACAGGATTTTAAACGTACAAGTCAAGTGTGAAACTGAACAGAAGACATGTGGGCTGACAACTGACGATACCTGAATTGTGATTCATGAACTCCTTCTAACATTGTATTATTGAAGCGTATTCTCACTCATACACATGAATTAATGTGGGGGGTATCTGCGCTAGATCACTATCATTGTTTTCTTCTCCAGTAAAACTAATTCTTTCTTTAACATGTAAGCCATTTATCTACGCAAACAGGTATGCAAACACACAAATTTCATCTTGAAAAGGAGGGACACAGAAGAAAACATTGAAACATCACTACATGCTATGAAAGAAAACAATTTGAAATAATATTGTAATACCACCAAGAAACACCCTGTCATCTACACACTCTTCAACAGTTTTCTTATTCATAATGGATTTCATACAACACTTTGAACTGTTGTGATGTAAGAAATAAAGAAGAAGAGAAAGCATTGCCATCTTTTTCAACAGTATTTTAGTGATAATTGTATATTGTCATAAAGATCATTTGTTACGTTGCCTTTGATATCATTGATGCTGGCTTTATATAACAGGTAGAAAGGGGGTTTACAGGCCACCTATATTGAAGAGCATTATTGATAATTAGATATTAATAACAGGGCCAAAACCACTTGAAATATTGTATGAAAGACTATAAAAGAAACTAAAATCAGACCAATTGAAGGCACAAGTATCACTTGTAAAGGTGAATGAACCCTAAATACAGCCCTTATTTCTAACAACGAGCTTCTGTCATCTAATTTACCTATTTCTTCATACAGATCTTTTGAGATATAGAAATCATATTGACAAAAGGAAATAATCCCTTATGGCAAGAAACTTCTACTGTAGTCAATTTGGTTTTGGTTGTCTTCTGCTGCAGGTGCATTATGGGAGTAAATATATGATACAACGCAGAGCTTTTACATGTTATATAAGAGAGGCCCATTTAAGGCATCTTCCCAATCAGAAATTTCTTCCAAATCCTGCAGTTTTCCCAAAAATTCGATGTAACACCAGCTTTATAGTTTCCCAATCAACAATTTCATAGATACAAATTCCCCAAACTAGCTGACCTGGGCCTTTTTCCAATTTTTAAAAGCAAAAAAAGCCTTGCAATGGGTTATTTACCCATTTCTTTACCTTTTATATCAGGTTTTATGAATTCTTAAATGTCATTAATAATACTGGAGAATGAGTCAATCGCTTAACCACTGGAACAATTGCTTAAAGTTGCTAATAATTTTGTTAAATCTGATTAACCCTTTCCCAAAAAATAACGACATTTGACCACTTTGTTGCAGACGACTTTAGAAAACATTGTGGGAAAAAGAGAAATTGCTCGAAATGAGCAATTTTTCCTTTTTCCACAATGTTTTCTGCCCTACCAGAAGATTATTTTCCAATTTCATCACATTTTGAAATGTCGTCTGCAAACTCTTTCAATTTGGGACAGTCGAAAATTTGTCGTTTGGGAAAGGGTTAATGTAAATGATGAAGATTATTTACTGCAGTTTGCTGTGACCATGCATATACTTCGGGGTAATTGCTTGAATAAGTTCATTTCTGTTGAGATCAGAGTTACATCTAACCAGAACTTAGTTTTAATGAGAAATTAGTCAATGAAGGATGTATTTTATGTTTTGCATAGTTCTTTTCAATGAAAGCAATACATAATGTGTATCAACATGATAGGCTTTTTGAATCTATATTGTAAAATCAGATTGAAAATCTCATGAATGCATTTTTTGTCACAATAAAGCTTAATGATCCTGTGTAAACTGTTTTATTAAAAATTGTTGTACTAACTCAACTGCAGCGGACGATTTAGGGAATTATTGTGAATCTCTGGTAACTTCAATGGTGCCAACTCAATACATTAGCAAAGAAATTGCTGTTTTCATGATACCAGTGTCATCTTGAAGGTTCAATGCACTACTACAATAAGTGCTTCACATAAGTGAAGCGTGAAGCACTAACTGTAGTATTGCATTGAACTATCAATTTGTTCTTGATGTTAATTCAGAGCATTAAAACAATCACATACAAGGGAATAATGAATATTGGACAATAATTGGAAACAAGACCAAGTCGAATGATCCCATGATCTTTGTTGATTTGATAACACAAATGAAATGAGGTATTAATTATTTCTATCTATAGACGAAACATTGATGAGCTCTGGGATTTAGAACGATTGAAGTCTGTAGCAAACTGACTAGTGTCCTTAGGGTAGACAGCATCAATAGAAAAATTTCCACACTTCACACATGGCAGATGCACTGGACTTAGCAATTAACTTGGTCAGTAGTTTTTTTTTGGACACTGAGATCTAGGAATAACAAGATAACATCTCTAAGCCATGCAAATATGATACAAGTTCCACATTGATGTGAGAACGCTGTGACAAAATAAGGATTGAAAAATATCGGAGTCTTAAATTCACAACACTTAACACCATACCTTTGTGCTCCTACAGTAGTTTTATATCATGTATAAATGACTGATCTGCCATGAAATCTTTGTGACAAAAGAAGAGTTCATTTTACATGAATTATTTTCATGTCTATTCTTGGTGCTATGTACAACACTCTGAAAATAAAAAGAAAACCTTTGGCTAAAGTAGAGTCCTGACAGCAGCTGATTCTTAGTAAATCTGCATGGAATTAGCTTAACCAGATACTTATTAAACCTTTTGCTTTTATGTTCATTTAGCAACTAAACAAACAATTGAGACAAAAGGAGAAATTGATTGTTACAAAGATCACAACAAAAAAGACCATATCATTGTTGTCTACTAGGTATTTTAGTTTAGATCAATGACAAATCCCAATGTGAAGAATTAGATAAATCATGTCCCTTTCAATGTGCTTCATTAGGAGATTAACAATAATGTAGTTGCCAGAATCTCAGACATTAAGTCAAGGTCATCCTGACATAATGGAGATGTCATTGGTTCATTAATGGGGCGGTGCACTTTAGCTCCATATTCCTTGTCAACGGTAACTGCTAATTAGTGAGCCTAATTAGAGTCTGTTTTATGCATCAGTTAGCTACTCTGGACAGACATAATACAAGGTTACAACCATTAGCTCTTCACAGAATAGTTTTTAACCTCTACATATTCTTCAAGATTTTGAGTTAAGCTAATTTTCTTTCATGTACAGTCAAACCTGTGTTAAGAGGCCAGCCTATGGGACAGAGTAAATTGGCTGTTAAAGACAGGTTGGCTGCTTAACACAAATTGATTTACACTATAAATCTAACAATGGGACTTTCTGTAGTGGCTGTTTAAGGCAGGTTGGCTGCTTAAAAGGGTGGCTGCTTAACACAAGTTAGACTGTTTTCCCTCAGAAGAGAATTTGTGACAAGTCCTCATTAGCAGCAACATCAAATGACAAGAAATAACAGGAAAAAAGCGAAGATTTCCTTTCAGATTTTTGCTAGAAACCATTATGAAAAAGGATAAGATGCTTATTATGAGCTATTTTATTTCATCTTGTATCAGAGATTTTTTTAAAAAGACTTCTGCATTGGATCCTTTAAATTTTAGTTTTATCACAATTGTATGTCATATGTTTATACCATTTTTGTTGAGGCATCAAATATGATTCATTTTGTGATCAGTGAAGCTGTTGATATAAATTGCAATATCCTTTACAAAAGCTGATATGTAGCAGAATCATATAATCCAAGGATATGCTAGGAAAGGGGTTTTAGCAAAAAGAAAATACAAAGATATAAGTTAGAGATCTAAGACTTCATGGTAAAAGATAGCACTGATATGATTATGATATAATGATATCACATCTTTTCTTATTGATTCTGTGAAATTACTCTTTTTTTATGGAAAAAAAAACCTTGTTCGTTGGTGAATGAATCCTGGAGATATTATAAAAAGGGATAATATTCTCATAAAGCCCATTAATACTGAGTATAAAACCAGAAATCAGATCATTATGACTCCTTGTGATTCCTCTTTAGGAAAAAAACATCTGTATTTAGCATAAGATCTTTATGATTAGTAATTTGGTTTCCATAGAGATATAAAGATAATGTCCATCCCTTTAACCCATTCTTCAATACATTACCTTTTATGTGTACTTTTGACAAGTCTATATAAAAAGAAACCGCAGATGGTGATTATAAAATATGTAAGGGTAATTTTTCTCAAGATAGTTGTCAGCAACCAAAGCGGCCAAAGGAGAAATTGATAATTATGAAAACATCTATCTGGGGAAAAGAAAAATCGATAGTTGATTAGTAAAGGGTTAAAGAGGAAAAAACCTGTTCTGTAATTATTTTTTTTATCATTAATGATAATGATAGCTTTGTTTTAACCTTTAACCTTTTGGGCCCTGACTTTGGAAGCTAGACAGCTGGTCAAGTTACTTTGAAGGAAGAAAATTGGATCATTATATCGGATTCTGTGGAAGTGTGGTTCAAATTAAAAGCACAAGCAGATGATAATTACTGATTTTTCTTTGTGTTTAAGTTTTTGGTCGAAAGTATTGTAGCAAAAGGAGAAGTTCTCATAGGTTTTTCCCTTTGTCACATTTCCATTGACTATAACATTTCCTTTTAGCTTCATCAAAGTCAATTTCTAACACTTCTTTATTTAGTTTGACCTTGAAGCAGAAGATATTATAAACTGTTAACAAAATAGGATAATGATTCTCTATTGGCTATTTCTCCTCGTAAAGATAAAGTACATGTATTTCAATCAAATGCCACTTCGCTTTTTTTTTTTTATCGCTTAAATTTTGAAAATTGCCTTCTAATGTGCTTTTAGTTTGGACCATTCACATTCGGCTATTGTGTCTTCATGGCTCAGTGTTAAGAATACTGAAATCAAAACCATCAAGCCCATTGGCGTGTTGGTTTGCCTAGACTTTGGAATATTACTAAAACTGTTGATATGACACAAAATCAAAACCAAACAAAGAAACGAAACACAATTGCGTGTGGTGTGGTTCTATGCAAGACTTAAGTAAGCCCTTTACAAATGTGAAGCACTTACTATAGAATCACATTGAACCCAGCTTGAAATGAGGTTACGCGATTTGATAGGCTGAAAACTGTATCTGGTATATCACAGAGGAACATTCAACAGTAGCGCCATCATTGAAATGGAATGGGCAATGTAAACCAGTAAAAGTCTGATAAGCCTCGACATTCGTCTGATAATAAGTGAATAAAGTGGCTGTCTGCTTCATATATCATTGAGATTTACATCATCCCACCCCTATGTTAAAGTCAAATCAGGGTTTTAAACTGACAGTTCTTCAAAAACTAATAGGCAAACCTTCCAGGATATTTAATCAGTTACTGATAAAACTCTTATTTTACTTAAACCACATTTATGATAAAAGAACAATTTGTTCATAATGAGTGATATTTCCCCATTTCAACAATGATATAAACGAAAGTCTCTTCGATTATACAGTATAGTTTCTTGCCACTTGGATAGTTGGTGTATGTAACCATTTTCAGTTTATTTCAACTAGGCAAATCAATGGTTCAATGGAAGACTTTTTATTTTTGCTTTACAAAAGGTATGGTTTTTCAAGTCACACTTAATTCCTATCTCTTTCATGGGAAGAAAGCTGTGTTGATGAAGTCTGGCAGTGGTGGTTTGAAAACTCAGGTATGAGCCCCACTGTAACTTTGGTTCTGTTGGAGTGTTGTTTGGCAGAACACTTTAGAATCCTAGTCTTAATACTGGTGAATCCATGGAAGCAGTAATATTTCTGAAAAATTGTTGACACTGCGTTAAACGCCATATGAACAAATGAAGAAAGAAAGAAACAAAAAATAGCTTTCTTCAACAGGAAAACCATAAAACTCAATGATGACAGGTGTTTTTTCTCATTTTTCCCTCCCCAAATGTTTTAATCAGCCTGGGTAAACAATTTATTTGAAGATTTTGAAGACTCTTTCAGACTTTAATGTGGGCCATGTAAATGATGGGGGGTCAGGCAACACCCAGTGCATGTCAGATAAACAAGGATGTGAATCAGCCTTAGTTATACTAACAGCAAAATGCACAATTTTTAAAACACTTTTGAAAAAGAAACAGACACATAAATGTTTCCTGAAAGAGTGTTACCATTTTATTAACATTAATAGACTATAAAGACCAGTGTTAAAGAATTTCACACTTTATAAAGGGGGACACATTTCTCTTTTGTCAGTTTACCCAGTATTTTAAAGAAAATGTTTTTTTCTTTCTTTTTATTATATTTCTGTTGTCTACTTGCTTCTTTTAATTTTGACCAGTCACAAAATCTCCATATTTGGATATTGATAGAAGTAAGGAAAAGAATAAATCAAGTTGAAATTTGACCCGCCTAATTGATGGAGATATCAGATATGACAGATCATAGTTCCAATGAAAAGATATGAACTTTAAGACCAAAAAGAAAGGGATTCTGAATATTCATTGCTGAAATATTATGCTTGGACAATCTTACACGCTACTTTCCACATAAAACCTCCTATTCTGTTGATACAGCTTTATTTCATCATTCTAGGCAATACACTATCTCCTAACAAAATAATTGAAAAATTGATGAAAACCTGATTAACCCCATGTAGAAAACAATATTGTTTCAAAGGCATGTATGGCAGTTTGAGGGTTCAATGCAAAGCTATAGTAAGTGCTTAACCTTACTGCAGTAATTGCTGTAGTCTTGCATTGAATGCTCAATGTATTGAGGTAGTCTAAGGGTTCATGTATAAACATGAAGCACTTACTTTAGTATTGCATTGAACCCTCGATATATCAGTTGCTGTTCCTGAATAAAGAAATGGTAAGAAAGTTGGGGAGATTAGTTAATGTATAATCCTTATGTGCTAATCCACGCATAAGTTTTCAACTGAAACATATTGTTTTATTAATGAGAATGAATGGCTGTTGTCTGTCATCGAGTAACTGATAAGCCATATGGCTTGCTGATAACGTAAACAAACATTACACATTGTAGGGTAAACTGTTTACATTTTGGAAATAACAAACTGACATGCAAGATCCCGTTTGTTGTCTTAATTTACTCCCAATTTAACACTGTATAAAAATCTTACTCATATGTTTCAGGCTACAATTATTGGTTGTTACCCAAATTCAAAGCATCATTACAAGGAGTTGCAGTTCTTGTTCATTTGTACAGTGTAGCATTTCCATATTTTGGGACCTTTAATCTTATTGTAGCAAGGCCTCTCAAATTAACAGCTTCATTTTCCTTTTTTACAAATTAAAAAACATAGTTTTTTCTTTTGGAAGTTTAATTTTTGTTGCCTCGATGAAATTTTCTTTAGTATTTGGTATCCTAAAAATATGTTGTATAATTTGATTTCTTTTAAAGTGATTTAACATTTTACTGGTTGCATCATTTTGGGCGAGTAACTATTTTTTAGTTGTTAATCTTTAGATGCAGCATATAATAGTTACATAAATATCCCTCTGTAGCTGAAATTGAAATATGAAATAATGCAAGTCCAATCATAAGGCAAATACTGAATAGAGCTCTTTATGGTTATCATTTGGATTCCAAAGCTTCCAGAATATTATTTTGTGTTTGCTCTCTATAATAAAAGAAATTTTATTGTTTCCTTTTTTATGGGGGTATTTTGACAGAAATATTGCATGTCAGGGCTTTTCATGTGTGTTTTGAAGGGTACTAATAATCCTATAATAAAATCTTAGTTATTGTATGATCATGGTTATATTTCTGTGTGCCCATTGTTCACGCAAATTGATTGATGTTATAAAGTATGAACCTTTTGATATTCATTTATTCCAAATGACTTTCAGACGCTTTCTGTTTGTGTTTGATTGAAAAATTAAATGATCAACACTTTTTCAATTACCGTATATCGTGATTTTGTTACTTTATGACAGAAGATGACCACATTTATGATTTATGAAACTTCCCATGGGGATTTCCGTTTACGTATGTTCCAGTTCAACATTGCCTAGCTCACTCTCACAAAGAGATGTTGACAATTGTTTTTAAGTTATGGTTGGCACCTGCGTCTTATGAAGCATATTTTTGCTTTGCTAGAAATGGTGACTTAAAATTGTTGCGGAAAATCTTGTTGAAACAGTTTATTTTTTTAGGCTGAATCTCATAATGTAAAGTCTGTATTTTAGTCACTTTTCAGAACATGAAGGTCTAGATGAGAGGTATTCCCTGAACTTACTTCCTTTACTTAGGCATCAAAACCCAATAGATATGGTACTTGTTTAAAAAATGCAATTTTGATTAAATCAATCTTATGAGTACATGACATTGTATAATAAAAAAAGTAATTGTTTAAGTTTTTGAAATACTGTGTGGAAAAACTCTAATACACCCACATATCTAGACCACTGCTGGACTATTTTGGTATATTTTGCCTTAGTTTTGTGTCAAGTCTACAATCTTTATCACTGCTTAATTATAGCCAATTTAAACTCCAATTTGGGTAGTTATTTAACAAAAGGAAATCTTGAACCATCACACCAATGTGAGAGAGGGCCAGACAAATCCGGGTCGTTTGTTTGCTTAGGTTTAAAAAATGCTGTACCTATATATAGTGCTTCCATTTGAATTTGTTTCATGAATATGTTTACCTATAGGTGTTAAGTTTTATTCAATTATCATTACTTTTATTTGAGCAGTTTTTCATCATTTTGTTTTAGTAATTTTCATCATGTCTCCTGCTACTTGTTATTAAAAGGTATGCAGCTAGGACCCTTTTTGTGAAGAATATGACCAAACTCTTTCCTTTACATGAAGGTGCCTTGGTTCATTTTCATTATGAGCTACTATGTATCTAATTAACACAGATATAGGAAGAACAGTGGATACAATCATGACAGCATTTTTTTTTTTCATGAGTGGCAGTTTCCCGACTGATTTACAGAGTGTGGATGGTTCTAACCTGCTTGTCCATATATGGGTCTTCATCTTTCATCAATGGTTTGACATTGTAACATAACTGAAATAATGTTGATGTGATGTAAAACCATTTGTAAATATATAGATAGATAGTGAGTACAACCACAAGCAGACAAGTCAGTGAATAATCATGAAATGACCTTATTCTAGAAATTAGGAGAAATATTGCCATTGAAGGTAAAACCACTAGTGATAGACATTTTTTCCCAATAGGTAATGTTGGAATTTATTTTATGTACAATAGAAAATTTACTGTAGATGATAATTCGAGATGTCATTTGGGAACCTACTATAACTGACAAATAGAATTTAGGCAGCACCGTACTGATATCAATAACAAATTAATTCCTTATCTAGACATGTAGAGGAAAGCCATAAAAAGAGACGAATAATAACAGTGAAAGGGTTGCGCCTTATTTTCACCTGGCTGTTAGACATTATTAACAAAAAGGAAAGATGACAAGTGGGTGATATAGCCTATTGAGGTCCTTCAGTGTACAGAGAAAATGATGACCCTAAAATGAATGGTTAATTAGGGGCTCTGGTATGCCTGAATGGTCCTTATGATCAGCAAGGGACCTTGATGACAGGTGGAGGTCACATGTCCCCTACTTTCCCCTCACTCCACATAGACAAATATGGGGCTGGTCCAAATTAAAGGTGCTTGCTCATAGAATGATGTGAGGAAATTTGAAAATTGAAAATTGATTTCTTTAACCCATTACCAAATGCCAATTTTTCAACTTTCCCAAATTGAAAGAGTTTGCAGGAGACATTTCAAAATGTGATGAAATGAAAAATAATCTTCTGAAAGAGCAGAAAACCTTGTGGGAAAAGGAGAAATTGCTCTTTAAGAGTAATTTCTCCTTTTCCCACAATGTTTTCCAGAGTCGTCTGCAACAAACTGGTCAAAATGTCGTAATTGTTTGGTAATGGGTTAAAACTGAACAACAGCTGTACTGTTATATGATAAGCACGCACTAAATAATAGTCATTGGAAGCAAAGTTATATCATTTTTATCCTTTAAAATTTGTACACAGTCGATTAACATATTTTAATCCAAAACTGCACATCTCTTTTGGTGTCTTATCACATATAAACTGAACATACTGAGATAAATTGACGCTATCTGAATTAATTATGCTTTCAACAGCTACTTTTTTATTGTTTATCAAACAACAATACTAACACTACTATTGTTTCAATAGCATTTTCTTTGCCCCTCTTGCTGTAAGTTTAAATCATAGGTATGATAAATATAAAAGAGGTTGTATCATTGACCAAAGGAACTCCAATTTGAGCTAAGGATTCCAATATATCTGAAATACTGTT
This sequence comes from Cerastoderma edule, assembly GCA_947846245.1. NCBI lineage: Eukaryota > Metazoa > Mollusca > Bivalvia > Cardiida > Cardiidae > Cerastoderma > Cerastoderma edule. The sequence goes on from OX401409.1 coordinate 37,610,028, forward strand.
GATGCGTTGTAAATCACATTGAAACTTACAATCTTTTTGGTAAAAAGCTTATAAACTGTGTTTTCTATTTCTGTTTTCTGTAATACAACCCCCTGCAGGAGTCAACTTGAAAATGTTTTATATTAAAGCGAACAGGACACATCAGTGAAGGGCATAGAAACTGACTGACAGGTCGGAAGGTACGATAGAAAAGACACAAAAGGTGATAATTACACTAGTCGCATTGTGATGGGGCTGAAGTGAAGCTTATTTTATTATTAAATCAAACCACCCACAGGGGCTCCTTTATAAGGATGTCAGAAGGGGAACAGTCATTGGAAAAAATGTGTACCACAACTACTCCCTTGTAAGGTCCTATATCTCTCTATGTTAACCCCTTACTTTTGACTCACCTGTATCAGCATGCTTCAGAAGCAGTTAACCCATTACCAAACAATAACGACATTTGACCGCTTCGTTGCAGACAATGTTGTGGGAAAAGGAGAAATTGCTTCTAATGAGCAATTTCTCCTTTTCCCACAATGTTTTCTGCTCTATCAGAAATTCTTTTTCAATTTCATCACATTTTGAAATGTCGTCTGCAAACTCTTTCAATTTGGGACTGTCAAAAATTTGGTGTTTGGTAAAGAGTTAAAACAAAAGATAAAGACCTTTGTTTGGTGACAAGCTATTTATTTATCCTCTTTATGAAAATCCTCGAACCCCTTACGAAATATGTCAATTGATGATGCATCAGGTGCAGATTTCTGAAGCAACTGCTGTGACAAAGAGATACATTGCTTCCAAGAAGCAATTCATTTTCTTGTCATGATGGTATGATGGTGTCTATTTAAAATCACAATGAAGGTTTTTTTAATGATTTGTTCTTTCTTTACTACAATTGCTTTCAATTCGGACAAGACATAAACTTCCATATGGAGAATGGGTCAAATGAGCATGCTGTATACAACTTTGGAATCCTCAAAGAACAGTTTTTCATTTGTCACAATTGTTCTTATGCCTCTATCACAAAGTTGAAATTCACAAACTTTATCATGATAATATGTTCTTGCTTTCAATTTTAACCATATAAAAGTCCTGCATAAGGGGAAAAAAGTTTTAAGATCCAGAGATAAGAGTAAGTTGATAGGAAGATCATTTTTTTCTCACTTGCTCACATAATACTCAATATGCATAAGATAAAATTGTTTTGAATTAATGCCGTATCTCAGTACTGCAGGAATTTTGATTGGGTATATATTCACATCAATTATAGCATTATGTTTAAGATAATGTACAAAAAGTAACAGGTAAAATCATACTTGGCTGTGATAAAAAGTTTTGAATACCACACTTATGATCAATTTATGAATTTTCATTTTGAAACAGAATTGAATGTAATCTAGCCAGGGTATCACTTTAACCCTTAAATTGCTGGAACAGACCTCATGCTTATGCAAAAAGGTTGGATCCAGGACAGCCGCCAACCTGTTTGCTACTTTGAGTATCTTTCCTCATCAAAATTAAGCAGATATTTAAGCACAAAAATGTATTTTTGGAAAATTTCCCACGTTTTTCGGGGTTAAACAGGAAACTATGTCCTAGTAGTTTGCTAGCTGAATATTTGCCCATAGTAAATCAAAGTGCCAAACATCTCATTCCACCATATTGATGTCAATAACTGGTCTAGATTTAAAACAACAGCAATGCAGATGACAATTATAGTACTGTGGAGAAATATACAGTTTTTGGGTAACATTGAAAAAACATTGTGACAACATAGGAAAATGAGAAATTTCTTCTTTGTTACAATTGTTTCATAAATCATATTGGGATCAAGTTCACCTCTTTGTGGCTTTTGGGTAATGAACCAGTGCTAGGAAATAGTATAAGGCATTGGATTTTGCAATAAAATGACTGTAACTTGAGGCTTAAAACAGAAAAAATAAAGATAGGGTGAGGGGGGTATGTTTGCTAGCTATATTATCACACTCAATGGTTGTAACATTATCATTGCTGAAGATAATTTTATTTTATCTTCTATTCATTGATTTCAGATTTTCAACATTGCCCCACTGCAAACAATATGTTGTGTATATAACGCTGACGGCAAAAACCTTATTGGAGAAGATAAAATTTCTTAACATTTTTTTCCTCAAGCATTTATGCTGCTCAAAATGTTTTTTACAGTATTCACCAACTTTTGTCATTTGTTTTCTCATTACAAAACCTCACCTGCATTACAAAGACTTTGTTTTCTTGTATTTCTACCTATACTTACATGAACAAATATGGGTTTTACTGTAGACAAAATAAATGAATAATGATGTTTATGGTTCCCGTCATAGCACTGCTGGTAAATGCGATAGCACTATGAATTGAGGACCACTCATACAGTTTTGGTATAATAAATCTTTTGATCTTGAGATTCCCACAAAATATAAATTGTTGAAATAAGCGTTAAACCAAAGAGTCATACAAGTAACCATTAAAGAATATGTTTATGGAGTACTAGGTCAGGTGTTTTGTCAGGTTATTGGTTACCGGGGTAATCTGTTTGATTGTCTAAACTGGGGAATAGTTACCCACTTCACAGTATCAACCTGATAAGCTGGGTGTGATGGAAGTATGTGAACGCTTGGTAACAATATGGCCGCAATGTTATGTGGACAGGTCGCCAACTACTGTTTAACCCATTCTCTCATAAGGAAATTCTGGACTGGTCCAAGATGATAAACACAACAGTTTTCTGACAGCACCAGAAAAAATTAACATAAACAGTTTTTAATGCAATTGGTTAGACACTGGAACAAAAGAATAATTTGATCATTAAGAACAATTCACCCTTTTATCCTAGTAGTTTCCCATGTCTTTTGCCGTCAAAGTAAGACGTTATTGAGTAAGGGGATGACATTTTATAACACTACACATTATTTAACAAGCTTTGCTGCTGGCAAAGAAAATCATTGCAAAAAAAAGGAATTATTGGGTATATGAGCCACTTTGTAATGTGGATAAGTCTCCGTCGACTGTTTGAGTGTCATATGCGTATCCAAGATCTCAAGACGCAACTGTGACAAAAAGAGAAATTGTTTGTGCCCAAATTGTGCCTAATGCCAAAGATCTCAGACACCACAAACATAAGAGTAAACTGCTTGTGATGAGGAAATTCTATTATTGTCTAAACTGTCTTCTTCCTGATTTCATTAAAATAATATCTTTTTTTAATTGTCAGTTTCTGTTTTGATTTCTGTTTGAGGCAGCTACAAAATGGTGTTGGAGGAAATGTCCTCTTTCTTGCTGCACAGATACTGATACTCAAATAGGGTCTTGGTTCTACAGATTTATACATAGAATTTGCCCAATTAGCTTTTCTTGAGCCCAAGTGATAATAGTTTCTGATGGGCAATAGACATGTAATAAGAAATTTCCAGAAAGCACAATACCCGTAAGGTTCAACAATATTATGATAACTTATAGGCTCACACGTTTGAAAAAATTAGGGACAAGAACGTTTTAAAGAAAGAACAGAAAAAGAAACCCCTTTGTATATATGTATTACACAAGAAAAAAGGTTATGTTCACCTGGCCATTAAGTATAAATTGTCGAAACTGACAAGGTGTAAATAGGAAATTAACCTGGGTGACTGTTTGAATCAATTACCCAACATTAGAATAGGTCCAGCTCACATTACCTTTAAGTAGCTTACCAACCCATTCATGAACCATCATCCTTTTATGTCGGCCATTTTAACCCCTTGCTCCATATTACCTCACTCATCATTGTATCAAGTTTATTTGTTGATCAGGTCATTTATTAACCCTTACAGTGCTGGAACCAACTTCATGCTTATGCAAACAGGTTAGATCACAGGCCAGTCGCCAAGTAAATTGGCAGCTGGCCTGTGATCTAAACTGTTTGCTACACTAAGTGTCTTACCTCATCAAAATTAAGCAGATATTTATTGTTTGGGGAAGCAGATGACACAAAAATCTATTTTTAGAAAATTACTCGGCATTCTAAGGTTTGATCCTCTGCTTAGGATTGTGCATCACTGTCCAGTCTTTATCTGAGTCTTTCTCTCATTTTCTGTCTGTTTGGGGGTGTTGTTGAAAGCCATACCAAGGTTTTCATACCTCCATTCACAACATCTCTACAGGACATTTTGGGTCTGCCAGTGGTCCTCTCCCTAGGAAAGTCTTGAAGATAAACTTTAGCAGTCCAGCCCATGCTGCATTCAACATGGCCATTCCAAGACAGTCTCCTATATATTCACAAGGCTTAGGTTAACTACGGCAAGAATGGATTCAACCCTAAATTTGTATTTTACATTTTATTAGATCAAACATTGAAGCAGCAGCACATGTTACTACAGATGATAAGTTATTTTTCTCTTCTTTGATAACAAAAATTGTAAGGAAAGTATGAGTCCAAGGGGAAATTCTCTTGTTATTATAATCCTTGAAGCTAAAAACATTTTTTGTGAAAAATGGAAGAAACCATTACAATTTGAAATTTTTATGATGAGATACAACTTATTTGCACTCAATGGTTTCTTATAATTTTCAAGTATGAAGTAATATTGGTTCAGCAATCTGCAAAAGATGTGTTAACCATTATAGTGCTGGAACCGCAGGCCAGCCGCCAAATAAATTGGCGGCTGGCCTGTGATCAAACATGTTTGCTACTCTTTGTATCTTTCCTCATCAAAATTAAGGAGATATTTAAGGTTTTGTTAAGCAGATGACACAAAAATCTAATTTTAGAAAATTACCCAGCTTTCCAAGGGTTAAATGGGATGGCTTGTGATTTATTTAAACGATTTATTAGAACAACACTTGAGTGCAAGTTGACATAATGCAGGGAGGTCTTTATCCCCGTTTGTTCAGAACGGAAGGAAGATTTCCCATAATGCCACTGGAAGATAAAGGCTTTTCAAAGGCTTCATGTTTAAATCCCTGACAAAATAGACATATCAGTAACCCTTTTGTATGGTATAAACCACACTTTTGTATGGATTCATTATCTCTTAGGTAATGTTTTTTTTTTTAACTCATCTCTTGATAGACCTTTACTTACTTTTCAACCAACTCCTTCTCCATTTTGGATTTTGTGACTTCTCCAAACTAAAAGCAATAGTGGATGACATTTATAAAGTATGAAAACTAATATTTTCTTTGTGATATTGGGAAGAAATAATTGTGACCAAAGGATGAATTGCTCATGATGTGAGGTTTCAATTATAGTCACAAATGTTTTGAAACAATCTGCTGCAGGTGTTCTAAAACTAATGAAGACAAAAGAAAGAGTTGAGAAATCTACAGCAATATTCTAAAGAAAACCATCAAAAGTAGATTTTGCTTGTGAGAAACACACACCTCACCTTTGTCACAGTGGTTTCTACAGTATTCTGAAGCAAATGTGGCAAAGTCAGGAACTATGTAGTAAGGGGTTCAAGAAGCCTCAGAGATGAGACATACTCATCATGCTATATCAGGCTATTGTTTCTAGATTAGTTACAAGGAAAGGGAAGTTTAAGGGAAAGGAAGTTGACCACTGCTCATCATGAGCAATTTATCCTTTTGTCACAATGGTTTATAATGCAATATAAGGTTATTGTTTCTAAATTAGATATGAGGAAAGGGAAGTTGACCACTGCTCATAATGAGCAATTTATCCTTTTGTCACAATGGCTTCTGTAATATTCTGCTACAGATGTCGCAAATACAGTAGTCTGTAGTGAGGGGTTCAGGAAGCCATAGAGACAAGCCTTTTACATCATGCTATAAAAGGCTATTGTTTCTAAATTAGATACAACTGGAAGGGAAGTTGACGGCTCAGTATATCACCTTTCCATTTAGATAAAATATGTTTTAAAGAGACAGTTGTGTTCCAGTATTTCAAAGTTTGTTATGTTGGTATTTTTAAAACTCCCCTTTACAGTGAATGTTTTTAACCTTGTTAACATTATTCTCTGGTCTTAAGTGACTTTTTGTTTTACTAAAAGAAAACAAAGTTTACATTTTACACTTAATGTGTGAACATCGTTTAAACCTCTTACTTCATAACACCTCACTGTGCCTACCTGAAGCAATGGACTGATAAGAAACCACTAGGACAAAAGGATAACTTACAGCTGACCTTTATGTCTTAATGTTTTTTTTAAAAATCTTGTGGATATTATATTATTTTCCTGTGGTTTTTTTTTACACCTTTTGTTGCTTTCCATTTGGGCATGTCACAAAGTCCCTTTAATGAAGGAATGAGTTAAAGGTCTTAACCCTTTCCCAAACAATAACAACATTTGACCACTTTGTTGCAGACAACTTTAGAAAACATTGAGGGAAAAGGGGAAATTGCTAGTGACAAGCAATTTTTCCTTTTCCCACAATGTTTTTTGCCCTATCAGAAGATTATTTTCCATTTTCATCACATTTTGAAATGTTGTCTACAAACTCGTTCAATTTTGGACAGTCGAAAAATTTGTCATTTGGGAAATGGATAAGTCTTGTTTTACATGTTACACCTATTGTGTGAACATCTTTCTGAAGGTGACAGACATTGACCTTTTTATCAGATTGACCCATTACCACTCTATAGAGCTATGAAAGTTACCCATATTGAAAGTCTCATCAAGCAAAATAAAAAAATTAGTAAATGTCGTGATAAAAGGTGAAGTTGCATATCCTGCGTTGCCCTGTAGTTAAGGTGGTGGACTTGTAATTCTGAGGTCGCTGGTTCATCCTTATTAGCACAACAATGCTTTGTTGCAGTGTTCTCTGGCAAGATGCTTCTGAGCCCTAACACTATTCTATTCCAGGAAAGTTTTAGGGCTAGATGTAACACTATAGTAAGTGCTTGATAAATGTGAAGCACTTACTTAAGTATTGGATCAATCGCCTAGTTGTAATATAATGCAATGTATCTGAGACACTGTTGACAAGGCGTTATGCACCATACACTAATAAGAAGATGATTTGTTAAATTAATTTCAATCTTAGATCTAACCATTTTAACAGTTCATGAACACTTTTTCTTCTGATGATTTTTTGGTTTTAATGTTTTGTCTTAGGAATGACTTTGAACAGTGAAAGAGCTTTCTTGTTTATTTCATTTTAAGAAAATTTTAGTTGGGTGATCATAATTTGAAATTTTGATCTACTGATGCTCCAAATTCTAGATCAATCCCAAAACTCTTTATTATGTAGAGGGTTAATCTCTAGTCAAGTAAACAAAGGTTTCAAACGCGCTACATTGTCACATCGACACACTCTTAACAGACTTCTGACTACGCTACAAAGATTAAAAGTTGAAAAACGGTGAAAAAAGAACTCCAGTTTAAATCAAGAGTTAAATAGATGGCCTAACATTGAACTGGCTGATAAAAGTCAAGCTGGCTCATGCCCTGTTAATCCTTTACCAAACGCTAAATTTTCAACTGGACAAATTGAAAGAGTTTGCAGATGACATTTCAAAATGTGATGAAATTGAAAAACAGTCTTCTGATAGGGCAGTAAACATTGTGGAAAAAGGAGAAATTGCTCGTTAAGAGCAATCTCTCCTTTTCCCATAATGTTTTCCAGAGTCGTCTTTAACTAACACATTAAATGTCGTTATTGTTTGATAGTAGGTTAAACGGTTATTACATTTAAGGTGCTTTTCAAGAGATTTAAGTTTTTCTAAAGAAGTCATACCTAGGTTTCAAAGGCCATGCTGAGATAATTTGGTGAGATTGTCACTGTTGGGTTTCCTGCAGCTTGAGAAGATTGCAGATGAAGATAATTACTCGATCATTACGGATCACTGGCTTGTAAGAACATGTCGGCACTTGACGGAAGCCATTTTATGTTTCAATGTCCCAGTCTTGTTACCATGACAATGTCAGCTTATCCCATGGCTTAATACCAATTTGGCCCTAATAAGTGTAAAACTGGTATAAAATCAAGGGGGATTGGCCGATTGCGATTTGTAGGATTGAATGACCCTGTAACCGGGGAAATATGACCATATTTGCACTGTTTGCTATGGGTGTCACACAGGCATGTGCCATGGTGACCCGATGCCTGGAAATAATTACCGTCCATTTCCGCTGAGACGCATCTTAATTGTAGAGTGAGAGGCTAGACTTGTGTCCCGTGTTAAATGATAATGATTCTGACATTTTGCCCCATATAATCTTGTATATTTTCTTTAATATGAGTATGCTCATTTTCTGCATGGGGAATGATTTGAATTCACTGGCAGACATGGATTTAATTGGCATCCATTGTGAATTCAGAAAATATTTCTCACAATGTGTAAATTTATCTTAAGTCTTGACGGTGTCTTCTTTTGTTTTATTAATCTATTTTTCAAAAAATTTGACGGGAACAGGATTTATATAGTCTGCAAAGGTTACTATGGCTTCTATTCTTTTATTTTGGTTCATGCCTTGAGCATGAATATTCATTGCTGATACAGCTATTGTTCTGTCATTGCTGACTTCTTTGTTTAATTCCAGGTCGTGTGTTCTTGTGTGAATGAAATATTGAAGATTTATTGCACGGCTATAGTAACTGCTTCAGGTTAATGGTGTATTTACTATAGTCTTGCAGTGATTCCTCAACATATTTTATCCTATTATATGTTTTAAAGCTTATCATTGGAAGTTACTGATGGACTGGAACACTTGACTTGGTTGTGTGCAGGAAGTTGTTCATTGCACTATGAACAAGACTTAGTTCTCCTTTTTGTCAATATTGAACCTTTAGTTTGCTTCTTCAAATATATAAAAACATGACAATATCAATTTTATCAAGTTGCTTATACTTCAAGACAATCAAGTTTAACCTTTAACTTGGCTTATTCAAAAATTCTTGTGTCTGCTTTTCATAAGAAAGTCCTTTTTTTTGTCAAATCAAATTTTGCTTTGTCTGCCTAAGTAACAATTTTTATATAGATTCCGATCTGCGCTCAAAAGTTTTTTGAGTATATCACCAACCTGAAAGCTATGCGACATCATTTTACTAGCCCATTCCATTGTGAACTCACTGGCTAGTTGTTAGTGCATGTATGCAGAACTTGAAATCACAAGGCTCCTCTGCTTGTGGGTTCAAATCCCGGTGACCGCATTTGGATTTTCATGAGAGGTAGTGTCCTAACTGAGTTACAGAATGCTGATGGTTCTGTTGGCATGACCAGCTCTTATAGGTAGTTACGTATGACTTAGGTATTGCAACATAACTGATTTAATATTGGCACGACGTAAAACCCTTTTGAATTATAGAATATAAATTATGTGATCTCATTCAATAACATTTTGAATTAATGAATGGTGTTAATTGTAAAGATGCAGGGCTATGAAAACAGTCAACAAAGGTTTATGTCATCTTCCACTAGGAGGAAAAAGGATGATTATAGTAATGATTTTGTTGATAAATGACCATATAATGGGTACCCCAAATTGTGTGAGGTTTTATACCAACCTCTAATCCACTGTTGCTACTTGTGAATGATACTGAACCCTCCGCTTTTATGTTGAACGAAATTCAACCTAATATTATAGGTTAGTGTTACGTTAAATAAGATAGTTTGTAAACAACAGGGATAATCATTTTTCCCCTATCATCAACACTAATCTCATGAATATAAATTATATGCCAAGCTTTCAGGTCAATTTGATGCATCATGAAATGTAACCTGTTTTGTGAATAACGCCATTTGGTGGTTTTTTCTTTGAGACATTTACAAAGAATTAACTTTCAAATGAATATATTGTTAATATTTATTCCAGGTTCTTTTTTTTTCAATTCAGTGTGTTTGTTTGTTAACCCCATCATTAGTGTTAATATGCATTGCAACTGCAGCAAAAAATTATGGAATAAATAATCAGCATGAGAAATTGATTCTTTGATAGAGGTAGGTAGGATTTTTGCTTCAACTGATTCAACAAAGTCTCGGCTATATTTTTTTTGACAGACAATGCATGCTTTCTAGGCATTTTGAGAGCAAATTCACAATTTATCACAAGGATACCAAATGCCACCTGATGCAAAATGGTTAAAAAGATTTATTTTAAGTGGAAAGGGTTACTTCAGCCAATCATGCTTCATGGGTTATGCTCATAAAAACTACCTGTCTCATTCACAGGGTGGAATTCTTGTCTGCACCCTTTAAAAGTACCCAAACCCGTAATTTAGATATTTGGTTTCTGACTTTTGTGTCGACACATCTGTACAGCTTTTTTACCATGGAGATTTATGTTGAAAACCTTTTGTTGCCATGGCATTTATAGAATGGTGCAGCATTGGTAATATAATGTGCAGAAATTGCACGCTGTCCTCCCATACAAATTGGTTAATGAACGACCTTGACATAGGTGAGATTTACGGGAGTATGGATTGCTTCTTATAGAATAATCACCACATCTGATTAATTGTGTTTCATGAAAGAAAGCAGTCAATAGCCAAGATTTTTTTTTCATCCAGGTGAGAAAATACCAGAAGAATGTAGAGGTCACAGGATGGTGTTTTGTGACTAAAAGTTTGTTGAAATAGGCAAAAGTCTCAAATAGAATTCACTATAATCAGAGACATGACAGTAGAAATAACCAAAAATCATTTAACCCATTAGATATGCAAATGAAATTGGTTCAATATTCTCTTCCGTACATAATGGATAATATAACAGCAGATAATCCAAAAATCAGTATGACCAAATAAGTTTTGTATGTCAAGGGGTTCAGTGCAAGACTATCTGTAAAGAACTTACCAAGGTTTTGCACTGCAGAGCCCTTGTTTTGACATTGAATAGAAATAAATTTTACCAAAATATTGCTTGCTTATCAAGAGCTTTTTATCTTTTTGTAACAATGCTTTCTATATGAGTAGATGTGTCAAAGTGTGATACTATTAAGACATGGTTATTGCAAGATTCTAGTATTAACTGGCTTGTTTGAAGAAGCCTGCAGATTTGTGCTGGTCTTACTTATCATGGCTGGAAAGACAGTTCATGGATATAAAAGGCAATGCACATTTCATTCCAAAATGACTGAATAATAATGTTTAAATGCTGTTAAAACACAGATAGAAAATGCAAATGTTTTGTGATGCATTTAGTTTTACCTTTACATCTTTTGTATGGTTATCTGCTGAGAATATCTTTCCTTTGTTCCTATTCTCATAGTAATTTATTTGTTTGGTACTGAAAGGAATCTGCTCTGTTCCCTCAAAGCCATTGATAGTATGATCAACCAACCATTTGTTCTATCTCAGAAGTCAAACATTGCATGCACTATCTACACTTTTCAGTGAACTGATCAATCAAATGAAAACAAATTGTTCTGATAAACCCTGGAATGGTTCGAAGTATCCGTCTGAGCAATGCATAGAATGCCGTAATTGACAGGAAGTAGGTGAAGCATGATGGGATAGATCACATGACTGTCTGATCATTGAATACTGGGTTGCCAGGATGTTGCTGATGTGTGTTGGGATATGTCAAATGACTGATCAGATGCTTGGGTCTATCAGTGTTCTTAAAAGTAAAACATCTTGATGTCTCCATAGTTTTAGATGTTGCTGTAATAAATAATGATAAATAACACTTAACACTGGTAGCCTCCCTCATGTGATTTGGTTTTTGGTTCAAAATAAATGCCAAAAAACAACCATCTATATAAACCATCCTTTTTACTGGACATATTTTGACTTTGTCCCATTGTTTTTTAATGCCTGTTGGGACAAATTACCAGCAATACTAGTTAATTAAGGTTTATAAATTGCACTATGTGTGCCTTGATGAATGACATGAAGATACTTATAAAGTCATGTACTGTACATGTAATGATTCAGTCCTGTAGTGAACCTAATGATGTGTTTGAAAAAGATGAATCAATCCTTTTATACTGTCAATTCTGTAATCGATGATGATAAATGGGCACAAAAATCACCTAACCAAATATACATGAGACTGGGGGAATTACCCCTTAAATTCACTTGAAATAAATGAGATAATTAAGAAATATAGTCCCAAGGCTAATGAGGGGCTATTTTTCTCCTTGTCAAAGTAGATTTTTTGTTAATTTCATAAAATAGGTTTCCAATTCTAGACTGTATGCATGCTTTCGAGTTTTGCAACTTTAAAAATTCTTTAAGTGATAATGGGAGAAACATAATGGCGAAGTCATAATCCACCTATAATTTTTAACGATCTCTGATGCTGAAGTCAAAACCCATGATAACTTTATTTAACATATAAATATAATACTTATAATAATAACATATTTATACTTATATACATTTAAAGAATAATTTTTTGAGAAATCATTGTAAAATACAATTTTGGAGAAATTGAATGTGATGAGCAATTTTTTGTTTTGTCATTGTAGATTCTAACTGATATCGGCTGTGTCGATTGTTTCTTTCAACATGGACCATTAGCAAAAGCCCATAAGCAGACAAGGATTGAGGCATATCTCTGTGAACATTTTTCTTTTCAGTCTCAAGAACCATACTGCAACATCTTTCAGACAAGATATGATCGAAATGACCATATTAAGATAACTTTGATTACATTTGGCAGTTATTGAGGCCTGTCAGAAAGAATGACATCAAGTGAAATGCACTTCCCTTGTCAATTAGCCCCTGTAATTGCTGATTTAAACAGATTATCATATGACATAAAAGACTCTCCTGGCAATAATGGTTCCTAACTTAACCCTTAGAATGCTGGGTAATTTTCTAAAAATAGATTGTTGTATTATCTGCTTTCCAAAACTTTAAATGTCTGCTTAATTTTGTCGAGGAAAGAGACTCACAGTAGCACACAGGTTAGATCACAGGTCAGACGCCAATTCACTTGGCGACTTGCCTGGATCTAACCTGTTTGCATAAGCATGAATTCGGTTCCAGCAGTATAAGGGTTAATACAAGATACTGGTTCCTCCTTTGTTTTGACAGCCAACCATTTCTTGTACTGTAGAAGAATGAAGTTTCAATATAGCAGGGTATTTCCTCTTTCATTTCAAAGTCTTTTAATGTCTAACCATTACCTTTAAGTATTTTTTCGGTTTTTCGTTTCAGAGTTTTGAAATGTATTCATATCATTGTGGAAAGTCCATGATATGTGCATATTTTCCTAAAGTAAGTTATAACGTTACAGACATGTCTCAATGGTCTTGGAGGAAAAGCATAATGAAGGACAAAAGCATAACAAGTAATTGGAAGAAAGTCACTTGAATGAAGTCATAAATCTCAGAAATGATCAGACGTAATTCATTTTGCTTGTCTGTCCCTAGGCAAATCCTCTGAAAAATTTACAGCAAATATTCCTCTGGACTTGACTGGGCCATTCCTCTGTGCAGTCATTTATTTTACTTCAGTCCTTTCATTCAAGTGATTTTGTAACAGGTCCAAGTTGACAACTAAAGCAGACAACATTTCCAAAGTTTGGGAAATAACATTATCTTTCTGATATTGAGTAGAAACCATTTAGTGACAAAAGAGAGTTTCCTGAGATTACATTATTGAGGTGTTAATGTATTTGGAAAACATGGAATCATGCTTAGTTTAGTGAGGTGCATAAATTATTTGAAATTTAAAAAGATCACAATAACATACTAAATCAGTTAAATTTTGAAATCTTGTTAACTTTCAGTCGGCTATCTAAAGATTTCAAGAAAGATTTCAGTGTTTTCTGCTGTTAGGTTACCAATGCGTCTCATGTAATGTAAGGCTGAGACAAGAATGAGAAAGAATGGTTTAACTCATAATTTATAAAAACAGAATCATGTTGCAGAGTTGGTTAAAAAAATACATAGACAAAGGGAATGATTGCTCACAACAAATTGAAGAAGTTTTGTTGTTTAAACAGCTTTTGGAAAAAGAATTCTCTGTTCCATTTAGAGAGCACAAAGTGACAGTTTGCAGTTTTGGGGCAAATAGGTGGTCTCTAAAGCAAGATACAGTCTAACTTGTGTTAAGCATCCACCCTTTTAAGCAGCCAACCTGCCTTAAACAGCCACTACAGAAAGTCCCATTGTTAGATTTATAGTGTACATCAATTTGTGGTAAGCACCCAGCCTGTCTTAAACAGCCAATTTACTCTGTCCCATAGGCTGGCCTCTTAATATAAGTTTTACTGTAATTGATTTTTAAAACAATTGTCAATATTATACCTATGATAAATGTTATATTGAGAAATTATCATTTTGTCGAAATCCTTTTCTATGTGGTAGCACTTTGGTTTGTCAAAAGTCCCATGTATTCCATAAAGAGCTTGCATCTTTTGTAACATAACAGTATGCAAATTTGAATTGGCAATTTCACAACTTTTTCGAGTCTTTCAGAAAGTTAATAATGTGACGTTAAACAATAGAACAGAAGAACATTTAGAAGTGATTGATACAACCTTAGATAATTGATTTTTTACACTACAGAGTACCATTACTTTGATTATAACAATGTGTTTGCTATATGGGGTCAAGCAAGTATGATTTGAATCAGGGTAAAGTTAAACGATACTATCACAGGAAGACTGATATGTATCTCTCTCCTCCGCACTCGACACAATGGTCCACACAATGGCGGACAGTTAACAGGTATTAATTATCATATTTATTTGGACACGGATAAATATGACACTATGAAATTCTATTGACTTGAAATGGGTTTGCTGTGATGGTATCAGGGTCATATCGCATTTGATGTCAATTCAACATGGTCAATGTATTATCGGGGTTGAAACAGATAATTCATGTCTTTGGTTAAAGAATAAGGGGTGTTACAAGGAGCTGTACCTTCCTTAATCTTAAATGTTTTTTCTTTATTTTAGTTTCCTTTTGTGCTTTTGATGTAGTGTTTTAGTAATAATATATTACTTGGGCTGCTATTGCTACATATGACTCTAAAAGACGTTAAAAACCACTGTGACAAAAAGGCAAACTTTGATTGGCAATTTCTTTTCTTTTCATCACAATTGTTGATTTTACCCAGTATTATGAACAGAAACATTTTTTAATGCTTATTCTTTTTTTCCTATTCTTTTTCTTCAATTTTTACTTGTCATATATTCCCATATGTAGGAATGCCAGGTTCTTTTTTGTACACCCTCTAGGAGATTTGTAATAAGATGATAAAAGAAAAGAAAACAGTGTATACAATTTTGTTTAGAGGGTTTATTTTGCATTCCTATCTACATCCTGAATGAAAGATAATTGTTAGCTATGTTTTTTCTGTAACAGGAAATCTAACAGTTCATATCTTCTAGAAAGTTAATGTAAAGAAAGCTTTTGGATGTTTCACTAAATTAAGAAAGTGCAGAACAACTTTAATTGTCTAGATCCTTTTAAGATTGGTAAACAAAAGTTAGATGTGTTAAATCTTAATTGCAACTGGGACTTTATGACCTGTAAACTCTGTAAAATGTTTTGAGTATTTGATTGTGATTTTATGCTTCTTTCAAATCCAAGAAACGATAAGTACAATGCAAATGTTGATCATCACAATTTCTTCTTTGATTCCAATACCCTTTACCAAACGCAATATTTTTTACTGTCCCAAATTGAAAGAGTTTGCGACAACATTTCAAAATGTGATGAAATTGAAAAATAATCTTCTGGTAGGGCTGAAAACATTGTGGGAAAAGGAGAAATTGCTCATTTAGAGCAATTTCTCTTTTTGCCAACAATGTTTTCCAAAGTTGTCTACAACAAACTGGTCAAATGTCGTTATTGTTTGGTAATGGGTTAGATGAGAATTTGATATATAGTCGTCTGCTGATGCTAAAATGATTATATTGTGGTGGAACTGGTAAAGGCATAGAAGTAAAAAAAAATATCTTAGGCGTACATCTTTGCTATCAGTCTTTATCAAGGACCTTTCAATCTTAGAGTGAAAATTCATTAATCTAACTTTGCTTCAGAACCATTAAAACCATTTGGAGCCATTTTGAATTGTGTTTTTTTACCCATTTATGTCATTCTAACATTTCAAAACCACTCAAATTCAATAGAAATGTGAACAGGTCCATATTTATTGGATTTATGATTGATGGATAACTTAAAGTAAAATGACTTGATCAGATAAGGATATAAACTTAACTCTTTACCAAGTGCAGATTGGAGATGGTTGAAATTTAGAGGGTCAACTGTTAATACTAAAGGCGAAACTGTGATAGAATAGATGGTTATAAAATGTTGTTGGAAGATTATGAAGTCTTAATACATTTGAGACTTTTTTTCTCCATGGTTATATGAGTCAGCTGTGACAGCCATTTAACCCTTTACCAAATGCAAAATTTTGTACCAAGTTGAAAGGGTGTGCAGACGACATTTTAAAAATGTGATATAATTGGAAAATAATCTTCTGATAGGGTAGAAAACATTGTGCGAAAATAGGAAATTGCTCATTTAATTTCTAGGTCAGAAAAGTGTCATTGGCTTAGATCCAGTTATGAGTTAGATATAACTGAAGATGGTATGAAACCAGCAATCAATCAAAATCATAAGCTAGAAATAATATCGATAAGTTACTTACACAGATCTACAGAAGTTACTTTGGTGAAAATTTGATTTGATACAATTGGATTGATCAGAAACCAACATAACTGTTTTACTTCTTCATATGCTGAGTGGTGGTTAATCAATGTTTAGCAAGACTTATAACCTTTTTCTTGCACATGAACACTCACATGGTACATGTACTCATAACAACATAAGGAAGCATAAAAATACCAAATAGTTTACATTAAATCAACTTATTATGCCATTTCAGACCAAAAATACAATCCGGCATACCATTTCTGACGTTGTTTTTCGTCGTGGAAACTGTATCAGTTTTCGTGGGTATTCCACTTTCGCTGTAACAAGCTCCGCCCGTGTGAATCACATTGGTTTTACATTGTATCAGTATTTCAGTTATATCATGATGCCTGCCTATTAATAATGGATGATGACACCAAATCAATTGCCAATAAGGGCTGGTAAAGGCAGGAAAAAACCTTTCTGTATGTCTATTTTGCTTGAAAACCCATATGCCATCACTGTTATTTGAACCCAGGCGGAGAAAGAGTATATAATATGTTTAGTTGTATCCTATAGTTTATAACAATGTTAAGACATTTACCATATAAGCATTTGTGACTAGTCCAAACTGAAAGAAAGATCAGGTGACAAAAAATATCATAAAAAATATATAAATTCTTTATGACACCATTATTAAAAGAGGATAAATCATGCAATAGATGCACTTTAAAAGTCTTTTTGTCACACTGGTTTCTAAAGACATCAGCAACAGAAACGTAAAAGTGAGGTCTATGATGGAGTAAGGTGTTAATCAGTATGCATATGGAACACACTGAACAATGTATGATGTACTCATTGATATCAATTTAACCAGTGCAAAGCCTATAATTTGCATAAGTTTCAAAGCTGTCACACACATGTTGAGTTCTAAAATGATTATGTATGGGATAAGATAACCTCCCCTGACATGCCTATAAATCCAATTCTTTAACCCTCTCCCAAACAACAAATTTTCGTCTGTCTCAAATTGAAAGAATTTGCAGATGATATTTCAAAATGTGATGAAATTTGAAAAATAATGTACTGATAGAGTAGAAAACATTGTGTGAAAAGGAGAAATTGCTCGTTTAGATTTCTTCTTTTGCCACAATGATTTCCATAGTCGTCTGCAACAAACTGGTCAAATATAGTTATTGTTTGGTAATGGGTAAAGATGAGATTATGCATGTCAATTTGGTGTATGAACATTATATAATATATAACAAAATTAATATCAAAAGCCAATCGCAGTAGACATAGAGGAAACATGTATTGTTTCATAAACTCTCATCTTACATAGGTCCCTATGGCTTATTCTTTCCACTGCGGGGCCAATTGGGTAAGGTGAGGTGAGGTAAGGTGGCTGCCTCAGAATTGTGGGTCTTGAGTTGGCATCCCACTGACGCTCCTGGTTTTGTTGAAGTGTTCTTTGGTTAGACAATTAGCCTATTAATAGTGAATCCAAGAAAGCCATACACAACTGAAAAAATAGCTAACATGGCATTACACGCCATATAAACAAACTTATTCTCTCCCCATGCTTCTCAAAATTTGCAGCCAGAGACGGTCAAAAGGCAAACTATCACAAAGTAAGCCCAAAAAGGACAATTGATTAAACCATTCTCAAATTATGTATAATGTCTAAGAGAAAAGTCCGTCCTTGAACAGCTCGGTAAACACAGCTGCAGGCTCAAGCCATTACGCCCCCTTTAAAGAAGGTTAGGAATGGTACAAATATATATCAGCAGATAGCATCTATATTCTAATAAAAAAGGGAAACTTGAATCATAGGGGCAAATAGAAAACAATGCTAGAAAATGCTTAAAGAGAGGTTGGTAACAATGTTAATGTAACCTCCTACATGAAGTGATGTTTCTATCCTTTGCTTGCAAATGACGTTAGACAATTATAAAGTTTTGGACATAAGTTTTTTCAACGTATGTCAATTTAGTCTGCTTCAAACTAGTAACAGGTACCTGATGGAATTAAATATAAAAGCCGAAGAAGAAATAGATCTGCTCCATTCTAAGAAATTATCCTCAAAAGTCTTTTGAATTTCTCATTTCCTCATACAATGAAATTTCAACTGCTGACATTAACATCAAGGTAAAGCAATATGTTGTTTAGAACTTGAGTTAAAACCTAATAGAAGAAATAGCTTTTGATAAGCACTTCCTTCTACCACCATAGATCTTCTGTTGAAGGGTTGTTAAAACCAGAATATGGTGAAGTAATGGGTTTAGATTTAATGCATGACAACTAATTATCCTTTAAGGGAATGTCAACTATAAAAGGACTGAGTGCTGAAGTTGCATTGCACACCCTGGTGTTGAAAGCAGGTTGCCTGTATTTGGTTTCCAAATGAGTAATGGAAAACATAAATCATGATGTTACCTGATGCAAATTTGATACCATAGAATTCATTAAATGCATCAACGGAACTTTTTTTTAAGGAGAGACATTAATAGTTTTGCAGGTTTTCTGCTTTGTACCATTTTGTATTACCATGAGTGTGTATTTACATTTCCAATCTGCATATAAAATGGTTGTAATTAGCATAGGAAAGTAAATTGTTTCGGATCGTGACTTCTACCTGAGACCTTATGCTTTAAGTCAGTTTAATCCTGCAGACACTTGTGATTGGTTTAAATTAAAAGTATCAGCAAACAGCAGTTCAAGCGTTCAATGGAAGACCCTAAACAAATCCTTCACTTTTAGGAAGGACTTGTTTTGGTTTTGCGTTTGAATCTCTTGTTTGTAATATGAAATAAACGAAACATTTCCATTTAACAATTCATTAGGCTCATTGCAACATAGATAAAAGAAAGGTCACGATGAACATTTTTCCTTATTGTCACACTATCATTATATTATCAGTTTATAATAATAATGTTTTGCAGGAGAGGATGTCAATGTCAAAACCAATTATCAAAGCCTAACTACATTTACAACACAATTGAATTTCCATAAGCACTTATTAAAAGTCTCCCATTCAGATTAAACAAATGCTGATGGTTCTTCACAGCTTGACAAGTACCCTACAAGCATTTAATTTTAAGTGTCTTTCTCCATCCATGGTAAATAGATCATGACACTATAACTGACAGCCTGCAGATGTGATGCCAAACCCCAAATTAAACAAAATCAACAGAATTGCATCAATATGTTAATTATCACTAATTAAAATCTAATTGTTTGTGGTTCTACCTTGACTTTTAACAATTTTGCAGCAGTATCCTATTTTAAGCGTGCAACATTATGATCCCTTGTTCGCAATGTGCCTTGCCCAATGACATTCAAATATGTCCATTTTTTAATACCAACTAAGCTATTAATAAATAAAATGCTCTTGTCTAAAAACTGGAAGGGTGCTATGCATAAAATGTAATATGAGACTAGTATTGAAACCCTGTGAAAAGGAAAGATCAACCCCATGAAAGCTAGACTCTTTAATTAATGGGATCTTCCTTTTTCATATGAAACTTTAAGGCTTTATAACCCCTTTCCTCATGTTTGTAATTAAGATTGTAAGCCCATGCATACAGCCATCAGAAAGTATGAGATTGAATGAGGTGTTATTACTAGAATTTAATCATTTTGGATGGAAAAGGAAAAGGTTTTTTATATCTACAAACTAACTGTTGATTTTGCCTCAAATTGTATCTCAATTATTCTGCGTTAGTATGGTTGTTGATTTTAGTATCTTAGGTGAAATGTGTCAAACTCTTCATACAAAAGTGATTCAAAAGGTTGTCCATATATTTTTGTATAGAACATTACCCAAGCATAGAACATAATTCAAGTATATTATCCAAGTATATAAAAGTTAAAATCTTAAAAACAAATTTGAAAACAGTTACAAAAGCTGGAGATTGTCATCATTAGCATATTATTCTGATTATTCCCTAATTGATGTAATCCTGATTCCAAAAATATGTGTTTTTAATGATGTAATGCAAAATCTACTGCAAACAACATTTAAGAATATTAAAGGAAGCATTTTCTATGTGATATGCAAAAGAAACCACTGCATCAAAAGTATTAAGATGCTCATTACAAGCCGTTTCTCTATTTGATAAAATGGTCTCCTGAATATTATATTGGAGATGCATTTGAATGTATCTATATGACTGAAAAGGTATAAGAATTAAGGCCAATTGACATTTTGCAATGTTTCTCAATGTGTGCAAAGTGTTTATTGTTGGAGGGAGTCTTCCCATTATATTTACCTGTGTTCATAATAGGTGACAATTATCTCTGTCCAAATAGAGTCTAGATCATCAAATATCTCTTTCTGTCTTTTGTATAGTTTTGCAGCCTTCAAATTATTTTGATATATCATAGGTTTTGTATTATGTTATAAAAGGTTTTGTCTGAAAGCAAACAACACATTTTGATATTTAGATTTGATCAGATTTTAAGGGGATTAAGTGCAATTACATTTTGGTTATTTTCATGCTTGTCATCAAATTAATGCTTTCTTCTATTCAATGTATTGAGATTATTTTATATAAAATGTGAGTCTTTTATACTTTAAATATTGATTTCCTTGAACTTGCAGTTTTATAAACTAGACCATCATCATAATGCCTAACATTGAGGCATTTGTAAGAATTTAGAAAAAAAACCTGTACAAAAGTACTGACACTTTTATCATGTTCAATTCATTCCTTTTTTTTTCTTCCAAATATCATCAACAAGCTTGTTTGTTTTTTTCATCCCTACTCTATCCAGTTTTCATAGCAATATTGTATTAGAGGGAATTGGTTAGACAGACAGAGAAAAACGTAATTAATTCAATAGGAAAATAAGACAGTGTTCACCAGTTTAACTGTACATTCATTGAAGCATGCGTAATCTTTTGAAATACTTAAAACTATTGCAGCTTCCTATTTCGAATGTAGTGCTATGTAAGCATTTTTCTTTTTAAACGAAAATATGATTTAATGGATTTGATCAAGATATGCAACAGGAAATATGGCATCTCGATGTTCCCTTTCACTGCATTATCAGTTAATATCAGACAAGGCATCATAAATGGCAGAACAATTCTGATTGAAACTTCCTGCTTAACCCTTTTTTACAAGTATGCTAGCTAATTCAACAATTTTTTTACATTAACATTGAAATTATTTTGATAATTTGAACATTCAAGCTTTGGGGCCACATTATTATGAGCCAAGCACTGTGACATAATTGAAATGCTGTTGATATGATGTTAAACCAAACAACTAATGATAAGATATTTTCAAACTATTATGTTGTATTCTGCCATTGAATAAAGTTGTCTTCTGCCATTGAACCAAGATGTCTTCTGCTATTGAACCGAGTTGTCTTCTGCCATTGAACCAAGATGTCTTCTGCCATTGAACCAAGTTGTCTTCTGCCATTGGACCAAGATATCTTCTGCCATTGGCCCAAGGTGTCTTCTGCCATTGGCCCAAGGTGTCTTCTGCCATTGGACCAAGATTTCTTCTGCCATTGGACCGAGATTTCTTCTGCCATTGAACTAAGGTGTCTTCTGCCATTGAACCAAAATGTTTTCTGCCATTGAACCAAGATGTCTTCTGCCATTGAACCAAGGTGTCTTCTGCCATTGAACTTTTTTCTAAACTTTCTTGCTTTATACAGACCTTTTTATTTCAATCTTCATCAAAAATGAAGCAAAGATTCATAAAAGATCATTGTCAGCATCTCTGCATGTGGTCTCAGGTCCAATAAAGGTTATGCCCAAGAAATCCTTAATCCTTAACCAAACGCCTAATTTTCAACTGTCCCAAATTGAAAGAGTTTGCAGATGACATTTCAAAATGTGATGAAAAATAATCTTCCCATTGGGCAGGAAACATTGTAGGAAAAGGAGGAATTGCTTGTTTAGAGCAATTTCTCCTTTTCCAACAATGTTTTCCAGAGTTGTCAGTGACATACTGATCAAATGTCGGTATTGTTTGGTAATGGAATGAAAGGATCTCAGAGCATCCGAAGTGACACTCGTCTTTTAAAGTGAAATGATAAGCGTGACGCTTTTGTACACTCACTTGATGTAACGGTGCAAAAGGTAGAGCATTACCATTATTGTACAGGATATTAATCATTTTCAGGTATAAAGAAGAGTTTTCATCTTATGTTTTCTTTCCAGTTATTCATGACAGGTATCTATTCAAAACGATTACGGAGCTTCCCTTTAGTATGTACATAAGATGAATGGCCTCTCTTTGCTTTAACCCTTTGCAAAATACAGACAGTATCAAATAGCTGGTTTGGTATGGCATGTAAATTATTATGACATAAGGAGAATTTGCTCAACTTGAGCAAATTCTCTTTTTGTCATAATGATTTAAATTGTTGTTAACCATTATTGATATGACACTTGATATATATATATTTTTTTCACTTCAGAAAGTTAGTAAGAAATGATTAACCTGTTAATTACCCAATCATTAGACCTATTGCGAAATCCTTGAGTTTTCTGTTTAGACCTAAGATAAAAGGAAAGACGCCAAAAGAGCCCTGTTTGAGGCTATACATATACATGTATATATATTTAGATACAGTATTTCGTTTTCCAAAATTGAAACAATGCTATTTTGATAAAAGGAGAACTGGTATAAGATGGAAAATTAAGTATCTCGCAATAGACACAAAGATTATTCATTTATATCCATGTACTGATTATTATGCTATCAAATAACCAGTCCATCCTGTGCTCGTGAAAAAAATGTCCGAAAAGTCATCAATCTGTGTTTGTAAATCAAACATAGCTGTGCTTCTATATAAACCTAAATTATGTATTCAAATTTGTTCCAATTTGAATAGAGCAAATATGTTTCGCGAGATCTAGATCACTCAGAAGTCTGCATGAATTGATCAAGCAAATAGATGTCACATGGTTGACATGCGGCTCTATTTAATACTTTCTATGTATGGTTTATTTATGAATAGGAGTAAAAAGACTTGTCTTTTTTCGTTAAAGCCTTTACCTTATTTACATGCGCTACAATGCAAATGCAGCACCCAATATGAAAAGCTATTAGGACAATTAAGAGTTAAAATTGCTTGTCATGAGCAGTTTCTGCTTTTGTCACAATTGCTTTTTACCAAATTTACTTTATAACAAAATATATTTTTTTTAAAAGATTTTATTTTTATTGAATGCTTTGCTTCAAATTTTTAACAGACATAGAATTCCTTCTCTATAAAAAGGATTAGGTCATCTATAGAGATATATGGACTATTAACACTAAATCAAACAACGTCTTTTTATTGGATTAAATAAATGTTTACAGACTAATACTTTTTACACGTTGAAAATACATTAAAACCTTACAAGAATTATGGATGAAGGTTTGTGAGTCAATGAGGGAGGGCATATAATCAGGAAGGAGGAGTCTTTAAATAGGATTTGTTTTCTGTTAAGGTGTTTGAGTAAAGATTTAGTTATGCTTGCTTATGAACAAACTGAACCCACTTCAAGTCCCAATGTAGGAGAAACAGACAAAAGGCTCACATTTGATCCTTTACTTCTTGTTCCATTGACACTTTCAATTTTGATGTGTCGTAAATCCCCATTAGAGTGAATTGGTTAGTATTAGCTAATCAATTTTAATTTGGCTGTGTTCTTAATATGTTTACATTTTCATTTATTTCAGTATTTATCAGGATGCAGGGTACAAGTTGAGGGTTCAGTGCAACACTATAGTAAGTGCTTCATGTTTATGAAGCGCTTACTATAGTCTTGCATTGATCCCTTGAAATATGTCCTTCTGAATATCATCTATTGATGCTTTTAGCTCAGTCAAGCAAGGTATTCTGAATATGGACAAATAATTAGTTAATGGTTCCATTTCCACTGAGGATGGATCTAGTTTCACTAGATGGACAATGTACTCTCAATTAGTAGAAAGTATAAATTAAGATCTAGGTTTTTATGCTTCATGGTAAATAGCATTTGGTATTCCCATTTAACGGTTATGCCAACAGCTTCCCTAAACACATCAAACCTTGTTCTTTGAACCCTGGGTAAAGTTTATGCAGCATTTGTGCCAAGCCATTGGAAGATGTACCAACTAACTGTCAGAAACATTCCACCTGATATATTAAGGGTTTAATACAATTTTAAAATATGTCATTTATTTAGTGCAATAATTGATTTTGTGCTTCATCCTTGTTGTACGGAATGTGCCCTCAGTTTTCCAACAGGTACTAGACACAATCTTCTGTACTGTCCCAATGTATGTACTATTTGTTATATACTGTATAAGAGACAAGGTATACAAAGGCATCCTGACACACATGCCAATAAATCCCCCCCAAAATCCCGTATAATCAACAGAATCACCAAAACTTTTATTGCTTCATGTCTACAAATGATTATCTCTTTCAAAAGCACTTTTTATTTCATCAAACTCCACCAAGGCAGCTTGAAACAGAAAAAAGTTTGAAAAAATCAGTGTTAAGTTTGCCCTTTAACCTCTTAGGCTATCTAAAATGAAGGCATCTCTAAATAAAATTAAATTGCATTTTCCAGACTTAATCAGATGTATGTGTCGAACAAATGACATACTAAAAGTATGCCAAGATGCTTGCCCTCATGCAATTCAAAACTAATTGAAGTTGGAAACAAATTGTTAATTGTCTTCTCCATTTATGCATATTTTGAGGCACCTGCAGTACACAACCTCAAAAAACAATTATGACAAACAGGAAGTTGCTCAAGGCAAAACTTTTTCCAGAAATCAAAATAGTTTCTACCCTTTATCAAAAAGATGTTCTTTTTCATATATCATAACTGCAAACATTCTGCTTTTATTGCACAGTCTCATTGACTTGTTAGTAATAGCCACCTTTAAATAAAGTAATAGCCTAAAGACTAAGCAATTAATATGTCATCATTTGTTAATCTCAACTGAGAGATGTTCAATCTCAACTGAGAGATGTTTGTGAAATATGATTGATGACCAAAAATAGAAACCAGAAAATAGTTAATTTCAATTAAAAAAAAGGCAAGTTTCATACTGTAGAACCTATGCTGTTCTGGAAAGCATTTTGTAATGTCTCAATATAGGTATCATTTACCATGCCATGGCTCATTAATGTGCAAAGGGAGGTGGGAATGGGTGGTGCCATGCTTAATTGTTTTAGCAGATGAGATTTTAAATGTCCCCTGGATATAGACAGGCAGAGAAAAATGGTGTTTGAATGGCGCTCAAACCTTTGATTTTGTAAATAAGATATGCAGATGAAGTATACAAATCACCAAAATTACATTTGAGGCAAAACAAAGCTTGGATATTTCGTTTTTACTGGAAAGATTTTCTGGCAAAGATTTGGTGATGGTGCTTCTTTCCAAAGAAACAATTGCTGCACACTGGTGGGATTGGGGTCAAAAGGTGTTTTCAACAGTACCTCTGTCATATTGAAGCAGTCAGCATACTTATCAATGCTCCTGATGTTTCCTCACAAATACTGCACAATATACTTTCCAAGCAACCAACTGCTTTCCCATATAAATGTGATTGATCAGAGGCGAGAGGAAAATCATTTTGCTCGTGTTTTATATAACGGATAAGTAAGGGGTTGACCTTTTCCTTCATAGATAAATTGTTTAACAAGTCTTTGGTGCAAACAAGACTCAAAATGAATTGACCAGTTCTCAAATGTACAGAAATGAATATTCATGACAATTTAACCAATGAAAATGTGTCTAGACCTCTGACACAAAACGCTTTCAATAGCTCTTATTTTGAAAACACCTCCAACAAATGCAGGAGGCAAAGTTTTGTTGACAGCTTGACATCAATAAAAAATTGCCAATACCTGACAATTTCTATTTTTGAGACAATTGTTTCCAAACTTTCTACCCATTATCAAGAAAGGTTTTAAGGGTGTTTTGTATACTTTATAATTCATGTCTGCTTCAATCTAGATTAAGTCACAATACCTTATATGCTTGAATGGGATAGTTTGGTATCATGAAACATTTTATATCATTTTAACCTCAGCCCTTCAAACCAACCAAATGTGGAGGGATGTGTTTTATTTTCCTTTACCAGATGTTTCAAACAAATAATATATTGAGGTTTCAATACAAGACTAGTGAGTTCTTCACAAACATGAAGCACTTACTATAGTTACTATAGTTTTGCATTGAACCCTAGATATGGAGTAAAAGATTAAGCCTGTGCATATGGTCGTGAGTTAACCCTTTACCAAACAATAACGACATTTGACCAGTGTTTTACAGACGACTCTGGAAAACAATGTGGGAAAAGGAGAAATTGCTCCGAACGAGCAATTTCTCCTTTTCCCACAATGTTTTCTGTCCTATCAGAAGATTATTTTTCAATTTAATCAAATTTTGAAATGTCGTCTGCAAACTCTTTAAATTTTGGACAGTCAAAAAATTGGTGTTTGGTAAAGGTTTAACGAAGGTGACAGTGAATGCTGACCAGCTCCCCCTACTTATTCCCTACCATTGAACTTCTCCTTACGCAGCATTAGACTCACACAATATGAAATTTATTCTAAATGGATTTTGATCGTAGGAGATCATGCTTAACTACTCGGAAACTTATGGAATACTCCATGTAAAAGGGAGGCGTCTGAATTTGGTTTCAAAGTAGTGGATGAGTTTTCAAGAAGAAGTCTGTTCATTATAAAAGATTTAAAAGAATTGTTACAATCATGCATATAAGTATAGAAGTTCAATTTGTTTCACTTTTTCACAATTAATTTTTTAATTGACATCTTGTCGTTCTTTCTTTTTTGATTTCTTTGATTATAATTTCTTATTTTCTACTTCAATACAATTTTGTATTATACAAAATTAGAATATGTACATTCTTCACTACTCCATGTACTTGCTATACATTAACATAGAATACTAGGAAAAGCAGAGGGCACATTGTAGCTTGGAAAAAAGAGTTTTCTGTATTCTACATAAATTGTTCATGGTTTTGAAAGAAGGAATAGTAATATACATGTATTATACTTATATTATCATCTGCTTTTATTTCAAGTTAGTATGTTTAACAAAATGGTTTTTAGGGAAATTTTGATAAAGGTTGTTATCTTACTCCAGTCTTGCTTAAATTTGAAAAAGGCATTTCAAATGATGCTACCAATGGCTTCTGAACAGACAAACTTATCATAGCAGATGTCCTTCTAGTTAGGGACCAAAATCCCTTATATTTTGACAAGTGTTTCATGCATGATTGCCAATCGCACAGGTTCCCATTTCAGACTAGCCTAGCTTTTTTCGTTTGATGACACTTAAATGTATTGGAGATGTCGTCTGCAAACTGTGACCTCACAGCTGGGTGGCATGCGGAACCAACCCGATTCACATATCACTTTCATCTCTTAAAACTTTGAAATTGACCATCCATGACTTAACCGCCAAATTTTGAACTGTCCCAAATTGAAAGAGTTTGCAGACATCATTTCAAAATGTGATGAAATTGAAAAACAATCTACTGATAGGCAGAAAACATTTCGGGAAAAAGGAGAAATTGCTCAATAAGAGCAATTTCTTTCTTTCCCACACTGTTTTCCAGAGTCGTCTGCAACAAACTGGTGAAATGTCTTTATTGTTTGGTAAAGGGTTAACCTTTCCCCTCAATTATGACTTTATGAACGGTGCAAGTAAAACAACAGCAACAAGCAAATATGAAGTTTTAAAACAAGATCTTGGGTTTAATGCAATACCATTATTTAGTAAGTGCTTCTTTTTGGTGATGCACTTACTATAGGATTGCATTGGACCCTTAAAATTTCTCAGTTATATTGCATTCTTTGCCAGTGTCAGAAATGATGACAATTAAGATACTAAAGAAAACTTGACTCTTTATAGGCTCAGTTTCACCTGACTCTAGCATGCATTTTGGCAAAAGCAGGAGTTGCATTTTGATGAACAACTTTTGACAATTCCCCCAAATTTTGGACATTCCTTATATCATTAATTTCAAATGAGACCTATACCATAAAATCACTTTACTTGTCTAGGAATATCATTAAATTGACTTCTGATATATGTAATGAAAATTCAATGGTTTCTAACCAATTTGGTAATGATTTTCTGACCCAGTATGAAATCAACTTGTTTTCTCTTTCTACTGAGCATCATGTTTCTTCGTGTGAGAAGTAGTTAAATGACTCTTAAAGAATGGTGAAAGGTACAATAGTGAGGAAATACTAGTGCATTTCTATGTTTACAAAATTATTATCTGTTGTATTTTTGTATTCATTGCTTCCAGCCTCAGTGAAGGTTTCAAGAATTGTATCCATAAACAGACAAGAACAAACGATAAATGACAGTTCATGGAAACAAAGCTGTTCTCGAAATTGGTCATGCAAGAACAGGTTCATGAACATCAAGAAGAGGTCCATGAATGGCCATTTGTTTTCCATATTCTTCCTATCTGTTGGGAAAGTTCATGAACACAGTTCTTGAATCCTTCCCAGGGAAGACTGCCACAATAAACATATTCCTGCGAAAAGGGGCTTTAAAATCCAACCAATCCATTCCAATTTCTGAATTGAGGTTTCAATGCCAGACTATGTTCAATCCTTTACAAAGAAGTTTGAGGCAATTACTATATACTGGTAGTCTGGCACTAAACCATCAAAATGGAAGTTATTTCCATTATCAGTAAAAAAATCTTGGATTCTTCAAATTTCAAACTACCATCCGTGTTAGGATCAAGCTCATATCAGTCCAAGTCTGAGTTGATGGAAAGACGATAAAAAATATTGAGGAAAAATGCTGGAATTGATATTGATTTAAGAGCTTGCTACAAAAAGAAATCAAACAATCATAAAATACTCATGCTTTGAAAACTTTGGAAAATGAAGTAATTGTGGGTAATTATGAGTGTTTATTTCCAGGCATGGCTGATCATTATATGACAATTTATTGAATTATTTCCTTGAAATAATCAATAGGAATGCTGTAACTTGATAACATGGTATAAGATGTCAAAGAAATTGAGAGAGTTTACGAGAACGAATCTTGCTTTTTCTGTAAAATAAACATTACTCTTTGATCATTTCATATTCTGTACTTCAAAACTGGTATAGATTGGTCAAAGTGAGGTATCTCGGTAGTCTCAATAATGATCCGTGAACGAAGCTTTTTTCGTCATTTGGACATTTATCGTGCTTCGCTACGTCTCAAGTCCAACGTGATTTTTATGTTACAAAATTTCGAACGACCGACTCAGTGCTTTTAACTTGCGATTTTTTGTGTTCAAAGGGACCAAAAAATAAACGGAAACTTGAAATACATACATAAATCATTTATGAATCGTCTCAGCCCACACAAGTATCCAGTACACCTCTTATATGCGAGTTATCTATCAAGAAACATCGACGATGCTCAAAAATAAACAATCGCCGTCCATGTTGTTTACCACCGGCCGCGAGATTCCCACGGATATCTTGCGGGTCAAAGGTCATCGCTTTATGTATACAGTTTGGGATGAAGTACGCGTCTTCCCCCTAAAGTCGAGTTGTACTTAGTTGAGCTCTCTTCACATACAGATTCGGAGAAGATATGCTTGGATAAGATGTCTTTTGCAAACCAGCATTTGAAGCATAGTCCGTTATGGTTTTTCTAAAATAACATCCTTGTTTTTGTTATCTATTAATTCGCTTATTTTGTTTAAGTAGGCCTATTACGTGATTGTAGTGTTACCAAAAATTAAATTAAATATATATACTTTTTTTTTTTCAAAATGAACGGAAATCATTTCATGTTTTGTTTTGAATCGAATCTAACAGGAATAAGGATCTTCCAACCCTTTCCCAAATAACAAATTTTCGACTGTTCCAAATTGAAAGAGTTTGCAGACGACATTTCAAAATGTGATGAAATTGGAAAATAATCTTCTGATAGGGCAGAAAACATTGTGGGAAAAGGACAAACTACTCGTCACAATCAATTGCTCCTTTTCCCACAATGTTTTGCACAGTATCTGCAACAAACTGGTCAAATGTCGTTATTGTTTGGGAAAGGGTTAAAAGTTCAATTTATAAAATTGTGATTGGAGCGATATTTACGCCTAGCGTAAAACGCCTGACGTCGGACCGATAAAACTTGTAGTTGATTTCCTTGAAACTATAACAAACTGTTTCCTTCACCTGTGTTGGATCGGTGATGTTCAGTCCTATGAACACCAAACATATATACTTACTGCAACTAGTGTTTAAAAAGTTACTCATGAAGTATTACGTTGGGTGTTCATTGGGTACATGCTATCAGCGACCTGCATGTGAAAACCGAAAACCAGAGCCTATCTATCACGTATTTACACCGTAGATTTAATGTCAAAGGAATAAAACAACACATTTTGACATAATGAAGAAATATTTTACTTAACACCTTCATAACAATATGTCGTTGCACAGTGTTTATAGTGCTTGAAGAAGGGGTGGGGATAAATAGTTCAAGCTTATTATCATCAATCCTTTACCAGACAACAAGAGGAATCTGTGGGTTTGTTTTGGAGACGACGTTATATACATGTGTCGTAAACCTCGCCTCGGGTAGCGAGTTTTACCGGGTTCGGGCTCTGGATCAAAATTGTCTAACTCGGATTAAACAATTATTTAGTCAGGATCACACCACAAGCTTTTAAATTAAATGACAATTAAGCTAGCTAGAGCCTAACAAGAAAAATAACAAAATCTTAAAAGGAAATAATAAAGATTTTAATCCCTTAAAGTTACAAAGTCAAGTTATTAAACCAAAATGAAACAAAGTGCTTTTCTCACAATGTTTTAAGTTCGGACATAAAGCGTTCAATAAAGTTCAATCAAATTATAAAGGATAAATTCACAAAGTCAAAACGATTAAGTCTGTCCAAGCCTATCCATTATCATCAATTCCTCATCAGACACCATGAACAAGGAGGATCTGGGTTTTATTAGGTATATTAGGAGCAAGTGGTGCGCTGTGTTTCAAATGATATCAATTCTACAATTCATTCAAATTACGAACCTATAATGTCAACCTATTTACCAAATGTAGGACCTTTATACATGTACTTGAATCAGGCTTCTGTACCGAAATAAAATGTTGCTCATAAGAAGCGAATTTTCAATTAGTCACATTGATTTCAACTCCTTTTTAATTAAGAACTTTAATCTGTTGTTACAACAATTTGTTCCGCCTGTTGATCGCTGAAATTTGGACTTCTAATAGGTGTTCAATGGAAGTATTCTTTTGGAAAACCTGCTCTTTTACAAACCGTTTCCCTGTGCATTCACATAACTTCCTACAAATACTACAACGAGTACATGCAGTGCATTCACAAACGGGACAATCCTTTTAAAAACAATTATTTGAACTCTGTATTTCACCATTCGATGCTTTAGCAATTGACTTAAATCTTTCTCTCCACAAGATCTCTCATATAGTCGTCTGTGATTGATTTCATAAGGGATCTTCCATATGGAAACAGAATTCTGTCCTACACGTCCACTACGCCTAACTTCTTGCCAGTACGAAAGTACACTTTTGGAAACCCTCAATGAACGATCACTTCAATATCGGGTACGTTGACCCCAATTACCTACAGAACACGAATGGAGGAGGCAGGCGAACAGAATTCCTTTATTATCCATTTTTGTTTCTTTCTTAGTCCTAGAACTGTGAAACATTTCCACGATCCTTCCCCTTGTGGCCATAATACTGTCTTTGTATACTTGAATCAACAAACACCTTTCAAAGGAGGTCACACTTACCCAATTTGTCACTCGAGGCAAACCATCCAAAACAAAGAAGACCAAAGGTATTTCAATTTGTGTCAGTATGACAATCAAAGACCATCACATTTGATTATGAAGTAAGAGAGAACAAATTTTGCCGAAAATAAGAAAATTAACGTCGAAACAACTTTCGCGGCATAATTGACCAAGTGCCATCGGCGTAATAGAGCAAAATTGACAGGTTAGTCTGATCAGAGACATAGATGTTATGATTGTTATCTATGTCTCTAATATATCAAGTTAACTTACAAAAGATTAATATGAGGGGGAAAATGTCCGCCCTCGATCTACATTACAGTGAGGGGACAAATGTGCGCCTAAACCCATTACTAAACAATAACCAAATTGACCGGTTTGTTGTAGACGACTCTAGAAAACATTGTGGAACATGGATAAATTGTTCTTAACGAGCAATTCATCCTTTTCCCACAATGTTTTCTACCTAATAGGAAGATCATTTCCAATAACATCACATTTTGAAATGTCGTCTGCAAACCCTTTCAATTTGGGACGGTTGAACATTTAACGTTCGGTAAAGAGTTATACAAAAATGGGGGCAAATGTTCGTGGGTGGGGGGGGGGCAACTTCCCGTATATCATTTTGCAAGTTTCAGCCAATGCGTTGAACTAAGTCTGCAAGAAGCGCAATTTAACTTTCCATGTTTTTGGTTTCACTTAGGAAAAATGACGGCCTCAACTTTGTCTGGACTTCTCATTTTTAAAACAAGATAGTTAACACCGTCAAATTCCATAAATGAATCCATTGTTTCAAAAGAAGTAACAAAAACATATATAATCAGATGATGAAAATACTGTGGGAATTATTTTAGTCGAAGTACAGTATCAAGTGCTCACAAATAATGTACTCCCGCCAAACGCGTACAACGTTACTAACAGTGATCGAGTGTAAATCGAGTGTTGACATGTATATCGGACCGTGTAACATAACCCAGAGCGAGACTTAGCATCCGGATGTTTCGGACTTTTACCTCAACGTTTGAAAGCAGGTTTTATGTGTGTGATTTAAATCAAAGTTTTGGATATTTATACAAAAGTGACACTTTTGAGACTTCACACATCGACAGATAAAAGGTTGATCTCCAAATCGGTATGTTTGATTTTATAATCCATTGCATATTTATGGAATGATAGATGGTTAAACATGCGCAGAAAATCTGTGCGCAAAAATCTAACGTAAAAATCACGATTGACTCTGGACTCGAAGGCGTCAGTCAAAATAGCAATAGCCTTCGAGACCAGTTATCTGGACTAGGTATCTCGGGGTAAGGGGTTAAATTACTTATAACCTCAGATATAAAATAAAATTTATTGTTTTTTAAGTATTAAGAAAAGGAGATGGTACTAACCTTTTAATTGTGCTTGAATGCATGAGACTGTCCCAAGTTAAAAGAGTTTGCAGACCACATTTCAAAATGCAATGAAATTGAAATAGAATATTCTGATAGGGAAGAAAACATTGTGGGAAAAGGAGAAAAAGTAAGAAAAAGTTCTCCTTTTCTGACAATGTTTTCCGAAGTGGTCTGCTACAAAATGGTCGAATGTCGTTATAGTTTGGTAATAGGTTAAAAGTGATAGAATTAATGCTGATTTATATACCCATATTGATTGACCTTTCTCTAGTTGTCCTATAAACTTGTCTCATAGAAATCTCTGACGTTTACCTGTAGATACCTGACACCGTTTCTGTGAAAACAGAAACTTCTCTGGAAAGTTCTGCTCTCTGTCAAAGGAAATATTAATCTCTAATCAATATGTAAAGGATATTCAATTTTGTTCTTAGCTTTTGATCAATACAGAACCTTTTATTCATTATTCTTTTTGTACAAACTTTTCACCCCTTTTAAAAAAAGGCTAAACATGTTTTATTTAATTCTTCTTGCCTTGTAACGATTGAGATTGTCGATAGAACTTTCGACAAATCAAAAAGAGTTCAGATGGTATATATTAGAGAATTGGACAAAAACATATTTCATGAATTCCCTTGTAAAGTGTTATTGATTTGGCAATATAAAATTGACATTGATGTCGTTAGGGAAAAATATCGTTTAGAAAGAAGTCCTTTTCCCACAATGTTTTCTGCCCTATCAGGAGATTATTTTTCAATTTCATCACCTTTTGAAATGTTGTAGACAACCTTGAACGATGAAAACTTTTTCGCTAGTAAAGGGTTTGTCCAATAAGAGAACTCCATAATGTGAAAAAGTAGGCAAAAAAGTTTCCCCTAACACCATAGTCCTACATAATGTTCCATACCAGATCAGTTTTCACAGTCTGCCAAATATGGTTCTGGACTATCATTAGTCGGACTGTAAGGTCATCTGATAAATAAAATATTATTTTTTACAACTATGTTAAACAGTGTTCTCTTTTGTTCATGTTCTAACATTTTATAAATAAGCCTATAACAATAAGTTAGAATGAGAGAAGCACTCTCTCCAAGAGTCCAATGGTACATTTTTGCTGATTTCTGGTCATGTTCAAGTTAATGTGTTTGTCTCATTTGTACGGTGTTGTCCTCTTCCCCTTTGTCT
Source organism: Cerastoderma edule (assembly GCA_947846245.1). NCBI lineage: Eukaryota > Metazoa > Mollusca > Bivalvia > Cardiida > Cardiidae > Cerastoderma > Cerastoderma edule. The sequence goes on from OX401409.1 coordinate 37,644,868, forward strand.
TATTTAATGTTTTCTGTGTGAGAAACACTATAAAATATTCACTTGTAGGCTGTATTCTAACAAATAAAGGAGATAATGTTCTTGATAACATTATGGTGTATATAATGTATTTTTAAAATACATTACTGACAGGCGTTTGTTTGGTTTTCTCCTCTGATAGATCATGGCTGATCTATAATGTGTAAAAACCCAGGCTCAAATGCCTTAACCCATAACCAAACAATAACAACACATTTGACCATTTTGTTGCAGACGACTATGGAAAACATAATGGGAAAAGGAGAAATTGCCCCTATCAGAAGATTTTTTTTCAATTTCATCACATTTTAAAATGTTGTCTGCAAACTCTTTGAATTTGGGACAGTCGAAAATAAGGCGTTTGGTAAAGGGTTAACACATTCTGTGAAATAAGACTTTGTGACTGGTTCATTCTGAAAGGAAAGTAGATGACAACTGTTTAGAATGAAACATGATTTTGCTTGAAATGTTTTTTTTTCTTCTTCTTTTATGTTAGGTGTTAACATAGCATCAGAAATCTTCGAGTTGTATTGCACGGCCAGGCTCATCATGAATGGGGAAATTTCACTTATAGTCTTGCATGGAGCCCTCAAGTTTAGATCTGAGGACTTATTGATGTGAATTGATGCAGCACTCAATATTATTAATGATGTTCAGCAATACAAAGGGACTTTTGTTTGCAGTGTTCCATGCACCATTTCCTTAACACATCCTCTCACTAAGAATAAGTGCTGTTTCAAAGCATTCCTATCAGAATGTTCCACCTCCTTATCCCAATATAACACAAATAAAATTCAAAATGATCGAGGATTCCAGATTACCATGCATCCAGAGTCTTTAGTATGCATTTTTTCCAAAAGTGCAGGGGTGGCAGAATCAATTGTCTGGTTTGCGCAGAGCTTCAAATGTCTTAAATTTACTATATACCGGTCACCTTTATACGGACAAGTGCAGAAAAAGACTTGGTATTACGGTATTCACCACCCCTGAATTGTAAGAAAAAGTAGCTTGTCAAGACTTTTGAATTTCATTGATTTCAACTATAAATGATTCAGTTCTTTTTTCAGAGATAAGACTCATTGTGGCAAAAGGAATTTGTGTTTCTTTTTATGTCTGCAAAGTTTTTTTAATTCAATGATTGATTCGTTAAATAAAATAGGCACACAACTTATGATAACTGTCTGCTGTAATATGACACAAAACACTGTCCTAGTAAACCAAATCCATCATTTTTCGTTACTGTCAAAAAAGGAATTAAAATTGATATAATAACACACTTGCATCGGACAATTTTAGAAACATCTTTAATATTCTCATCTTGTTACAATGTTTTCTATTTAATGCCATCCTAAATATCTACACTTTTAGAGTTTACTAAATTGACATGAGCTTAGGCTTTATAAACCTGTCTGCTTTAACCCTTTCCCAAACAACACATTTTGGACTGTCCATAATTGAAAGAGTTTGCAGACGACATTTCAAAATGTGACGAAATTGAAAAATATTCTTCAGATAGAGCAGAAAACCTTGGCAGGAAAAAGGAGAAATTGCTCGTTACGAGCAATTTCTCCTTTTCCCACAATGTTTTCTAAAGTCATCTGCAACAAAGTAGCCAAATGTCGTTATTGTTTGGGAAAGGGTTAAAATCACGGGAAGTCGTCTGCAGCTGATAAAGATGTAATTAGAGACAAGCTCCACCTATTTCCCTCTTATGAGATATTGTGATTGGTCCTAATTGGAAGTGAGAGCAGACGACAAATATGAAGTATTTAAAACATTACTGCCTAAAGCCACATTCTTGCGTCTTGCAGTAGATGACTTTCAAATAGCATTGTGGCAAAAGGAGAAATTGCTTGTCACAAGCAATTTCTCCTTTTGCCGCAATGATTTTTCAATCTATTTACATATCACAACAGCAGAACTGAAAGGTTTTTCACTTGTTCATAAAGCTTTTAAAGTCATCTGCTTCAAGTAAAACAAAAGTTCTCTGAAGGTGGTAGAGTGTTAAAACCAAAATAAGCCTTTAGTAATACTTGGTACTTAATCATTATGACAAATAGAGAACTTGCATGTGTCAAGCAGTTTCTCCTTTTGCCGCAGTGGTTGTTCAAGCATTATGACTGATGTGAGTGTGTTGTGTTAACATGAGTATGATTTGAGGGAAAGAAGGTTAAACCTTAATAAAAATCTTAACCTCAACTTTATTGTGTGGTATAAATGCTTTCATTTTAGATCTAACTGATATTTAACTCTATCTTAATTTGAACAATTTCAAGCTCACTTACCCACATCAAAAGCTAGTATTTTAGGCTTCATTTGTTAGTCATTTAGATAATTGTTTGACCTGATAAACCACAAACTCTTTTCTAAGAGGACAACATAGTAGTAATGTTGAGACTGTCTTAACCCAATTTACAATGGTGAATGATGGCTTAGTGCAAGAATATAATAAATCCTTCACATATATGAAGCAATTGCTTTTTAAGTCTTTCTTGCATTAAACCCATGACAAGTTATTAAAATATTGCAGGGGTCCTCCTTGGGCTACTAGTTTAAGTATTGAACTACAAATCACAAACCAGGGCTCTCTATCTCGGTTTTAAACATGGAAGCTGTAGTTTTGAACTTTCATGCATGAGAGTTACGTTTTGTCTGAACAATAGGATGCATATTATTATACCTGTTTATTAATTGTACTAGTCTTAGTGAAAAATAAAGTTAAGGTACTTCCTCATCAATTAAGAACCAGACATTGCGATATAGCTGAAAAACTGCTGTTTTATGCAAAAGCCACATAAGGTGAATAAAATTGGACAAAAATTGGTTGAATGTTGATCGAAACTCACCTTTTAAAAGAAACAAAGATTGGCTCTTAAACTGCTTCATCACCCCTGCATAGTTTCATCTTTTCTTTTTTTTAGCAAAGTTCCTCACGTTGACTCAAATGTGACTGGTCCAAATTGAAATGAAGTGCACATGACATTAAGTAACATGAAAATATTCACTTTCTTAAATGTATAATGTTCATAAGGAGCAATAGTTTTCTTTGTCAAAGTCATTTCTTGTTACAATTTTATTATTAACATGCATCATGATGAAAATAGGGGATAATCCTTCCATTGATGCTGTTGATATTGCATTGGTTAACCACAAGGACCAATAGACTGTCACAGTATATGAAATTGAAATGAGGATGTTAATTTTGTTTTTATTTGATGCTTGCGGTTTGGAATAAAGAAATTTATTACCTGTGAAATTTGTTCATAGTCAATTAAAGCGTCACAAAACTTGACCAGGGTATGTGTGGACTCGAAAGGTAACAAAACCTTCGGAAGGACAGAATGAGTAATCTGAGGTGAAAAGGAAATTGTTTGGGTCATTAAGATCATGAAAGCCTTTAATATGCATTAATTGATAACTTTACCAGTGCTTTATAACTCTTCACCAAACAGTACAGTTTTAAATCATTGAGAGGTTCTGTGTGGCAATGTGGTAGGGATGCTGGGCTTGTTACTCAGAAAGTCCAGATTTGATACCCACTTGGGTCTTTGGCTTCATTGGAGTTCAGTATTCTTCCCAGGAAAGTGGTCATACAACTGAAAAATTACTTACACCGCATTTAACCCCATTCAACAGAATGAAAGCATTTCAAGATAACTAATAGTTGTTTTCTTAAAAGATTTGAATGATAGTTCCTTCAGTATGAACCATGCTGCTGGAGGGGAAAATGTTCACATGAAATATTCCTACTTTTTTCCTCAATAACTTCAAGTTTTCTTTCTAAGACCATTAAAACTCGGGGACTATTTGGAAATGGTTTAATCCGTTACCCATGTTTCTGTTCTTATTTTAACATGTAAGAGAGTAGATTTCAGAAACATCTGCAGCACAGAGTTGCATCAAGGACATAACAGAAAAATTGATGTTTTTCATATAATTGCACTTCACTATTGTACTAGTTCATGTATGTTATGTAGGGCTTTTTCATTGGTCTAAATCAAAATCAATTGCAAACATCATTTGCAAAGTACTGGTTTTTACCTGTTTGATCATTAGAAACCTCCCTTTTTGAGCTAAAATGGTTCCCATGATTCTGAAAGGACAAGTTAATATTTTCCCATGAATAACATCAAATGCTTTGTCCAATGGATATAATAGTTAAAGGCAAACAGCATCTGAGGCACATGTTATTAGCCATAGATGTACTTGTTAGTACCATGAAGCAGAGATGCTATCTGATACCAAGAATATTTTTCTCACAGTTACATCATTACTCTAACTCAACAGGTGAGTCTTGGGAGCTACCCTTCACTAGAACAAACGAGTCTTGGGAGCTACCCTTCACTAGAACAAATGAGTCTTGGGAGCTACCCTTCACTAGAACAAATGAGTCTTGGGAGCTTCCCTTCACTAGAACAAATGAGTCTTGGGAGCTACCCTTCACTAGAACAAATGAGTCTTGGGAGCTACCCTTCACTAGAACAAACGAGTCTTGGGAGCTACCCTTCACTAGAACAAATGAGTCTTGGGAGCTTCCCTTCACTAGAACAAACGAGTCTTGGGAGCTTCCCTTCACTAGAACAAACGAGTCTTGGGAGCTACCCTTCACTAGAACAAATGAGTCTTGGGAGCTACCCTTCACTAGAACAAATGAGTCTTGGGAGCTTCCCTTCACTAGAACAAATGAGTCTTGGGAGCTTCCCTTCACTAGAACAAACGAGTCTTGGGAGCTACCCTTCACTAGAACAACACAACTTGGCAAAGTCTGCTTCATTGCATTCAGCAGTATACAACTTTTTGTCGTTTTTTTTAAAAAAGGTTGGAAAATTTCAAATGTTGCTGTTTAAAACACACTTTGGCTCTTGAAGGAAGTGTGATCCAAGGAGAATTTTGTTACAAGGGATAAACTTATTCATTTATTCATAATGCATAACCCTTACTTCATGGAACCGCACTTTGGCGCATCAGATTCTGTGGTATACTACTTTAGGTGTATTAAGGTGGACATGCCACCAACTTAGGTGACAAGACTTCAACCTAGCTACTTTCTACAGCAGACATCAAAATTCATAAAAGGTCTCACCAGAATTTTAGTAGCAACTTCCTGATAGAGTTATGATTTGGATATTTTGAAATGATGTCATAAAAGAAATTGCTGACTAATATTAAACAAAGTCTTTTTTTGTTGCAATGGTGTTGAATAATTGTCGCAGTGGTATCATATAATTTAAAGTTATAAAAGTATTTGTTCCAATGAAGCATTGGGTAATTCTCAGAAAGGGTTAAAAATGAACACAAAGGATGGAGCTTTTGGGAACTAAGGCAGCAAAACTCAAATCCACAGGAAAAGATAATTTGAGACATTTCATTATCGAGTTTATCTTTGGATATCAGTTATGATATAAACAGAGAATTTAGCTGCCATGATATCTTATCTAGAAAAAGCATCAGAGGGCTTATCAGCACACATCAACAGAGTCTCCAGTCTGCTGCTTCAGAAATGTAATGTGTTAAAGCTGTTAAATCTACATATAGTACAAACAACTTACGCAGTCTCACTATTCTCTCATATGGGAATTTGTTACAGGTCCATATTCAAAGCAACTACACAAGAAACAAAAAACTGAACGTTACGCTCTATTGACAAATATTTCTTGTATTGGAAAGTTCATTTGGACCAAAAATTATTTGCTCTTTATATGAGCAATTTATCCAACATTAACAGTGGGTTCTGAAGAATTATTTGGCACATATTATTGCAGCAGTATAAGGCATAGACTAAGTTACAAAAAGGTTCCATATAATAGCTGGTATTTGAAAACATGGTTACAATAGTATAGGCTCATTTTGAGGAAATTCTCCTTTTTGTCATGAAATATTTTAAGATAAATTAATAAATATAATTGTGTTTATTTACCAACTGCGAACCCTAGTTTTGTTTTTTGGCAAGTTGTTTATGTAAAACTGTATTGTTGGCTACAAATTGTTTAAAACAAAAAAGACTAAAAGCTATTAACCTGCTGCTTGTGCTTACACAATATGTCTTCTAGCCCCTTATACTCAGACAACTTTGTAGTTCTTGTACAATATTTTAGTTAAATTATGAATCTATATAACCCTTTCCCTGTTCCAACTTTTGAAGGGACTGGTAACATAAAAAGAGAACAAGGAGTAGTGGCATGAAAGGAATTATCAGTTTGTAACAATTAGTTAATGAAAACTATATATAGTTGAACTACTGTTGAAAATAAGGTTAAACTATGTTTCAGGAAACCAACACAATATCATGTAAGGTATAGTGTTAAAGCAGGCTTTTAAGGGTGCCAGGATATTACCTTTGATATGTGAACTTACTTACAGTTATCTATCATGACTTTCAATGAAGATGTAAAAGATTGGATGCAAGACCATGTTATCACAAGTTCTACTTGACATACCTGGCCCATCATTTGCCAAGGATAAGGATCAACTTCATGTAAGTAGAACTGCTAGCCATTCCTTCATTTTGAAATTTGAGACTGGTTCAAGTTCAAAGCATAAGCAGATGACCAAAAAAAGCATTAAAAAGCAACATTTTCTCTTTATCATGTGTAAGATCATTGTAACAAGAGGATATTTTGCTCATTTACAGAAATCAACATATGTGTCATAGTTGTTATCAAAAACTTTGGCGGCAAATGTGCGTAGATATTTTGGATTGAGGGATTATAAGAAAACACATCAGTTCCTTTTTCTTTCTCCGAATGCTGTCATGGGAAGCAAAGGCCTTATCAGCCAAAGCCTGTAGTGTAATTTGTAATATACATTATATTACACACTATAATGGCATATTCTAAATTGTGTTTGTATTATCCAATTACAAAAGTATTATAAGAATGCTTTTTGCTTTTTGCACTTACAGCATGCTTTAACCAGCTCCTTGATTTCTGTCCACAATGTTTATTTCTGTAGGCATTTTTCACAATTAGAAACAAATTATCAAATAACTTAAATTTGGATTAATTGCCAGATGGGTCTGAATCAAAATAATTTGAAATACTAATTTAAGATGAAATTAATTCACTCAAGAGCTCCAAAAGAAATCACAAGACAGTGTGAACCGTGGCGATGTTCTGTGAAGTATAAGATATGTATTTAACATTACCAACACCTGGTATGTCAGTTATGATGACTATCTGTTGAAATATAGAGCATAAATAAATTCCTCAAAGTTTTTTCTTGATAAAATGCACATTAGAAAACCCTGTTTCTACTTGTTTTGGAGAATGGACACCCATTCTGAGAAAGGATGATACTTGTGTAGAAAGTTCATGTTGAAGGAAGCAAATATTTTGCCAATAAATAACTAAGTATTTGATTATAACTAGTATTTTATTCCATAGTTTTGATTAGAGAGCATGTTTACATTTGTTTCATTCCATCATCTGCTATGATTTCCTTGAATGATCGAGGAAAATGCATAACATCACTTTAAATCAATAAAATGTACTCAAATTGTGTTAAACAAAAAGTTTTTCAAATTGACAACTTACCATTCTCTGCTAAGTTAAAGGTTTATTCTTAGATTGATATAATTTGGGCCAATTATGACGTTTAAGAGGTTGACTGTTGACAACCATACTGTACCTAAGCGAATTTTATTTTGACTGATTTTCTATATTTGTATATTGCAGTGGCATTCAATTGATATAGAAGAAAACTGACATGATAGTATATTGTTTCAGATATTGTTTGAAGAATGAAAATTGCTCCTTTAATTCATTGTCATTATTTTTCCCTCTGATACACATGATTCTTTATATATTTGTTAAGGGGATAGGCGGAGACCCGAGAGATATGTGACAGTTTAACAGTGTATTGTGGGTAAACAGCGGGTAGTTTTGCTGGGACATGAGTTGTGACATAGATAAATTCAAACTGCTAAGCCTCGTCAAACTGACCCAGTGACAAATCGGTTAACCTCTTCCATCATATGTCCACATTCAAATCCATCTATAAATAACTACATTAGAAATATTAGAGCAAAAAGAAGTTATTGATCAATTAGAGTGATTTGGGGTTGTTGTTGCTTTTTTCGTCACAATTGTTTCTTCCTTGAATCATAGGAAAAAAAGTTGTTTTCATGACTAAGTAGTGTTTATTTTTGCTTTCAAATAGGACTTATCACAAAACGCAATATGAAAGATTTGGTGAAGAAAAAAAGTGTTAAAGGGTGGATGACCCTGGTAGAAAAGATTCATGGGGAATGTCACATCATGATGAGCAATGTATTTGTTTTCTATGGTTTACATCATATCATTGCTATCCAACTTATTTCTGTAGTTGTCTTTTGAAAGTTGACAAAATGTTAAAGTATAAGTCATCAAGTTATTTTATGAATCTCTTGAAACAGAGGAGGTTTGTATGTGTTTAAGGTTTTCATGGTATCAACAGAAATTTGGTTCTTTTGGGTTGCCCAGCTTCTTATTTATTAAGGAAGACGTACCCCATGCAAAAATTATAATAACTACTAGTCAAACCATGGGCAGAACTTTGGCTTTCTGCAGGTAAGCCAGGAGACTTTTGATAAATCAATTTGTTAACTAGTTCTGAGCAATTTCTTCTTCTCCAACAACGATTAAGTTGTCACTTGCGGTGCTTGTTGAATGGTTAAAAGAAAATGAAAAACATGGAGATTTTCTACAAATGGCGTTAAGAATTAAAAACATTTTATAGTCTTTAAAGAAATGCAGATTTGCTGTTAGATGGTGACAGTATCCATTTGTCCCTCACCAATTAAATTTATAGTTAATGTGGGAAAGTCGTTCTTATCTTGGAGATAATGTTGTGTTAAGTTCTAGAGGAAAATACCAGGATTCATGCATGAATGCAATGACTGCCATTCAAATAGAAGAAGACTTTTAAAGGGCTCCTGGAATGGTGATTTAATCAATATTACAAATTTATGAGAGTTTATCAATCCCATATCATTGAAAATTCCAGACATTTGTCATCCTAAGACACGCACTAATGACTGTGGTGAAAGATTCAGACAGGTAATGTAGACATATCCCTCATCTATATGAATTTGTGATTGGTCTTTATCAAAGCAACAGCAGATGACAAAGAATAATGCATATGAAAAATATGTGCTTAATTTAATTGTGAAAAAACTATCGATGCACACTGTTGAAATATCTTTAGGAGCTTCAATTTATTTGTCCCAATAGTTTAAAGATTTTGGGTAGACAGTGAAACTTTGAAAACACATTGTTCAATTTGGATTCTATAGTTTCCAAATGGACATTTATGACAGGATGCAAAAGCCATAATAAAGTGACATTTTCAATTCTTAATATTTTTTAATCGACTACCTTCTTGGTAAATGGAGATTTGCTCCCATAAGTGTCTACTGGATCAAATTAAAATCATAAAAAGAATACATTTATTTTTGTGTACATGAAATATTGTTAAAAAGGAAGCATTACTAATTTTTGGCTTGACATTAACTAAAATAGGATGATGGTAAGCAATTGATACATCAGCTGGCAGGCATTTCTCCATAGTTACAGACCTTACTTAAGATTCTTTTGCTAATCCATGAATAATCTAGTATACACAAACTACCCATGGTAGATTGTTGATTTTTACATTGGAAAGACATTATTATTCTACATGAATTAATGGTATTTTGATGATACTTTAATTATCTTTGAACTGTTTAACTTGTTTTAAGTGGAAAATCCAATAAGGGAGAACTTTTTCAACATGCCAGACATGTGTCTATTCTAATTTCCATCTTGAATACCTCATTTTGGGGTGATCGGAATGGTCAGGTATAAATCATTGTAATTGACCAGGTCAGATAAAATTGATTTGCTTTCAACGATGAAAACCCTTTATAGTTTGGAGATAGCGGCTGATGAAAAATTATGAACAACTGTAGTATCATGGGCCGAGCTGATAATGGCAGCATTGGACGTCTTTGATGTGATATGATGAACAAATCAGGGGACTTGATAGAACAGTACTTGAAATTTTACGGTCTTCATCTCAACTGAAAAATGATATCCCACCCTTGTAATGGATAGGGTGGACTGAATATGTTTTTGATGGTTATCAGACCGGGTTTACCTTGGGAGAGGGTTTTGAAAGAATGAAACAACTGTACGGTCAATTGTGTCTAATTTTCTATTAACCTTGTGTGTTGAGCATAGGCGTCAAAAAGTCATAATGTCTAACAGTTGGAAATTCACTCCCATAACAGAGATCACACCATACCAACTTTTTTAACTAATTCCTAAATATAAGGCCATTCCTAATTGAAAGAAACAGCATATAACAATAACTATGAATCAAGAATAAACATGTTTTTTTTATGATGTTTGGTCAAAGCTTTCGACAAAGAAGGATTTCGTTATATGAACAATCTGCATCTACTGTGATATTAATTGAAAACTTCACATTAAAGGGGAAGTATACATTCATGTTCAAAGAAACATAAAAAGAAATAGTAACTGCTCACACAGATCACAAATTTCTTTGTTAACAAAAATATTTTCCATCATCACTTTTAGTACTCTTCGGTGCTCAAATGATTTCTGAGATAGAAAGTTACAAACCGTCATATATCAATTCAAATCAAGACTTATGCGAGTACTGTGACAAAATTGTGTGCAATTATGCCTCAATATCAGGCCAAGATTTATGCGTTTATTTATTCAGAAATCAAATTATTGTTTATGCCCTCCCATACAATAATTACTCGGTATAATAATGAGCACGGATGAAACAAGTTCTGCCAGAATTCACACAGTGGCTCAAAGATAATGATCTGCTAACAAGATTAACTGTCGACGTCTGTTTTTTAATAAACGAAAAACATCGTCACATGAAATCAATGACTTGTCTCAATACTCTGGACAAAGGGTATTGAATGCTTGACCAAAAGGGGTCATTGCCTGAACTAATCCAGGCTTTGTCTGCAATATCAATGCTTGAATAGGAATGATGCTTGTATTGCAATGAATGATTCAGATAACAGAGAGTATAAAAGACAATAACTTGCATTTTTTCATTCAGTCTTCGTTAATCCTATATTGTGGGCACTCATAAGAATGGTCCCTTTGAGACGATTCTAATGAGTACCAACAACATAGGATTTAAATAAGAAATAAAGAAATCACCGTGTAAAATTTTCCAATTATCTTGGGCTATGTCAATTGTTCAGCTGATGATTATAACTCACGGATTAACTTAATATTTCAGGAGCCATGCAGGGCACCCTGATGGGACAGCTCCCATTGGAATGGAACCTAATCCATAAATCTGATGGAAGCATGGCAAATTAAGGCACGCTGTATGTCCTGGTCATGTGATGGATGGGAGGAAATCATGTTAATTTTGCTACTGGTCACCCATTTAACCCATTACCAAAACAATAATGACATTTGACCATTTTGTTGCAGACGGCTCTGGAAAACAAAGTGGGAAAAGAAAAAATTGCTCTTAATGAGCAATTTCTCCTTTTCTCACAATGGTTTCTGCTCTGTCAGAAGATCGTTTTTCAATTTCATCACATTTTGAAGTGTTGTCTGCAAGCCTGATTTCCCATTATGCAATAGTTAAAGAACTGTTTCACTGTTTGTTTATTAAATCAATTTAGTTAAATCTTCTTTTGCTTCCAATGACTTTTCTCCAATGTATATCATATGACAGTACAGATGTTAAACTATTTATTGCCCTTTTAAAGAAATTAGTTCTTGACTTCCAAATTTCCAATCATCTTTGAACAAGTACCTTTAGGTAAAACCCTATCCAGGTGTGTTTGGGTATATAAGTTATTGTGATGTTTATTGAGAGGACAGTAAAGCACAATACAATAGGGCACTCCACATACACTGAGAGACTCTTCAGTCAGCTATTTATTATTTTACGAAGATTAAAAAAGAAGCGTTTTGTCACGATTTGGGGATTGGGGATTTGACAGGATTGAGGACAGGGATGTCTCAGGGTTAAGAATCAAGTCGACTGTTTGAATCTCAAAATGACCTATTCTTATTTTTTTTGTCGACGTGCAAACCAGTTGAATCAAGGTTAATCGGCATGTTGTGGTCAAAACCATCTTCATATTGAGGTTTCAGAGTAAGACTATAATAAATGCTTAACCAACATGAAGCACTTACTTTAGTCATCCGTATTGATGCAGCAAGTCGATCATAATAGATAGGATAAGTTAGAATTTGGTAGATATTAATTCTTCTACAAAGTTACCAAAATGTTTGGAATCTTTCATCATATTGGCATGTACAAATGCAGGAATGAGCCATATTTCCCAACATCTGAACCATGCTTAGTGCTTTTATCATTTCCCCTGTATGAATATTGTGACTTGCCAAATTGAAAAAAAAACAGCAGACATCATTTATCATTCATGAAAAATAGCATTGTCTTTGAGCCTATTGGTAAATGCAATTTGAGGGTTCAATGTAAGACTATAGTAAGTGCTTCACAAACATGAAGCACTTACTATAGTATTGCATTGAACCCTCGAACTGCGAGAAAGCCTTTTTTGCCCCAGTATTTTCATCAGTTTTGATGTCCAGATTGGAGAGCATGAGTCATTATGAAGTAAAGGGTTCTGTCTGCTGCAATTTTGTATGAGAAGTCAACAAGTAAAAATCGCAATCCAAATTTATGTTGTTTTGAACTGAATCAAATATAAATAGAGAATTGAATGTGACACAGTGCATTGTAGAAGAAAAGAGGGCAAGTTGGCATTTTTTAGGTTGATTCTTCCTCAATTTGTATGCATGGTCATTCACATTGAGCGTTTTTCTGAAGGGAGTCCCATAAAATGTTATCTTATTCGGTAAGATTTAAAGCTACAAACAAATACCCATAAATATCCTCTTGCCTGACTGTTGAGTCTGTCACCAGCCATTCTTCTCTAAGATTTATGTTCCGATTTTGAACCCTCTCTCTCGAGGATAAAGTTCAGCAGCCAACATTATAAAGCTAGTGAAAAAATGTCAAACTGTGCATGAAAACCTTTATGTTGGATTGTTTAGTAATGAAATCATCATCGTACACAAGCTGGAAAATATACTTACCTTGAATATATTTTTTTGAACTGTGTTACATTGATTTCCATTGTTGTTTGCAAACTGCACAGGATTTCATGATTGTCTGTTTACAATATAAGGGAAAAGGTTTGATATTTTCTTTCCATCTCATGACAGACTGCCGCTGCATTGGAGCATGTTAAGACGTAGGAAAAAAACTAGTGGAAAGCATTTTATCCTTTGATATACAATAATTATTTGGCGACAAACTTCATGTTTTCATTCTTGACTAAAGAATGGTTTAAATATATTTCGATATATGTTTTAATTTGTAATAAGGATTTAAAACCATCTGCTTTATTAATCTGTGAGATAGAAAGGGTATACTTTTCCTGAGTCGTATTTCATTCTAATATACATCTTTCCCCACTCTAATTTTATTTAAAATCACTGAAACAAAGCAATAGATTGTGTCAGCAAATGATTTCCATCATTGAAACACTAAATTTCAACTGCAGACTCTATATGATCTTGTAACTCGTGTCTTTTAATTTTTCAAATTTAAGCGTGGAGTTGTAGAATTACAAACATATCTGAGAAAAGGTTAAGCATAAAAGTCTATTGTAGGTGCACATCTGGTCTGTGCTTGTTCATGGGAAAATGGTGCTTTCCCTGTTTATAATCAAATGACGGCTTTTGTGACCTTGTCTAGAAAGACAAGTACTGTAAGAAATATTGTGGATGTTTTTGAGAGTAGAATTTCAGACATCCTTCATACATCCTTCATTCATTTAAACTCAAGAAGTTTTACGAAGAAAATATTTAATTTAGTTGAATAATTGAAAGACTAAATTTAACAATCATTTCATTTTCAAATAATTGAATTTTGATGCCATTTGCAACAGCATTTTCTATTGCAGTGAACAAAGCATTCATCCAGGCTCTTGATATGTACTCACATGTACACTATGCATACATGTAAAAGAGAAACATTAAAAAAAAAATGCTTACAAAGAGTGAATCTTTTGTACAATGCAATAAATGCTATAGTAAGGTTAATTATACGTATTGCACTAACATTATATTCTATGAGCAATTTTCACTTTTTAACAAGCATTTCAATTATTTCAGAGAAATATTCTCCACTCAAGTAGTAAATAACTGTCAGAAAACTCTCTTAATTTTGGGTGATAAACTTGAATTGTTATAATTAGTTTAAAAAGATGATGCATGTTTTACTTCCATGTCATACAATTTTGTCTTACCATGACATAGTTGTTATTGAAACACAAAAGTGTTTTTGTAGGGAAATGGTTTGAATGGTGTTATTAAATGAACAAATTCTTATAATTATTTGATGTATGTTTAGTTGATTGATAACATTTACTTAATGCACCAACTGTGAAAGTCTGAATACCTGAGTGTATCAAAATCATAAACCAAGAATTCAGTGCGAGACTATGTGCTTTATAAATGTGAAGCAGTTTCAATAGTGTTGCATAAAATCATTACCAAACAATAACGTCATTTGACCAGTTGATGCAGATGACTCTGGAAATCACTGTGGGAAACGGGGGAATAGCTCTTAACAAGCAATTCCTCCTTTTCCCACAATGTTTTCTACCCTATCAGAAGATTATTTTTCAATTTCATCACAATTTGAAATGTCGTCTGCAAACTCTTTCAATTTTAGGACACTTTGACATTTGGTAAAGGGTTAAAGCCTCCAAACCCTCCAAACCATTTCACATGTATGAAACATGCAAGAGGCACATGTCCTTAGATTCAACTTATGATATCTTAATTAATTTTGCATTGGTTTAAATGGAAAGTCTTGAGAGGTAAATAAGATAATATAAGGAAGTGCCCTCAACTTGATTTATGATAAAAACCATTTTGACAAAAGGTTGGACTATAAGAAATGTCTTCATATTAAAAAAATCCACCTGAAATTCAGGAAGAGAAATAGGAATAATTTCTCATTGAGTTATTACACCAGGTACAGTGGACCCGCGTTAGTCCGAACGTCGTTTATCCGGATTATTCACCATCCGAACAGAATTTCTAGGGAACGGTCCTTACCTTCATTAATTTAACTGTTTAATGCGGAAAATCTGTGTTCCGGAACCGGACAAAAAAAATCGGGAACCAACACTTTTCATAGTATATGCGTATGGCTGGTCCGGAAACCATTATAATCGTTTATTTTGAGGTTTCAGTTGCGATGAAGGGATCGGTCTACTGTTGTAAATGGCATTCACACGTTTTGCAAACTGGCATGTATGCTTGACCATAACATGTCACCTAGTGTAGTGTACTGGAAGGTGTTGATTGTTTGTTAATCGGTCATTCTGTCAGTTGATTGGTCCTACATAATTGTAATTACGGTCGCACGTCGATAGTTCAGTTTGTAAAAGGTGTTGATTGGCTGCTCAGACAGCGATCAGGAGACAATGTCTGGCAATCATTTTCAATTATTTCTCAATCGATATGCTCCTTCAGAGCTATCTTAAGGAAATTAAACTTCTCGAAAGAATTCGCTTCAAATTGTCATTTTTTTTAAAATCCTTTTTAACCAAATAAAAACTTTATATTTCCCTTCAAAAGAAAAAAAAATAAGAATTGTGTGTTTCTAATTCATAGTAATTATCATGATACACCGACACCTTGTAAAGGTAAACATTTCGCCACTAACCACATTTCGCTGTAACTCGCATATTCTTTATTCCGGAAAATTCGTTAATACGAACATTTCTCCTAGGAACGAAAGTGTTCGGATAAATGAGGGTCGACTGTACTTCTTCATCTGTTTGAAAATGTGAAACTTCATCTGCATAGGGTGAGAATTCAGATTTGTTTGTTTTAGAACTATGTCTGGATTAATCTCAATAGCCCCAATAGAAACAACAGCTATAAATCTCTGGACCAATTTGTCGCATGCAGTTGTAAAGGAAGTAAAATGTCCAGAGATGAAAAGTCATTCAAGGCCCAAAGGATCAGATTTCAGAGGCTGAATTTTTAATGGACATGCCTAGACTTAATATGGTACCCAATAAAAATGCACTATCAAATTTGAAATTTCACAGTGTTTGCACTCCGATTTCCTTGCCATCTTATCCAGTTCTCTAGTGTTCAATCTCCTATTCAATTAATTTTAGCTCCTCATGACCTTCAACTGACATTGTTGAATCTTCAGCTAACATCATGAAAATTTTGCCGGACTGTCATATGGGATGTTGTAACTTGTTAAAATAGAAATAAAAATTGATATAGCTGCTTTTCCTAACAAATTGGTAAACATTGCATGTACACATTATGGAATTGTTTTGATAAATACATATAACAATGTGACTTATATATTTAAACTGACATTTCTTCAGCACTGATTTTAGAATGTTAAGGGTAATTGGATGAATGGTTATGGTAGTCAAAGAAACCGTCTTCAAACAGTCCCATTCCTGAAAATGGTAAATTTAGGACTAAACTGCGATTTCAGATTATAGGATACCTGAAGATTGAATATCATAGAAAAAAAGGCCTCTTGTTTTATTTATTGAATTCATTTTTGATAAATGTTTCAATGGTTTGACTTTTGAATTTTAGCAAAGTGTCTGGTCTGGTAGGAGCTGTGATTTTAATGTTTGTATCATTAGGTATGTTTTGGGGAAGGATTCTCAGAGTAACAAACATGTTAGATCACAGACCAACTGCCACCTTACTTGGCAGCTGGCCTGGATCTAACCAGTTTGCATATGCATAAAGTAAGTTCCAGCACTATAAGGTTTAATTACTTTTCACCAAGTGTTAAAACAATGCACTGATCATCTTAGGAAGAGTATTTTAGTCTTGATTCTTTAGTTTTTGATGCAGCTCCAGAAACAAAATGATTACCTGCAAATTATTCCTTGTCTTGTTTGAAGTAGAAAGGGAATAGAAAACTTGTGAGAGAAAGAGGATGCTTTCTCTCAAGACTGCTTACTGAAAAGAAACTTCAATAATGCATTTCAGAACACAAATGATTGAAAATTATAATGGATAAAAAGAAATATTTTTATTCTTCTTTCTAGGATTTTCTTATCATGTCTTTACCTGTCAAAATCTGACATCTTTCTTCACAGTTGATGGATACTTGCTCTTTCTATGTGTGGCCTTTTCAGTGGGAGATAGAATGTGCAATATGACATGTATTCTGTATTTATCCAAGCATCTCTGCCAAAGTTAATTTTCTTGAAGTGTAGCATTTCAAGCACCTGCAGAAGAATTATCCTATAAACAGGTTGTTTGACAGAATAGAGCTATATGCCTTTGCAGCAGACAATGTTTGTTTTCAATATATCAATCAAGAACTCAGCCTTTTAGTAACAAATGTATTTTGTCCCCTTATAATCTAGTATCAATTAATTATTTTGTTGTTTGCAGAAAGCAGTTTTCAGTCTAGATATTAACCTTTATTTCTGTTCTACATTCACACTTTAGAAAATAAAGGGACTGAATAAAAATCAGGAAATTTTTATCTATTTTGTCAATAAGAAAGTTTTCATTTTTAATATTAAAATTTTGCATCAATGGTTAGTAACTTTTACCATTTTGATAATTGGTTTTGAATAATATGACGCAAATACTGTTAACTATTTCAAGGTGAGTAATCAATATCAACATACAGGTGTTAATGTTTTTGTTTGTATTTAACACCTCAGTATTCAACTAGGTAAGGGTGTCTTGGGTAAAAAACAACATTTCTTATAATGCTCCTTTTGAAAATGATTTAGCATGGGATAATAAATAAAGCCCCATGTACAGTCATATGGTTAACCGTACAGTCATATGGTTAACCATACAGTCATATGGTTAACCAAAATTTATCTTTTATATTGCCCTACTTATATCACAAGACTAAAAGATAAATATGACCATATGATTATGACAACATAGGGATATTGGTTTAATTGTGAACATCTTTCTTATTTTGTGTTTGTGTTTGAATAGAATGATAATAGGAATATATTCATATGACAAGATAAAAAGTTAACCCATTACCAAACAATAACAACATTTGACCAGGTAGTTGCAGATTACTCTGGAAAACATTGTGAAAACATTGTGGGTAAAGGAGAAATTGCTCTTAATAAGCAATTTTCCTTTTCCCACACTGTTTTCTGCCCTTATCAGAAGATTGTTTTTTAATTTCATCACATTTTGAAATGTTATTGAACTTTTTCGATTTGGGACAGTCTAAAAAATGGTGTTTGGTAAAGGGTTGAAGAAATTATTGATCCTGTTCCCACAATAATTTTTTTTTATCTCTCGAACACAATTCTTGAATTTTGGCATACCTTTTATGTAAAGAATGAAGTGTTTTTTCACTTTTACTGCAAAAGCACAGACTGACAAAATTATATAAAAATATATCATCTTTTTATTATTTTCAGACAACCTCCTTTGGCTAAGCTAAGCCATCCTGGCACAAGTCAACAAGATTATAGAAAATAGTATTAGTTTATAGAATATCCCGTCAAATGAACACCCGAAGCTTACGAAAATAAAAACAAATTAGAGCCGCCTGACAAAGCAAGGTAAATATGTGGTAACCTGGCTTTTACCAAGTATTAATTCTTACTTACAGTTCAGAAAACCTCAATGGCCATGTCTCACATACTGACACATCATGTTTTATTTAAAGCTTTAACTTTTTACATAATTGACAATTTTTTTATCCTCTTGTTTGAAGGTTATTTAGACACATGTTTTGGTGAAATTTGGAGGTATTCTTCTGGGCTGTCTAAATGATAATTTTGGTAGATGAGAATAAACTGTATAGTCCTCCTTCTCCAATAATATCTTAAACAATTTGTGCTGCAAACATGAAGCCTTTTCTTGGATTGTCTTTATTGATGCTTTTCAACCAATTTTGTCATATTCTGATATCAAATACTCAATGATAAACATATATGATTTTGTAGACTGATCTCATATAAAGACATCAACAGACAGCATTTCAACCCTTATAGTGCTGAAACCGACTTCATGCTTATGCAAACAGGTTAGATCCAGGCCAGTCACCTGGCGGCTGGCCTGTGATCTAACCTGTTTGCTACAATGGGTATTTTTTCTATCAAAATTGAGCAGATGTTTAAGGTTTTGGAAAGCAGACAACACAAAAGTCTGTTTTTAGAAAATCACCCAGCATTCTTAGGGTAAATCAATTGAATGACTTCTTTGGTGAAACCCACAGATCTCTCAGTGATGTGTCAGCTCTATTTCAGTTTGAGATAAATTAGCCTCTTTGACAGTAGATATTTTGTAGAATAGATCATTTAATTAAAATTCACAACAAAACAAACCTTCAAATTAGTAAATTACGCTGCAGATTTCTCAATCTTTATCAAACGCCATTTTGGCAAGGTGGTTTACTTGAGGATCTATTGTGGTTTAGAGATTAGTGATGGGCATTATTATAGTCTAACATTGAACCTTCTCTACTGGGAAGAAACCATTGTGATCACATGAGAAATTATTTTTCATGACATGCAACTCGATGCTTCAATGCAAGACTATGGTAAGTGCTTCATAAACATGAAGCACTTACAATAGTATTGGACTGAACCCTCAAACTTTTCCTTTTATCCCAGTGGTTTCTTCTTCAAGTGCATCAAAGTGGTAATAAGAAGAAAGGGGTTAACAAATAGTTTGGTTAATTATGGGCTAAGGGCGCAAGAAAAAACCTGCCTTTCTAAAGGATTAGTGTTATAAAGCAATATTTGTTCTGGCACTTTGTAGACCAGTTGCCTGTATGAAAAGAAATAAGTAAAACTGAATTTAAACTGTTTAGTATACCTAAAAGATGTTTTTGTTACACTTCTTTGAGATAAGAAGTTTATCAAAGATAAAAATGGTCCCCTAATTGATTCTAACACTTTCCCAGACAGACAGCTATTAAATGACTTGTAAAAGACAGGATATTGAATAATATGTGGAAGCAAAATCAAATAATCCAGTGTTGTTGGGTTATTTTTTTCTTTCTCTTTTGAAGAAAAGTAGAAAATAAGATTGTTTTTACCCTTTCCCATGTGGAAAAAACCTTCAATGCTTTTGTAGCAGACATCCTTTTCGTTAATTTTTGAAGGAGGAGTTGAATGATGAAAAAAAGAAAGTATTGTAAAGCTTCTTAGGAACACGCCCAATAGCATTGTAAGGTTTCTTGGGTACACACCTTTTTTTTTTACTTTCAGATTAGTTTTTATGTTAGAATGCTGGGTAATTTTCTAAAAATACATTTTTATGTTGTCTGCTTTCCAAAACCTTAAATATTTGCTTAATTGTGATGAGGAAAGATACTCAGAGAAGCAACAGGTTAGATCATGGGTTAGACACCAATTTACTTGGTGGCTGCCCTGGATCTAACCTGTTTGCATAAGGATGAAGTCAGATCCAGCACTATAAGGGTAAAACCTAAAGACACCTTTAAAGATCTGTGACACATTATAATAGGCATGAATTGCTCTAGATGAATGTTATTTGTTGATAAAAGGCGTAGGCAGAAATATTGAAAAGAAAATTTCTTATTATTTTTTGTTGTTGTTACATGTATTTTCGATTGAATTAATTTAACAAAGTACACTAAATTGATTGGGGGCTAAGTTAGATGCCACAACCATTTCTGATGCACCACACTGTCCTATTGTTTTATTCTATGACATTACCAAAATAAATAGTTTCCGGTATTTGTAGATAAGGATGTATAATGTTATATTTGATATTTCAAGAAAAGAATGAAAGTCGTATACTGTTTATAGATAAATGAATTGAAGCTTGTTTGTGATGGTCAGAAGTAAACAATAGAAACCTTGTCTTCATGCTTTTTTTCCAGATTCCAAGAGAACACAATGACGTCTATCTCATAATTCTAGAACAAAACAGGATTAATTCAGAACTCAGAATGGTTTATTGGTATATAAAGGCTGAACTGGAAAGGTGAGATAAATTTGATAACACTGGAGAGGGAAGTCAGAACCGTGATGGTTGAGTGGGCTACGATTTGATAGTTCTGCACTGTCTTGAGAAATTTGTAGCAGAATTGCAAGAATAGTTTTATGAGTGGTAGTCTCCCATGCTGATGGTCATATCCACCTCGACCAATCTTTAATAGCAATTAAGAAAGGGTCTTCCTCAATCTATGGTAAGCCAGGCTTTGTGATATGATGGACAAATTGTTGATGTGATGTAAAAACCAAATAAAACAAACAACAACAATTGAATTGACAGCATTCCTTTTAATGGTTCCTAATGACAGTTCCCCCAATGCCTTGTTGCAGATCTTCCAACATCTTTCTAGGAGGTTGATGCTTCAGCAAAGCTTACTTTGTAATTTTGTACGAAAGCAACCAGATAATGAAATTCTAGGTCAGTTATCATGAGTTAATACTAATGTTGTCACAATGCTTCTAATCCTTTGACTTTGAGATATCAATGCAAAAAAACATGCATTCTTTTATCAAAATACCACCTTTGGACATACCTCAAACATTGTTTTAGAATTTATGGGTTTGTTATGCCATGTTTGACAATGTCACAAACTCTTTAAACCTATCTATGTTTTTCTTGCATTTTTTCTCAAGTAAATTTCAGGGACACAAGCTACTGTGTGGCTGTCTTGAGTAGAAAGTAAAGATAAAAACATCACCAGACAATATGATATAAAGTCAATCAGTAGACGCCCCTTGAGAAATTCTTGGTTTGCTGCATGAAACATAAGCTCCTCAGATCTGATAAGGATATTTTATAGATATTTATTTTTTATTTTTTCCCAGTAACCATGGCAACTGATAGACATATCTTTGAAATTTGTGCAAGGTTTTTTCTTTTTTTTATCAAATACCTATCTCTTGAAATGGTTCCGATTCCCCGCTATTCCTAGAACTGATGGTATTTCCATTGCACTGCATGATTCTCCAGGACTTGGAATTTTTGTATGAAGATAACGGCCTGATAGCCTCAAGATGTCTGGGTAGAATATATCCTGTGATGCTATATACCCTCTTTACTGCATGATGCCTCACTATAAGGCGGCTGCAGCTTAAACCAGAATTGTATCAAGACAAAGTGCTTGTGACAAGTAATATCACCTGTTGTCCAGTGAAGGATTCAAGAAATGTACACATGAACTACAAATGACTGTTCATGAACATCCAAAACAGTTCATGAACACACTCATGTACCTGTCTTGATGTTCATGAATACACTCATGTACCTGTCTTGATGTTCATGAATACACTCATGTACCTGTCTTGATGTTCATGAAAATCTAACTCTCTGGTTATCTTTAAAGAAATGCTATTTTTGATATGCTATGATTGTTTTTGCTTCTGCTTTAACCCTTTAAGGTATAGAGATAAGGCTTATCAATGACACTATAGGTATAAACCATCCGATTATCGAAGACCATTAACGCATACATAATTAGTCACCCTGGGTACCTATTTGCACAGGATTATCTCCGATAATTGTTATTGATTGGGGTACCGTTAATCAAACCCAAATTAATGCATTTTACATTCATCTAATAGATTTTCTCAAAGAATAAAAGACGACGAGAACAAAATTTCCTTTAAGTTGATGTTTTTTTCTTTATTTAGTGATACATTCATATCAGGATTAAGTTGTAGAAAATTAAACAAACAATGAAAATGTATATTACGGTGTTATTTATACAAAATCAAAAATAATAAAATGACTTATTTGTTCTCCCTGACAGATCCCTAATTTGTTTTTCTGTTTTGTCATCAATTGCAGGGAATTTTGTTGCCGAAAAATACCATTCATGACTCGAGATACATACTTAAAACCGTTTCCAAAATGAAGAAAAGAATGACGTTTTTCAACGCAATATTGCTTTGTAAAGTAGTTAAACCTGGTCCTTATAAATGCAAAACAGTAAAAATTAATTCATTTTGGCAACGAAACATGCTAGTATTTCCGTAAAATACGTGTCCATGGGTGATGAATTTACCAAAAGCTCGTAGTTGTAGTCAAAGTCGGAGGAATGATCTAATTTGCTTGTCCGTGAATTGGTAATATTTATCAACATTTCATCATCTTCAGGCTTAAAAAAACGATCAAATTACTGCTCTGAATCTACATTGATGTCTGACTTGCGATCGGAAACACCAAATTGGCTAAATATTTTAAAAAAGCCCTCTTTATAATGTCAATTATTTGACGGCTTTATTTCCAATCGCCTTTAAACTTTGAACAATAGCTCCGTGTCATAAACATCCTTTACAGGTCGCGTGCCGTATGCTCTCGTTTTAATTGGATAGTGTTTTTAGAAATGTGTTAAGTTACTAAAGAATTGCATGAAATCCTTATTGAGTCTTTACAAATCGGCATTGTTTTGATCTTTTATGACCGGAAGGCTTCTCAATAATTGGGTTGCTAATTTGGATTCCCTTCATCTCAATTTGATAGCGTTATTTCCATGAGCGTGTCGTGAGACCATTATCAAAAGATATTCTCTAGAGCAAAAGTTTAAACTTTGACCCTATGATTTTATCATCGGAAATGAAAGAGAACATATTTATTTTTGAGGAAAATAAAATTTGGAGAAAATGACGTGTGTGCAAAGATGTGTTAGTAAGAGCTAAAGTTGAATCAATTTTTCAGCTGTCAAAAAGCGTTCTATGCGGTCATCGATAGAACGTCAAAATAGGTTTTATACGGTAATAGGTATAACGGCGAAAAGGGTTTTATACGGTAATCGATAAGGCGGCGAACGGCGCTATATATCGTAAAGGGTTAAAGGAGTGAATGAGTTAAGTTAGTTAGGTAGAAGTCAACAGAATTGCATCAAAAGAGTTTGAAATATCATGGCATCACGCTTTCACTTGATGGTGATTTCTGGATAATCTAGTCCATTACAGAAACACAGAAATCGGGTATGATATGTTATGCATGATATCATGTTTGCTGTAATGGTGGGTAGATTGGTTCAGTTTTGGAACTTTTTGCTGTTTTCAGAAGTTATCAAATCTTATTGCAGCAGTCAGTACACCCACAAAGGCTCCTGATCTTTCTTCACCAGGGCACTGTTTTACTGAAAATTATATGATAACATTTTTGGTAAATTCAAAACAACATTCCCTCTTTCAACATTGAGCCAAGTAATATTGCAAGGTAAAACATCAATGGAATAATCTCTCTAAGATGCTTCCAATGTTGTGTCACATTGCAATATTGTATTTTCATTTAAGATTCTATTCATGTTTATACGTTTTTTGACTTACGCAAATATTTTCCGTAAGTTGTTTAGTAAAACAGTACCCAGTACTGCACAATATTCTTTCTAAACCACTGACTGCTTTCTCAATTGAACCTCATTGGTCAGTGTTGAAAAGCTGATAAGGCTTGTCAAATTTACTTTATCAACCATCAGAAATGATATTGGTTTGGCCAGAAGTATCCGGGTATGTTTGCGTGATCCATTTTGACCAATTAACCACATCTTTATGGATGAGTGATTTCAAAAGGTAATTGGTGTCCAGTGGGAAATTAGGCTAAAACTTTAAGGGACAATTTGTTTTCGATGATTATTTTGTGTTATCATGAATGCCCTTTGACCCTTTTTTCTTTTCATTTTCAATCTAAATCAAAATATTGGCAGTTACCTGCTTCTCCCTAATCTGAGTGAATGACTCATCCAACGCAAAAGAGACACCATACGACAAAATAAAAACATGAAAACAGCATATTTTCTTAATCTAAATGATATTAATGAAGGTAGGAACTATTGAGACAAAAGGAGATGTTTCTCATAAGGCGTAATTTATACTTTTGTCACAATGGTAACTAAGCAGTCCTTCAAGAGATGCGCCAAAGTGAGGTACGATGGAGAAAGTAGTTAAGAGATAGAAAAGTCTTTCCTCTCGGGGCCTATCCCTGGCTTTTTGAATTCTATATTCATCAATCAATCAATCTCCATTGTAGACTTTGTAAATATTCTATGGTTAAATCTTTCATGCAAAGGTTCAATTCTTATTTCTTAAGATTATTGATAAGCATTTTTGATTGTGAGTAGATGTCCTTAAACCTTGTCACAAAACAAATTCTATCTTCTTCAGATCGTGAGAAAATTGAAACATTTTCAATTTAAGGGAGAATCTTTAAGAAAATAAACATGCGATAATAGACATAGAAATGACATAATTGGATAACAACTCCGTTATTAACGCACCTTAACCTTTTTTTTTTTTCGAATACAGGCATTCTTAAATGTTACATGTATGTGATTGTTTTCCTTTTATGAAACTAATACAGTTCCATAAAAACAATCACATACAAGTTCTCCAAATCAGATGCAGTAGCAGATGATGATATTCAAATATTTAAAATAACATTGTCTTTGCGATATTGTGTAGTAACATTGTGTAAAAGGGACAATACATTCAGCATTCATTCCTTTTTCCACAGTGATGTCTTAGATGCCGTGAATGACTCATTATAAAAGACAGACAACTTAAATTTGAGTGCCTTAAGCAAGTTCGCATTATCTCGATAATTATCAATTATGAGCAAATTTGCCATTTGTTAGAATAGCTTTTGTTTTGAAATGAAAATCTGGTATTTGTTACTCAGCCTTTTCTTCTGTCTAATGCTCTGGGTTGTAGTCTAAAGTCATTTCATGTTTTTAAAATAATTAACGGAGTTTCTAAAGTCATTTTGTGGTTGTGATTTAACACACAGGGCTCCTATGTGGCCATTTGGTTAAGGGGATGGGCTTCTTTATCTGGGTCGCAGGTTAGATCCCAGCTGGCTTCTGTGGCAAGACAGTAAAGAACCCTTGCCTAGTACTGGAGAATCTTAAAACAGCTGTCCTTTAACTGAAAACCTGTTGGACCCCCGTCTAAAATTTATTGAATAAAGAAAGAAGTATTTGATGGAATAAGGTTTAATTTCTTACTTATCTACATTTCGATTTGAGGCAGGTGCAACATTAGACTTCACAAACTAATTTGAAGCAAAGATGAAATGCTAGGAACAAGCTATTTCTCCTTTTGTCTCTATGGTTTCTTCTTTAATACACAAAGAGGTTTTTTTATAACTGATATCAATTTAAACTTGTTAAATGTGTTAAAAAAGGAAATGCGTAAAACACATTTCAAATTTGGAGATTATATTGTGATGAAAGATAATTTCTTCACCTCCTTATGTACTCCTCAGTTTAATTTCTATCCACTGATACCTATCTTTATGATAATGTTTTCACTCATTACTTCAAAGATAGTAACTTTACAACACCTGCATCAGACAATATAAGAAACTATCATGTGAAAAGGAAAGTCTCATGATGAGTGTTCCTTCTGTTTCATTATGGATTTTGTTCAAATATTCATTGGTGTCTGATGATGCTATCAGTTTTGATCAATCAGAAATTGAACATTTGGTGATCAGCTTAATTTCATATCATCCAAAGTAGGACTTATTATTTCCCTCATGTTCTTTTTTTGAATGGACCAAATTGAAGTTACCAACAATCAACATTAATAGAATATTAAAAAAAAAGGAAATGTTTTTTTCTTGAAATTAGTAAGTAACTATTTCAACATACCATGTGTGAAGTTTAAACCATAGAGTTAAAAGGATAAATTGCTCATTTTGTTCTCTACATCTCTTAAATTCTGTTTAACAACTTTCCTCACAAAACCTCACTCTGTCTCAACTGCAGCAGTACAGTTTAGGAACTGTTGCAACAGATGAGCAATTTATCTAATTCTACTATTGTTAAAAAACTTCCCATGGGTCTAAAGAATTATGCTTATTTTTTGCTTATTTTTGTCTGCTACTGCTTTTAATTTGAACATGTCACAAATTCCCATTATGGGGGAATCATTTAAAAAATATAAAAAAGAATCAATTGATCATGTGACACCGAAGCGTGCACTGCGATTGGGTGTGGAGAGTATAGTAAACCAGGTAATGATCCTCCGTTATCGATATGACGGATTAGAGACTCATAATGGGAGGAGTCAACCGCCATACTGCCTGTCATTCACTCCTCCAAATAGACGGAATACTGTACTAGTGGGGACTACTGATAGTAGCATATACACCTGGACAAGGGGGCGACTCCATTTACCTGTACAATCCCCCTGTTTAATAGGGGTTTTATGAAAAATTATTAAAATTTACATACATATGTGGATTAGATAGATGTGAAGAAAGTGGGATATTCCATTTGTGAGAAATGATTATGTAGATGTGGATGAACGGGATTTGATTATGTACTGAGTTTAATTATAGAATAGGAACTAATTCCATTATTCTCTGCTGGATTTATATGTTGTTATTTAGAATTTTAATGGGTATAAAAACTCATTAAACATTGTGACAATTCAAGGAAGTAGAAGTGAAATTGAGCCAGAAAGTTGGAATAATCTAATTCGCTTTATAGGTAAGCATACATTGATTTAGCCTTTTACATAAAATCATTATGTATATTTGGAATTGTTTGATCTTAATGAGTGTTTTATCATCATTAAAGATAGCAATTTTTAAGAATGATAGCCAAACAAAATATGCTTAGAATGAAATCGCCATATTTACTTTGACTTACCTTATATTGCATTAACTGTTTGACTTGATTCCATGATTGTTGTAAAATTGAATCTGAAGCAAATTACTTTGAAAAATATCATGGCATAGTCAAATTTTACTTCTTCCCTTATCTTGGAGTATCTGAAAGGTCCAAATTGAAAGGAACAGCACATAGCCCGACAGACAATGATTGATAATTATCATCATTAATCTTTATTTTTTGTTTGTTTTTTAATTCATCAAGACCTAGTAGGATATATTGTGACAAAAGGATAAATTGCTCAATTTGATTAATTTATCCTTTTATTACAATGGTCTCTGCAGCAGACGTAGCAAAATGAGGTATTATGAAGTATGATGTTGAACTTTGAACCCAATCAAGTTGTCTTGGCTGTGTTTGCATCAAGTATATGTATGTGCATCATGGTTCAATAATGCAGTATTGATTGAGTGTCATGTGCTTGTTACAACTATCAAACAATTCAAGTGATATGTGTTCCTGTTGAATATGACTTTTAGAATGTACTACATTCATCTCATAATGAATATTTTCTCAATTTTTTGATAATCAAAAATTTGTTGTGTCGTAAAAGATCCATTAATCGTTGCTCAGCTGACCACTGATTGATAAACATACAAACTTTGCTTCTACTTTCAATAAAGTTAATTCTACGAAAAGATGAATATTGATGCAGTTTAAATTGAGGTATTTGTCCACTATGTAGAGCGTTTTTCATCTCTGAAATCAAATTTGGAAAATCAAAAATATCTTGGAAAAACTAAAATAGGCTAAGATAATGATTGGGTTATTCTAGAGTACATTATGTCAAGATATCCTCCTTACAAACAGTAGTTATTGCATTTATCAAACTAAAACAATGCAGCAAAGAAATCATATTAATGCAATAGGTAATGCTGGAAGAGAAATATCTCCGTGAAAGGGGTAGTACTATATATAATGAATGTAGTCCTTTGACAAATTATTTTATGTTATCAAATGGAGATGGATACAATTCAAGTTTTAATCTGACAGGGTAGATATGGATGACAAAAATCGAACAATTCAGACACCATGTGACAACCTTAACCATTTTATATTTCATATAAAGCATAGAAAAGTATTATGGAGGGAAAATCAGGGAAACATATTTGTTTCGTAATTGAAATCTTCATTAAAAACTAAATACAAAGATGAACTGTAGGTCTTTTTTTCAAAACTGGGCCAACACTACTAACTAAAACTAAAAGACAATAGCTTAAAAAAACAATTTTTGTCATTAAAGAACATGTTACAATCAAAGAGCCACAATTCTTTTGATTACAATATCATTTAATGTCAAATGTAATAAGAATGAGGAAAATGGTGTAGGGCATTATTTATTTGGAATTTATTCTCTCTAGCAGACAAACTAAGTCTCTGATATCGCAAATAATACCTACTCTCTATGGCACTTAAAACATGTTAGGCGTTGCATTTGCATAAAAATGTTATTAGGTCTTCACAAATCCCTTTCAATGTAAGATTAATAAGCTTTATACCCCAATCATTTATATCTTTGGTTGGTCTGCAACTAAAATGTTGGCAGAAAATTATATTTAAGCATTCCCTTTCATATTCAAATTTGTAATCTGTCCAATTCGAAATTTTAGACGGGATTTATGAAGTATCATTTTAAACGACAGATTGTCTTCAAGTGATTTAACAACCTGGTGAAAAAAAGAGTGGATTGCTCTATATTTATGTTGTATAATTCTTCTCTGTTTGTGATATAGTTTTCATATGCTTTTTAGAGAGTTCATTGCAACACCATGATAAGTCAATCACCTATGCCCTGACTTGTTACTCTTGATAGATCAGATTAAATAATAAGATAACACTTTAAATAACTGTTACACAAGATAAATCAGTCAGGGTAATAACATAACACTTCATTAACACATTGGATTTGCAATTCTAAATCATTGTAGGATAATTTTAGCAGAGACATAGATAACAGAGATTGGCAACTCCTTCTTTACCTATAGCCGGTTTCTGCGATATCTCGCATGACGCGTTATTTAGCGAGACCTTTCGAGATCTGTCTATCGACGCTATTTTCAACTAAACGCGAAATAGGCAATACACATTTAAGCGTGTTTTAGTCATAATTAAAATATTTTCTTACCGAATTTACTATATTGTTATTGTTAGAAAGTTTCTCCATCCAACAAGACCGATCAGCAAGCGATTATCAAAGAAATAAACATGGCAAACTGCGACAAACTTGGTTCAATTGTTCGCAATTTCGTGGTTTTGTGCGATAAACGTGATAATTGAGTAGTTTTAGATTCAAACTGTTCTAAAGGAGGGTTTTTCAAACATTTCCAATTCAAGTCCATTTTAAAGAAAGGGTTTGTTTTTCTGCATTTCCAAATTTTCAGTTTGATATTCCTTGTCATTTAGAAGTTATTCCTTACTGAATATGTCCCTTTTACGACCCTAATGAGTTTAACCATCTTGATTTACAAGCAAAAATTAACAAAGTTGTGCACAGTAAAACTAAAAAACTATGCACTGGATCATATCATACTTGACATTTTCCTGAAGCGTTATTTTTGTTTTATGGTTGCCCGCATTTTTAAAGTAATCTTCGCTTCCATAATGAAGTTATGCCAGGTTTACTTAACCACACAAACATGATCATGATTTCGGCCATTTTCTTTTCAACCAAAATATTTCATACTTGTACAAAGTAAAATGTTTTAATGGAGGTTTATTCAAACATTTCTAATTTATGTCCATTTTAATGGGTTAATATGATTTTGTCGATTTCCAAATTTTCAGTCTGATATTCTTTGTCATTTAGAAGTTATTGCGTACTAAATATATCCCATTTACTACCTTAATGAGTTCAGCCATCTTGATTTCCAACCAAAAATTAACAAAGTTGTGCACAGTAAAACTAAAAAACTATGCACTGGATCATATCATACTTGACATTTTCCTGAAGTGTTATTTTTGTTTTATGGTTGCCCGCATTTTTAAAGTAATCTTCGCTTTCATAACGAAGTTATACCAGGTTTACTTAACCACACAAGCATGAATGTGATTTCGGCCATTTTATTTTCAACCAAAATATTTCATACTTGTACAAAGTAAAATGTTTTAATGGAGGTTTATTCAAACATTTCTGATTTATGTCCATTTTATTGGGATAATATGATTTTGTCGATTTCCAAATTTTCAGTTTGATATTCTTTGTCATTTAGAAGTTATTGCGTACTCAATATTCCCCATTTACCACCTTAATGAGTTAAGTCATCTCGATTTCCAACCAAAAATTTCAAAAGTTGTAGCAAGTAAAACTAAAAAACTATGCACTGGATCATATCATACTTGACATTTTCCTGAAGTGTTATTTTTGCTTTATGGTTGCCCGCGTTTTTAAAGTAATCTTCGCTTCCATAACGAAGTTATACCAGGTATCCTGAACCACACAAACATGATCATGATTTTGGCCATTTTATTTTCAACCAAAATATTTCATACTTGTACAAAGTAAAATGTTTTAACAGAGGATTATTTAAACATTTCTAATTTATGTCCACTTAAATGG
Source organism: Cerastoderma edule (assembly GCA_947846245.1). NCBI lineage: Eukaryota > Metazoa > Mollusca > Bivalvia > Cardiida > Cardiidae > Cerastoderma > Cerastoderma edule. Next base: position 37,676,111 of record OX401409.1, read on the forward strand.
GATAATATGATTTTGTTGATTTCCAAATTTTCAGTCTGATATTCTTTGTCATTTAGAAGTTATTGCGTACTAAATATGTCCCATTTACTACCTTAATGAGTTCAGCCATCTTGATTTCCAACCAAAAATTAACAAAGTTGTAGCAAGTAAAACTAAAAAGCTATGCACTGGATCATATCATACTTGACATTTTCCTGAAGTGTTATTTTTGTTTTATGGTTACCCACTTTTTTATGGTGATTGTCGTGTTTATAACGAAGTTATACCAGGTTTGCTTTACCACACAAGCATAATCATGATTTCATCCATTTTATTTTCAATCAAAATCTTTCATTTTTGCATCAATTAAAACTTAAATTGTGTAACTTGGATTTTATCAAACGTGTTATTACTGAAAACGTCTGAATGAGTTTGAATTGATCCCGTATTAAATGCTGACTAAGTTCTATAGTTTCCCGTATTTTCAAAGTGATATTCCTATATAAGAAGAAGAAAATCCATTCAATTAATGGACAAAAGAGAATGGATAGATCTTCTTAATCAGAAACACCACGATATTTCCTTTTTCGTCATACTTCTTCTTAATTCTGATCGCTTGCAAATATGTCAAGTGAAATGTGTCATTTGAAAAACGAAGGGTGATAGAGTCAATCACGGTAGTGGACAATACAGGCTATGCTTGTAAATTGCCACCCCATAAAATATGTAGTTTAATGTCATAAAACCTTTTGATGCTAGGGCGATTACACAAGAAGTGTGTGGTGCTAACCCTGTGTCCACTCTCTGACACCTCATTCAAATTTAATGACCTAAAGATCCCGAAAACAAAATAGGGAGGATTTGTTCTGTTTAAAGCGTCTGTCTGGTTTTAAAAGTAGTGTGCTTTGACTTAATTTCTCGTTGAGAAATGATAATAAAAACGAAGGTGAAGACACACTATTTGCTTTAGCTTAACATTAAAAAAGCTCACATTTCTTTTTTCTAAAATCATTTCGGTCAGCAGCATGATAAGACCAGACCCTTACGTGTTTAAGAATAATTATGAACTTATTGATTTGCAATCAATATTAGAGGAATCTGCGGAAAACGGTGTATTGAAAAACTTTGCACGTCAGTTTTTTCTTACGTGTCCTTTTGTTTACTAAAACCGCTTTTACAAAAATTCTCATCATATGCATTTTAACATCATAAAATACTTTTAATTTTCTTAAATTTAAACATTTGGCTTGAAATAATGTCATGATGAAAAATGTGTTTTGTTTTGACAAAATGAGCACTGTAAACAGTTTTACGACACAGAATAAATGAAATGAAGTGAGAAAGCAATCTTTTAATATTGACGAAAACTATCGTGTCTTAGTGGAAAGTTCATGCTTTGGTTATTAACTGCAACTAAATAGAGTCACTTGATTTATTACAAAATATTATTCAAACCTTTGCTTGAAAGGCATTGTCGTTATAAGTACAAATCTGAATTGCATGGTAATCAAGCCTGTCATTGAAAAAGAAGGCCTATTGGAACTTTTTGTTTAGTTTTTAACATAAAATCAATAAAATGAAAATAAAACAAAATGTCCAGAAGTTGTTTCAGATAACCGATCAGATAACCAAAACATGGCTATTTTACTGTAATGAGGAAGTATCAATTTCGCTTGACATCTCCCGTGGCAACGGATAAACAGGTACGCATTTTCCTTATTTCGCAGAACCTCGCGGCACGCGAGAGTTTGGCGATAATTCCCGAGTTGCCAATCCCTGTTATCTATGTCTCTGATTTTAGCTAACTGTGTGGATAGAAAAAAAACGCTCTATCAGAATAATTTTGTTTCAAGCAATATTATTTTTTTCTTTATAGAATGATAACTTCCTACATTTGTTTCAGAACTTATGCTGTCCTTTGCTATATTTTTCATGTGTTGTTTTACCCATTTACTGGTATGGGAAGATGTGACTATGGCCCAATTTGAAAGCAACACTAGAAAACAAATAGAACAATGTCCAATTATATTACTTTTTTTACAAGTTCTGGTAGAATTGGTACAAATGGATGAATTATTAAGAACAATTTATATTTTTATTACATTGGTTTCTTAACCCTCAGAATGCTGGGTAATTTTCTACAAATAGATTTTTGTGCCGTCTGCTTTCCGAAACCTTAAATATCTGCTTAAATTTTATGAGGAAAGATACATAGAGTAGCAAACACGTTAGATCACAGGCCAGCTGCCAATATACTGTAAATTGGCAGCTGGCCTGGGTATAACCTGTTTGCATAAGCATGAAGTCGGTTCCAGCAGTATAAGGGTTAAAATACTCCTGCTCCAGTTGTGTCAAGTTGAAATGTTATGGCGTAATTGGTTAATACTATTAGTTATATAAGGGCAGAGAGGGATAAGAATAGATAAGATAAAATTGACAAACATGTAAACTCATGGACAACATGGTGAATCTGCAGTACTTTGAACTTTCATAAACAGTTCAAACCTGATCAGATTAAAATAATGTCCCCGGTAGTCACTTAAATGTTGTTACTATGCTTCTCATAGTGTCAACCTCTCCCATGTCTTGATCTTCGTCTTCACAGTGTTTACATCAAGTGCTCAGGTCCTTTTTTGCTTGAATTGGGAAGAGGGCTAGGCCTGTTAATTTTGTAAAGTTTAATCGCTCAAATGGTTGAATTGGGAAACCCAAAACCTGCATATAGTGAACTTTTAGGAAAACTGCATGATTTTAATGAAATTTCCAATGGTGAAGGTGCCTATTATCACCCCTTGTTATCAAATGCAAAAATGCCCTGATGCTCTGCTCTATTCAAAACTTTTAAGAGACATTTATAGGTGCAGACCGCAATGTTTGGTATTGATTCAGAATGGCACAGTATGTTCCATTAATATCATAAGCAGAGAGTCAACATTAGCGGTGAACATTATTTAATTTATCTCATTATTTTTGTCAACAAGACCTTTCAATAGACCAAGCTTGATACAGCATATATCATACCCAGCATTTATTTGAGGTTGTTCATTAACAAATAAGGCAGAATCCGTAGGCTTTGATTTTTCTAGTCATTGCTATAGCCTGTTACCAAATGCAGAATTCTCAACTGTCCCAAATTGAAAGGGTTTGCAGACCACATTTTAAAATGTGATGAAATTGAAAAATAATCTTCTGATAGGGCAGAAATCATTGTAGGAAAAGGAGAAATTGCTTGTTAAGAGCAATTTCTCCTTTTCTCACAATGTATTCCAGAGTTGTCTTCAAAAAACTTGCCAAATATTGATTTTGTTTGGTAATGGGATAGCACACCCATTTTATGTATATGTGTATAATAAGTGTAAGGGGGAAGTGATTGTATATAATTGATTAACTCTTACCATCATAACACATACATGCAGTTTAAGGTTTAAGGAAATAATGGGAGAAAAGGAAAAATTGCTCTTTTTCACAATGGTTTTGTACCAACAATAATTGTTTTGTAGCAATGTTATCCAGACAGATTCCAATATTTTACTAGCCATAATAATGTGACTTAAAAGCTTTACAATGTTATATAAGTCATTGTTCATACTAGAAAATTGTTTTCTGCTTATGTCTTCAATTTGGATTATGCTCAGATTCTTAGATAGTGGGTCATATGCTGATCTTTCTGCTGAAATTGTACTGAAACATAGTTTGAGTTTTAATGCATCCATTATGTCAATTTTGTTGATCCCATAAACCATTGTGATGAATACAAAAACTGCTCTTAACAGGTCTGTTACTTATATTTATTTGTAGTAATATGTTCCAATCGGCTATCTTTGTTGTCTTAGGTTTTGATAATCCAATATAGTTTTTGAATGACATTGGTGACTAACCTACAGAGGGAAAGAATTGCATACATATATAGTATGTCAAGAGTTCAATGCAAGACTATAGTAAGTGCTTCATAAACATGAAGCACTTCCTATAGTTTTGCAATGAACCCTCAATATATATAGATCTACAACAAATAGAAATTAAGTACAAAAATAATCAGAGTTTATTTTGTGAATGAGAACTAATTTCATTGACCTTGCGTGACACAAGTTAAGTGGTTCATTTTGGTGGTTTCTGTATGTAGTGTGTTGAGCATTACTAAAGCGTGCGTGAATTTAATTTCAATGAACCAGCCATGAAGTGGCTTTTGTATGAATATAGATCAAATTCAAGTGTTTTCAAACTTTTCCTAATTACATAAAATACACTCCTAATAGTGTGTTTAGTCTGATGGCCTTCACACATGCTAAAATACTAGAAAACTTGATGATTTAAAGATTTCCCTGTCCTTAATGATTTGAATGGAAGTTTATGCTGTTTCTAACGGCATACAGTCAATCCTGTTTTCAGCGCCATGTCTCAAAGGTGCATGAAAATGTATTTAGTCTGAGGATATTTTAATGCAGGATGGATCGAAGTCAATCAATCCCCCCTTTTAGTTGTCTTAAAAACCATAATTTTGTCTCTGTTTACCATGGTTGCTTAAAACAAGCTTGTCTCTTTCCTAGTTGTATGTGCAATATTTATGCTCATGGTTCTCCCTAGAACAAACATCATGTTACAGAGCCATTGTGGCTGTTTTTCCAGATCGTTTCAATGAAGAGGCAAAAGAAACTGAAGTTTTGTGAAATAACCACTTCGGAAGTGAGAAAGATTTTCTGTCAGGCTTGGCATCTACTAGCTGAGAAATCGAAATTGGTTCTTGTGCACTTCATCCTATCTGTCTTGAAATGACATTTTTTGCACATTTAGCATATAAGTAAAAAAAAAAAAAAATGTAACAAAAGAAGAAATTATTCAAGGTGACGAATTTCGCTGTCTGACAATAGTTTCTACCCAACTACAGGAAGAAAATTATATTTTCTTACTTTAAAACTGATACCATAACGATTCAATATGAGACTATAGTAAGTGCTTGGCAAATATGAATCACTTTCTTTAGTCCTGCACTGAACCCTCAATTTATTGCTGCTTTCAACTTTGACCAATCATAACATCCCATGATGATTGGGGAATGAGTTTGATGAGGGTCTATGGGTAATTTCCTCTCCACATTGAGTGGAAGGGTCACATCCACCATGATGGATACAAGTTTGATCCTTGTATCACTTATCAGTAGTAATACCCTAATTTGTCAACTATAGTCTATCAAACTGGTGATAACATTGTTAGGCCAGCAGACATCATCCTTTACATCGAGACATCATCCTTAAACCCTTTCCCAAACAACAAATTTTTGACTGTCCCAAATTGAAAGAGTTTGCAGACGACATTTCAAAAAGTGATGAAATTGAAAAACATTCTTCAGGTAGAGCACCGAAAACCTTGTGGGAAAAGGAAAAATTGCTTGTTACGAGCAATTTCTCCTTTTCCCACAATGTTTTCTAAAGTCTTCTGCAACAAAGTGGTCAAATGTCTTTATTGTTTGGGAGAGGGTTAATGGTGTCTCACTTAGTTGGTACTCAATTCACTGTATAGGAATTTGGGATTGTTCCAAATTCAAAGCAACTGCAGACATAAAAAAAGCATTGAAAAAAATAAGTACTTGTCTTTTTTATCTTTGATAGTTGTGACATAAGGATTAATTGTTCATTAGGATCATTTGTCGCAGTGGTTTTAGAAGTCTTCGGCAGCAGATGTGGTAATTTAGTTGGCATGCCCTTCAATAATTTTTCAACTTTTAACCAATCTCATCTGGAATTGATCATGCTTTTTTCAAATTTTGGTTGTATGAAGATCTACTTTCGACTTGTTTTGAACATTTTCAAAACCCTTGTATCACATCAGAGACCATCTATTTATTACTAAATATTCTTTTAGAACTAGCATGAGGCCTGTCTCTAATAAGCATGTGCCCCCTCAAACACATTTTGCTTCCTTTGCGCTTGAAGATTCACTAAAATGCAACAACCCTTATAGTGCTGAAACCAACTTCATGCTTATGCAAAAAGGTTAGATCCAGGCCAGCCGCCAAATAAATTGCCAGCTGGCCTTTGATCTTACCTGTTTGCTACTCTGAGTATCTTTCCTCATCGATATAAAGCAGACATATAAGGTTTTGGAAAGCAGATGACACAACAACCTATTTCAAGAAAATTACCCAGCATTTTAAGGGTTAATATGAAGAAAAGTGTTAATGGTTGATTTGTGCAGTAATGGATTAAAGATCTACTGAGTTTATCTGTATCTATTTGTTAGGGATGACATTCTGACCAATCCATGGCCACCCTGATGTCCTGCTGGCCGAAATAATCAATTTATTATCCCATATTTGAAGTATTAGAGGCAAATATGGTGATAAGAGACCATGGCTGTCATAACTGAGTAGATTGAGTGTGGGGCCCATCATTTGTACCTGTCATAGGTCTGAAGGTTTGTTACGCAATGACATACAATGTAATCATTATGAATCATTAATTCATTATTTAATACTGAGGGTTCAGTGCAGGACTATAGTAAGTGCTTCACATTCGTGAAGTACTTACTATAGTCTTGCACTGAACCCTTAGAATACACAAATTTTGAACCCTTAGAATATACAAATTTTAATGCATCTGAAACATACCTACATTAAGAAGTGTGATAAAAGAAGAAACTGCTTAAAAACAAGCATTTTCTATTTTGTAACAATAGTTTCTATCTGATGTCACAAAGAATATGTTAGTTTAGACACTTTAACAGACATAAGTATTGCCTGATGTTCCTTTCAAGTAAGAGCCAATCAGAAAATCCCAGAGTTTTGTGATTTGTCCAAATAAAAGTCAACCGGGGCTAAAATAAACATGCTAAGAAAGTGTCATTACCATTGATGTTATAGATTGGAATCTTAATGACAAGACAACAACTTCTTTTGTCACAATGGATTTCCGATGTGGATTCCCGAGGTTTTTTGTACAGATGTACGCATTTAGACGAGTGAGAATGGTGTTATGGGTAATACTTGACACGCTTACGAAATGATCCCAACAAGACAGTCATTATGGACAACACTTTTATTGACATATATGCGTGTGTGATTTACAATTAGCATAAACAATACACTAGTTGATTTGTATGGTTTTCATATCCACCACACTTCGCTGTCTGGTCTTCAATGTCAAAAACCATTTGATATTATGTGCCATAATAGCTTGGTTGATGTCAATGGTTCAGTGCAAGCAAAGAGCAGCGTGAAAACTTGCAATTGTCCAGCATCGAGCCCTCAGTATATAACCTAGTCATTATCCTTTTTAAAGATAGTAATTGACAGATTTTCTTTGTTATCAATGTGCATCATATTGCATGTGAAATTTCTCAGCAGTAGTTCTTCACTAAAATAACCCAAACTTAGAGTTTGAAAGAGTTTATTTGCATGAGGTTTTGATTTCTTTCCTTTAGCAGCCATAATGTTTCAATGTTGAGTTTCTATGGCAACTAGTTCTAAGATACCTTATGAATCCAAATAGATGGTGCCAGAAGGCAGTAGCCTTTTAACCACAAATAAAGACCACTCACAATCCAGCACAAAAGATACAACACACATACTTTTGCAAACACTTTTTTAACTCTTTACCAAGCGCCAAATATTTTACTGTCCAAAATTGAAAGAGTTTGCAGACGACATTTCAAAATGTGATGAGATGAGCGAAAAACATTGTGGGAAAAGGAGAAACTGCTCATTAAGAGCAATTTCTCCGTTTCCCACAATATTTCTTTAAGTGGTCTGTGGGCAACAGTGGTGCAGTGGTAGAGCGTCAGCCTCTTGTACTGAGGGTCCCAGGTTTGAATCACGTTAGGCGAGGTGAGAATTGCCACAAATCGGCAGGAGTATTGGTTTAGTATCCAGGAAGCAGTCATGGAGAGTGAATTAAATAAGCTTCAAGCTCCGTCACAATCAATGTACAATAGATAAGTTTAAACTAAAGTCGTCTGCAACAAACTGGTTAAATATAGTTATTGTTTGGTAATGAGCAGATTTTTTCATCTTTATTACAATAGTTATTAACCTGCCAAACCAATTGTCACAATGTTTACAAACACTGACTACGATAAAGTCAAAATGAATGTAGTTTGCAGACTTACTGGGTGAAGCTGTCTGATCCTGATAAATTATGTTTTTCTTGGTTTCATGTTGTTTATATTTCATAATTAGCTGATTGTCATGATCAGTCTTGTAACATACCCTGGGGGAATGATAGAAACCATCTCCCCATATCAAAGGCTCACTGCAAGACTATAGTAAGACCTCCAAAAAGTTAATTGTATTTTTAAGAATAATGAGCTAATATGCTTAAGTTCTACTAAAATCTGTTCTGTTCTGTTCTGTTCATAAATATGAAGGACTTACTATAGTCTTGCACTGACCAAAAAGCGTTTAGGAGGGGAATTGTACAGTAACCAATGCTACAAAAATAGAAACTGCTCATTACCAGATGTTTCTCTTCCTTTCTCAATAGTCCCTAAAATTTAAAATTAGCTGGTGAATTCAGATGACGATATTGAATATGAGGAAGTAATTTGATGGCTTGAAAAGGTTATTTTGAACAACATTTCAGTCAATGCAATGTTTGCTTTCAAGGGAAAGGGTCCACCTTAATAGTGACTTATTGATTGTCTCATTAATTTTTTACAAGTTAAGAAAATATCATTATAATTGTTTTCATCATTATCATACTTATATTTACTTTATTGTTGACAACATGATTCAAAACTGTCTGAATATGTTTATATTCCCTTTTGACCCTTGTAATTAAGTATTTAATTTTTCAATGAAAACTTGCTGCAATTTTATTCAGATGATGAATCAAGCATTAGAAATTAGTTGATTTTTATCAATTCAAAAGCATGTTAAGACTACTATCCTTCAGAAAAGGAAAATCAACAAACAGTTGAACATGTCTGCATGCATTAAAAAGTAAACTGATTGATGTTTATATCAAAGGTGAAACAGTTAGTTTGTATCCTCATAAATATTGATCACATAAATTTCATGGATGACATAATTAAAATGTTAAGTATTGATTTCTAATTAATTATGTAGTTCATTTATCATGCTACTGTAATATAGGTTCTGTTGTGGATGACAAATCAACTTTTAGTTGGAAGTAGACAAAAAAGAATTATGAGCAATTGCTTCTTTTCCAACAATTTTAAATTCTACTCAAGGAATTATTGTGACAAAAATATGAAACATTTGTTACTTAACCAATTATGCTTCGTCACAGTTGTGTCCTATAAGATCTGCTGTATGTGCTTTAATTGAATATATAAATAAAGTAATTAAATACGTAATAAAAATGTGTTGTTTCAAAAGGGTGCAAGTAATGATAATAATCTGACATCTAAATCAAAATCAAGGAAGCAATTACTGTTATATATGATATACTTTATTTCCTTTTTGATTTAATAACCAAGAATCCATACAGGTAGCTCAAAGGAATGATTTAGTTTACAGCCTTTTGATTTTAATTTCGACTTACATTGACATTGTATTAACTTATCAAGAAGAAAGTGCTTATTATATTCCCTTGCCCACAATTTTCATAAATCGGTGTGTTCAATGTTCATTTTAGACTTTAATATTAATAAACTATAAGACCATTGAAAAGTCATCAAACACATTTCTTTTCCTAATACAAACACCTCTTAATGCCCCAGCCGCAAACAGAATTTGAACTAACAGAATGAATTTAAACCAAAAGTTGTCAAAGAAAGAATTCGTTGATGATGGTTTTAGTAAAGCTAGGTTGTATATCATGTTTGTATCTAGGATTTGAATTCAGGCAGTCTTGGTATAATGCTTCTTGGTGGACATCTTGTAGGGAATCTGAAGACATTCTTTCAGATAATCCTTGGGCTGGTGATATTTCTATGTTCAATACCTTTAGGTTTCCAAAAAGGTAAAAATGTGTTGTTAGCATTAACATTATTGTAAGGATAGTAAGCCTTAATCCAAGGTAATCAGTGAAGAATCAGAGATTTGATTTTTGAGTTATACTTTGAGGATGTGCAATGTTCTCAAACCTTATTGATGGTAAGAAATGTTCAAGAACCAAAATGCTATGGAAGATAACAGCGATGAGTCAATCATTCGTCAGCGGTCAACTTGATAACCCCTTACATTATTGGTCCAACATTTGAAGAGAAATTGAGGGTTAAATGTACGACCAAGGTGAAGCACTTACAAAAGTCTTGCATTGAATCCTCGACATCCGTAAACATAGTTTCCTATTAAGAGAGTACAGAAAGGCTGCAGTAAGTTATTCCCTTTATAAAAGGACATAGTATAGACCTTGGCGGATCTTTGGAAATTTTTGTTCTTGTCCCACAAATAACTTCATTCCACATCGGTGATAAACTGTTGAAATTTATTCAAAGATGTGTGTCATCAAGGTTAAAGGGAAGGGCTTATCTATCTAGGTGTCTCAAGAGCTCTAATAGTGGTCAAGATAATCTTTAACTATGTGACATATCGATGGTTTACGGTAACGGCAGGCCCCAAATATATCCTATTTGGTGAGTGACCTTCCTGTTTCCTCCTGGTTTTTGCTGATAACGGCTGATAGCGCCCTGCTCTGCGGCATCTGAAGTGGTGGGAGATAGACCAGCCACCATGTGTCCACCATGCTGTCATCTAAACCAGTTTCTATTTTCTATATAATGCTTCACTTTTACACATCTGCTGCAAAAAAACATTGTGGCATTAGAGAATTTGCTTGTAAGAAGTTAATTGTCACAAAGATATCTACCGAGTTTCAAAAATAAAGACATTGCTCCTCATTTATTTTTTTTGGGGGGGGGGGGCTTTTGGTTTTGATGACATGAAAGATTGCCCACAGCTTGGCATCATAGACGGGTATCCAATAACATGTAATTAGTGTCCCTCTGGGTAAACCAACTACGCCTTACTCAACCAATCTTAAACAATATTCAAAGATACCCATTACTCAATATGGTATTTTGTTTCTGAAATTAATTGAAAGCCTTGTAAATGATAACTTCCATGTACATAGGATGAAAAAGAGATTATTTTAATCATGATACACAGGAAATAAATTTGAAGTGAAGTAAATCTGCTTGTCAAAATCGAAACAATTTCCTCCTGTATTGCAATGGTTTCTTAGCCCATTATTCAGTCATCTTATGGTTTATTTATCAAATTCATCTGTTAGGACAGAATTCATAGAGTATAGAGAGAAATTTTCCTTTTGTCATAATGTTTCTTGGTAATATCATTCAACAAATATCATTTTTGCATATGAAGGATTCATTGCAAGACTAAGTATTATCTGTTGCATGCTTTTTTTCTGGAAGCCACACAAAATGCAACATGAGGAAACTTGCAAAGGACCAGTGTTGACAATCAGGGATGATTTAACATAGGTTTGTAAATCACTTTCATCTTATACTCGCAATGTTGATTTAATTGGGTCTTTGTACTTTAATAGCATATTACGTCAACCACAAGTAATTAATTCCTTTACTTATCTAGATAAACTGACTTTACAACGCACAACCTTGAAAATTTTGAAAGAAAAAAATAGAGAAGAATCTTCTTGTAATGACTAATCCTTTTAATTGTCCTATCAAAATATCTGTTTGTCTAACTCAAACTAACTGCTATATTCTCATATCTTGCCATCAGCTAATCCTTTGAATTTGGGTCAATTGTGATCTAAGGTAATAAGGCTTTTAGCATCATTGGGAGTGTAACTTGTTGTATATGGAATAAGTCAGAGAAAAATGAGAGTATCAGAGTTTATGAAAATATGCTTCCTCAAAGATGGCCAAGACTGATACATTGATAGCCAAAGCAAATATCAGGCTGTTTCTTTCAAATAAAATACATTGCCATGCATGTTAGAAAACTGAGTCTCTTATTTCCATCCATTTTAACCCTAATTGAGGGCATTATTCAGGCGTAAAATTAAAGGTTTTTGATAGCTGAATCAACCCAATACCCTGTATAGAAGTAATGCCCTGCGTCCAGATTTGGAGAACAACACTGATATTTGTTTGCAATCTGTCTAAGAGGAAAGGGCTATTGTCTATCTTATTCATGTAACGAAGCAGACATTGAGATAAAACATGAAATGATCAGTACCCTTTACCAAATGCCAAATATTAGACTGTCTCAAATTGAAATGTGATGAAATTGGAAAACAATCTTCGGGAGGGGGAGAAAACATTGTGGGAAAAGGAGGAATTGCTCGTCATTTTCCCACAATGTTTTTCCAGAGTAATCTGCAACAAAGTGGTGAAATGTTGTTATTGTCTTGTAATGGGTTAAGCAATTTCTTCTTTTGACATAATGGTGTTCTTGCTTGTGTTTTCTGTAACAGGTATAGAAAAAAAAACAATGAAGGAATGGTTGGTTAACTGCGGAAGTGAAGCAAATCATTTATGCATAATCATGCCTAATGAACAAAGAGTTTACACCAAATATTATGTTTGTTGATTCAGTACCATCGATAACGGCAGGTTTTATGACCAATTATGGTTGAAAATGGTGTAAAATTGCTACACATGAATGATTCATTCAATTGTTGGCAACCTTTATGGCGACTGTCAAGTTTGAAGCAATGATACTCATATTTTGAAAACATTATTGCAAGATCAGGCATTTTTGTAATTTTATCTAATAAACCTATGATACATTAAAACTTTACAACACAAATCATTGTAGACAAACTGATACTGTTCGTACAGGGGTCATTTTAATTATTAGCCCTTTACAAAACGCCAATTTTTTATTGTCCCAAATCGAAAGAGTTTGCAGACAACATTTCAAAATGTGATGAAATTGAAAAATAATCATCTGATAGGGCAGAAAACATAGTGGGAGTAGGAGAAAATGCTTGTTAATAGTAATTTCTCCTTTTCCTACAATAATTTCCAGTGTTGTCAGCAAACAAGTGGTCAAATGGCATTATTGTTTGGTAATGGGTGAAAATATAAAAGGCAGTAAACTGAAACTACAGTATGACTATGACCATAAGAAAAATAATCCACTTCTTATAACTTCAAAAAGTACAATCATAACTGATGAAAACTGATCGGCAGATTTATGATAAATCAATGCTGCGATACATGAAGACATTCTCGTGTGCAAACTTTTCAAAGACTATAGTAATGATCAGTTTGAGTTTTATTGGTCCAGACAGATCATTACTTTCAAACAGGGGTCCGACATTGTTTGACAAAAAATTACTACCCCAGCTTAATCTTTACAAATGATTTCCTTTTCATTTTTTTAGACATGAAAGATCAAATGCATACCCTGCTGGTTGGTCATAATAGATTGAAGGCAGCCATATTTTTGATCTGATAATCCGTAGTAAGACTGTTGTTGAGGTTTTCATCATGTAAAAGATTGTACCATTTACTAAGCTTAATACTGATTAGTTGACAATGAATTGCTTTTAAGCATATGCAGGCAAATATCATTGTGAGTTAATGTAGGACCATGCTGTCTAATTTAGACAAAAACACAACTGTATGAACATTGGTGCAAATCGATTCATGTGTTATCAAAACAAATTGGAAGTCTTTGCAAATAACAAATGGGATTGTAATTAAAGAAATCACATGATACTTATAGGTTTTAAAAGGAACCTTGGAAGCTTTCATATAAATTAAGGGGTTCAATGCACCAAGAAAAGCTGTCAAAATATCTTATTTCATTGGTTCAATGCAAGACTATATAGTAAGTGCTTCACAAAGGTGAAGCGTTTACAATAAGTCTTGCATTGAACCCTCTAGTTGCAGCTTTAATATTTTGTGACTATGTTTGACCACCGGTGTAGTGAAAAAGATGTGGGTTTTTTCAGTACCAGTATCAATTTCGTAAATCTTTTTAAAAGTCATGGTAAATAAATTATCACCATGATGTAAAGTATGGTGAGTTTGATATTCCAGCCTTTTGCACCCATATTCAGTCTCTAATCTTGATATAAATGAAACCAATTCCCTCAACTTTTTTTTATTCTTTTTAATGTCCCTGCACAGGAAGGTCTAAAAAAAAATAATGGGCCAAATGGAGAAATCGCATAAAACAAACAATTATTTCTCAAGTCACATTGATTTCTTACCAATGTTATTAATTATGATTTATGATTTTCATCTGCTGTTGCTTTCAATTTGCACCATTCCATGTACAGAATTAGAAAGTGATTCACAATAAATCTTACTTGCAACTAACTAATGTATATTTCTTAATTCATCCCTGAAGGTTAAAGGTGCGTTTTTCACAGAAGAGAAACTTAATATGAAAGTCAAAATAAATGTTGAAACAAGACAATAAAAAAAAAAACGGTCTAATTTTGCTTCCAATGACTATTCTTTGGTGTATATCATATAACAGTACAGAATGATGTTGTTCAGTTTTAAAGAAATTAATTTCTAACTTCCAAAAACCCTCACATCTTTGAATAAGCACTCTTAATGGAAAAGTTATTCAATATCTGTTAGGGGTGGAAATTTAGGAAAAAAATGATTGAAATTTACAAGAGCCTTAAAAGCTTTGGGTAATGGGATTTCATTGAAAATAATTCTATTGAATCATAAATGTGAAAATGATGTAATGTTCCTACCTCTACATTGTCAATAGATGTTCCAGCTATCCACCTTTAACTGATCAACTTATACTATGAACATCCTGCAACTGATTTAGAGGAAAAGACAAGACTTAGATATTGTGTTGATTCATAACATTTGCACATCTTTTGATTTTAAACTATTCTTTGGGTTTTTTTTCTGTGTTTTCACTTGATGTTTAAAATTTGACTGCTGCAAATTTGATTTAAATGATAACCCTTTCCATTGTATGCCAGTATATTACCTGTAATTTAGAGGTTTTGAGGAACTAACTTAATTAAAAAAAGGGAGAGTTTGTTTGAAGCAAACAATGTCTTCTCTTGCTCCAATAATTTCTATGAAATATTTTAAGAACATAGCACTTTTCATTCTTATCAACAGTTATAAGGTATTACTCTCAATTTGGACCAGTCACAAATCTTGGTATGAGGGTATGGGTTATTGGTATGAAGGCAGGTATGACATGAAAACTGCTGTTTTATCAGGTACCAAGTTAATCAGTGTCAAACTTCCAGACTTTCTGACGGGTTATCACTGATTCAAACACCTAAACCCATTCTCAACCCAGATTGCCTCACAAAGAAAGGCTGAATAAGGGTGTCTTATTTCAATTTATGATCTATATAAATTGTGTAAAAGATAGAAGATATGATTTAAAATGATGGGATAGGTTTGGTTTGCCATATTTTAGCGGTTTTAACAACACTTTCCCCTGTAGGATTTCTTGACTTCTTGTATCGACTTTTTGACTAATCTTTACTGATAGTATCTACCTACAACAGCCAAATATGATAGATTTTGAAATATGGAAATAAGTAAAGAGAAAAAAAAAGCACTAATTTTTAATCTTTCATATTGCTAGCTTTTTTTGTCAAAACTACTTATGTTATGAAAAAGAAATAAAAATCTGTTTTGAGACTGCATCTTGAACAAACTTGCATGTTAACCTGAACAATAGACATATTGATGTATCTGCATGAATGTTTTATGCATAGATCCATATTAATATGATTAACATCATGGTATCACTTATTATTCATTTTTGCATAAACATGTTATGCACAATCATGCCATATTGGCCTTACAAATTTTCTCTTAATAAAGTCAAAAGGTCATTACCTCCTGACAAAGGTTATTTTTCATAATTCATAAATATTGTTATTTTCTGCTGTTGCCGTTGTTTGTTGATAATTCAAAATTTAAGAATAATATTGTTGATGCAACAGTGACAAAAGGTCAATTATGATTTTTTTTTACTTTTGCCTTTATGGTTTCTACCCCAAATCGAAATAAAATGTATTTTTTTTATCCTACATTTTGTCGTCTGCTGAATTGGGCCTGTCTCAAAGTTGCTTTTATACGAGAATGGATTTAGGTTATGAGGTTAGACTGGTTTTGCTCGGTGACAAAGATTATGTTTGACTGTGATCGGTAATGTAATTATTGTTATTACATCCTGTATGTCTGTGTTTGTCAGTACACAGCTGTCAGTTAACCTGCATTAAAACACAGACGGATGCACATCGCAAAACACATCACAAAACACAATGTGGCTTTACATTTAACCAATTCTCAAATGTTTAAATGGCTTTCCCTTACTGCAGAAAACTATTATAAAGAGTTGAGAAATACAATTTTTCTTTGATGCTGGAAAAATCATAATGAAAAAAGGGAAATTTACTCGTAGTTTATATTTAATAAATCGCTTTGCAATACCTTCAGATAAAGGCTTTTGAAGCTAATATTGTAAAAGGAGACATTCCTCTTAATTTCTTCTCTTTCAAGATTTATTAATACTAACTAGTATCTGTAAGCAAAATGTATTTCAAGCTCCCTCATTGTCTTTTATGTTGCTTAAAGTTTTGTCGCTTTCCATTTGTATGCCTTTTTTGGTTGAGACCAGTTGCATTATGCAAGGAATTTGGTTGAAGTCAATAATAGAGAGTTTTTACATCCTTCGTCTTTCCTTTATTAGTTTTCAGTACTATTTGCATATGAAATCAAAGATCATTAACAATAATAACACTGGTTCCTTGCAATTAGAGACTATTATAGGTGACTCAATGCAAGATAAGGCCTTTGATTCAGAGTTTTTATGCTATTAGTAATACCATTATGCATTGTATTGTAAGGATTTTTTCTAACAATATAAGGGTTACATCATTGAAGGGATTTTTGGGTTTAAAAGAGATTAACCCATTACCGAACAATAACTACATTTGACCACTTTGTTGCAGACGACTCAGGAAAACATTGTGGAAAAAGAAAAATTGCTCATAACAAGCAATTTTTCCTTTCCCCACAATGTTTTTCTGCCCTATCAGAAGATTATTTTCCACTTTCATCACATTTTGAAATGTTGTCTGCAGACTCTTTCAATTTGATATAGTAAAACATTTGGCGTTTGGTAAAGGGTTAAGTAAAAGGGATATTGTTTTACGAAAGGTCAACTTTTTAACTGGATTAGACCTACTTGGCATGTGTCATAAAGCCACTCATATTTCAACATCAAGATCGTATTTTGATTGTCAAATCTGCTTTTCAGAGCGCTCCCTGCAAAGATCAAATTATTTGGATTTAGTTATTTCTCCTTCTGTCACAATGAGTTCTACCTGCTGGCACAATCAAGTTTTTTTTAAATGAAGTTTTTGTTGTCTGATGTTGTTTTAGTTTGAATTTCACATTGAAGAAAGAGTTAAGGAGCAATTAGTTCTTTGTCACAATGATTTCGACCTAATTCCATAAACTAAATGCATTTCACTTTTAACATACTGCTGTTTTTTCTTTAATTAGTCATGTCACAAATAGCTATATGGCGAAATGGATTAAACACTGTTGGTAGAAAATTGAAGTAGATATTCGATCAAGTTATTAGCTGGTGTTACCATAAAGTTATCAGCTGTAGCATTATTAATGAGTTGAAATCTGTCTGTCATTAATTATAGGTGGCAAAACTAGAAATATCATTAAATCAGAGTAATTTAAAAATATAGTTTTCCATCAACACTGAAATTTCAAAATTCAAATGTTTTCATTGGTTCTTTTCAAGGCAGGTGTGAAAGATAATATCACAATTTTAATTCTCTTGTTAAAATTGCCCTTTTGACTCTTTCCTTTCCACACATATACAAGTTTTAACACACCTTCAGCAGGGCATGTTAAAAATAAAAAGTGATTTATGGAAAAAAAGTATATGATGAGCAAGTTCTCCTTTTATAGCAAGTGTTTCCAAATTGATTTGCGTAAATCTTTTGTCATGATTATTCATATTTTTACCTGCAGCTGCTTTCAATTCACACTGAAAACAAAATCTTATATATGAGAAAGGGTCAAGCGTCTTGGCAATTAACTGTAGACATGGGTATATATATACTCAATTCTGTAGGTGGCTTTCTGAAAGGGACGCTGAGCCTTCTATCGTGAAAGATGAATGAACTGCATATGATGTCAAGTTTTCACTAAGTATTGGTGATAATGCAATTATGGTGTCAAACATTCTAGATTTTGATGTTTTGATTTCAACTTATTAATCTTGTCTTGCCCATTTCCTCACAACAAAATGGAAATTTCAACAAGTCCAAATAGGAAAAAAAAAAAGATATATGTGATGAAATTGAAAAATAATCTTCTAATAGGGTAGAAAACATTGTGGGAAAAGAAGAAATTGCATGTTAAGAGCAATTTCTTCTTTTCCTACAATATTATCCAGGGTTGCCTGTAAAGAATGGTCAAATGCCGTTATTGTTGGGTAATTAATCCATTTTTTGGATTAATCTTTTAAACTTGTCTATCCGCTCTTCCGGAAGGGGGCTACCCTGATCTTCACTTCTCCTCACTTGCATTATAATTGTTTGTTTTAGTATTTAGGCACAATAAGAATTTCATACACTGTTTAAAGCCATTCCCTTACCAAGGATTTTGTGATGGTTTGGCATGGATAGCGACAGCAGATTACATACGATAGCAAGAAAAACTGCAATTCGTTTTTTATATCTTATTGAAAATATTTCTACTAAAGGATGAATCTCTTAAATTGATCAATTCATGCATCAGTCACAGAGGTTTCTACAGTACTCTGCCGTAGATGTGAAAAGTGGGGAACCATGGAGTAACGCGATTATTAATCAATTAATATTTTTTAATTTTGTACCCTGTCCATGGCAGTTTGAAAACATTTTGAGTTGCAACAATTTCAAAGTATGGTGAATGACAAGTAGTATTTGCATCACTCACAAGAAACAATCTGTTGCAAATTAAGGGTTTATCCCATTTCACCATAGTAACCTTTGTGACTAATTTAAATTAAAAGCAACAGCAAACAACAATTCATAGCAGAAAAGATACCATTGATATTGATCATTCATGGAAGAAATTATTGTGACAAAAGGATGAATTGCTCATTTCCTTTTATCACAATGGCTTTCAAAAACCTGCAGCAGACGCAGTAAAACAAGGTTTTACAGAGTAAACTAGGGTTTAACCCTTTACCAAAACGCCAAGTTTACAACTGTCCCAAATTGAAAAAGTTTGCAGACGACATTTCAAAATGTGATGAAATTGAAAAATAATCTTCTGATAGGGCAGAAAATATTGTGGGAAAAGGAGAAATTGCTCGTTTAGAGTAATTTCTCCTTTTCCGACAATGTTTTCCAAAGTCGTCTGCAACTAACTGATTAAATTTCGTTATTGTTTGGTAATGGGTTAAAGAAGTCTCCTTGCTGATGGGTTTGAATTACCTTCAGTGTGGTTCCACTAGGGGGTTATGAATAGATAATAGGGATTTCTTTTGTGCTTTCTGACAGCTTAATGGTTTAAAATCGGTAAAAAAGACTTCTTCAAAATTGATTTTTATTGAAATAGTAAATAGAGTTTGGTGTAGTCGTAAGTTGAGGACAATTAGCCAGGGTGTGATGGTCAGACCGATAGGCTGGCTCTTGTGTTTGTTAACTGATATTACGCGCGGGTTTGTCAGCTAATTATTGTCAAACTGTTTGAACAGACTCTTTTTTTTTCTCCATACAGGTGCAAATAAATAGATTGTTATACTTAACCCTTAGAATGCTCGCCACTTTTCTAAAAATAGATTTTTGTGTTGTCTGCTTTCCAAAACCTTAAATATCTGCTTAATTTTGATGAGGAAAGGTACTCAGAGTAACAAACAGGTTAGATCACACACCAGTCGCCAATTAACTTAGCGGCTGGCCTGGATCTAGTGTGTTTGCATAAGCATGAAGTCAGTTTCAGTACTATCAGGGTTAAAAGTTTAGAAATTAAACTTAATGCACAATGAAAAAGGGGCATCCCCTCCTGTCCCTACAATGTTTTAAAAAACTTTTTAAGGTGCAATTTTTCCTTTTAAAAATAATTTGTCATTGGAAATTTATTAATTACATGCTGTGATACCAGTAGTTGTTGTTTTATTCTTTCCCATCATACATTAACAAGAGAAAATTGATGCAAGCCTCAAAGTCGCCCGCAAAAATTATTTTGATTTTTCTTCCTAAACAAAACATCCAACAAAACATGAAAGGAATAGAATAGACACTCATTTATTATACGTACAAACCTATCTAGTCATTCAAACCTATTAGAAAGAGCCTGTTACTCGGCTAATGTTAACAATTGCAAATGACATTATGAAACCAGCAACTTTAAAGACATTGTAACAAAACAAGATATGGCTTTTAATACTTATCTTTACCGTTTATCAAAATGGCTTCTTCCAAATTTCACTGTATTAATTTTGTGCAGGTGTTTTCAATTTGGAAAACTATCTAATTTCAATATGATCAAATGTGTTAAGAAATATGCAACAGAGGAATTTTACCAGAAAACCCATATAGAAACTGAGTCTTTCTAAACTTTTATGAAAGTTGTCTGTAATTGTTTTCATTTTTTTGCCAACACAAAATATGTATTGGAAACTGCTTGTTTAAAGATATCAAATTTGGAAGTCAGATGTCAAACAAACACGCGATAATACACTTGCAGCAGAAGCTAGAATCTATTGAGGAGGCAAAAGAAAAACATGTTCAATACAAGCAATTTCTGTATATTGTTTGTCATACTTTGTAATTGGTGTCAGTTTATGCTTACAAATTGGATAATTAAATTATCATATACAAAAAAATCCCTGAAACAATGAAACTGTTCATGGAAGCTGCACCATTAATCATTTTCTTTAAATGACTACTAACTATCATTAAACTGATAGACCCAAAGCTTGTCATTTTTATGACGGTTTGGAAAATCATTGTGACGGAATGAGCAATTCGCTACAACGAAGCAGTTGTTGATGCTATCGCGCCAAGTGTCCTAAATTAAATGTACGGTACGAACGTGATATGGGACGAATCGCATAGAAAAAGATCGAAGTGTTTTAGTGATTATCTTTTTGCTTTTAACAATATAACAATAAAAGCATCTGTATAAACACTTCCTGATTGTGAAATGTTACTTTACCGAAAGAAAGTAGGCGATTTAAAGGATAGAATGTCGATAATTCTGCCTAAAGGCTGAAACCCGCTTTTTCATCGGCACTAAGACCGTAACACCTATCGTTTTCTTTGTTATTTTCGTCGATTAAAATGGAATTTATAGGCGATGGACTAAAGACTGAATCGCTGCATGTATCAATTATCATTTAATTATAAACAACTATATACAATCAATGCTTAAGCGGTTATTAAAGAAATGTTTGAGGGAATAACCAGGGTCGGTCTTTTAACAAAAGCGATTTGACAGTTGAGATGATACGAGCACCTGCAGACGCTTTTCATTGGTCAGATTGTTTGACTGGCACCTCGTAGATTATGTTATAAAATATAGGGTTTTAGAATATTAATCATAGAGCAAGTCTAAAATACCTCGTCAGACGAGTTTACACATAGGACTGGCACTCGGTAACATATTATTGATAAAGAATACCGATTTTTACGCTAACTAAACGAGATACAGGCTGAAAAATGGACCTGTTATTGTTAGAAATAGATCTTATTTTAAACCAATTCTCTTAATAAAACCTTTTAAGAACACAAAGTCAAACTTTAAACATTTTTTGAAACAATGGAAAAAGTAGGAAAGGTATAGAAGTAATAAGATAAAAGCCTCTGTTATGAATTTTATTCAAAATAATGGAAACAAAATTCAATATAGCATCCCTTTCCCCATATGCACTAACCAAAAGCTTCTACAAATATGATCGCCGCCTTCTGGCGGGCGATCAACAATAAATGTCTATCAAGCAAGATACATTTGAAAGTTTTGTGACTATAAGAGGATTTTGTCTTTATCAGATAATCACTTGAATAAGGGGGTTTCAATTAAATATGTTGAAAGTTATGTAAGTTAGGGACTGGGTTAAAGAAGAAATTGAGTGTTCAACACAAGACTATAGCATGTGCTACACTTTTGTGGAGGAGTTGCAATAGCTTTTCATTGAGCCTTCAAAATACAGGTTAAAGATTAGATGGCAGAAGAATAAAACCCAAGGAATACTGTCGCCATAGTGAAACTAATCGCAGCCCTTGACAAGGTTAATTTTTCACTTACAGAGTTCAGAAAAGGCCAATCTCTTTTGTATGATATAATGTGCAGATTTGAGTCAAATTCATCAATATGGGGTATTGAGCATGCCATTCGGAGGCTATAATCTGACTATTGTGCTTTCTCTGCAGGGTTCCAGCAGGGTACATTGTACTGGCTTCACAGGAAACCAGCTAAATATCTCGGCCTTCATTCGAAACATTCCCACCTTGTCTCTCAAGTTACTGTCTGGCCAAAATTGTACTGTTGATCTCACAGTGGGTGGAGTTAACCCTTAATCAAACTATAATTCTATGTGCCAAATTTGGAACAATCGCAGATAAAAAATGTGTCAAGCCTTATTGTATAAATGGATTCTTTGTGAATGAGATCAAAATAATATTTCATTCATTTGGCTGATGTTCAAGGTAGATTTATATTCTTCTACAAAGATTCTTTTTTGTCTGCCGATGGTTTCCGGCCACAACATATTGGGATGCAGTAATTGGTCAACTTCACCATGGGTGGGGTAAAAACAAAAATGTCAGTGAACCAAGTGATCAGAACGTATTGTGAATGTAACAATGCCAACATCCATTAGATTACAGGTTATTGCAGAATTTTAGTAAGAAATGTATTGCCATGGGAATAGTAAAGGACTACACCAAACAATGGAAATGTCCCCTGATTTGTAGCAAGTTGATTAGTTGTGTTTGTATGTTGTAAAACACGGTGGTGTTTAGGTTTTTTAATGAGCCTCCTTGATGTGACTGTGTTTTGTGGTCATTAAGAGACAGCAGCTGGCTCACACCTTGATCCTTTCCTTCATTTGTATTTCTCTGTACTTTGTAATACCTGACATTAATATATATCTGCTACAGAAAGCACTTGATAACCAATGTGACTAAAGCATAAATTGCTCCCATCCAACTTATCGTATTGTTGATTTGTCATCTGCTTATTTGCTCTCGAAATGAAACTTTCAAATAATTTCTTGTGAGGGATAATACCTGACATTGATGCATCTGATGAGGTAAAACTTTATAACCACTCCTTCGAAGGATTCAAGAACCGTTCATGAGCTTACATGGATGAAAAATGGCCATCCATAAGCACAAAATTGTTCTTAAATGTGTTCATGAATTTCAAGAATATCTTCTTGAACTTTATAAACAGGTTCATGAATGTATTCATATATGTCTATAAATATGTTCTTGAAGTTCATAGCAAGTTCAAGAACAGCTTGGTGTTTATGACAATTCAAGGGTTCAATGCAATACTACAGTAAGTGCTTCCCAGTTTATGAAGTTCTTACTATAGTCTTGCGTTGAAACCTCGAATTTGTTGTTGATTTGTATTGAACATCTCAAAGATGATTATGTTTTCAGTCACTAATTGTGACTCACAAGTCAGAGCCACTTGTATTGAATATTTGTATATGAAAAAAAGCAGGATTAGAGATCACTCCTTATTAACAAAGTCCATATCTTTTCTTTCCAGGACCTGTCAAGGGGCATCCACGGCTGATTTAACTGAAATTGCTCTGGCTATAAAGGTAAATAAGAACAAGAATTCCATTTACCTGTACCCTTATAATAGATTATATCGCTTGACTTAAATAACCCTTAGAATGCTTGGTAATTTTCTAAAAATAGATTTTTGTGTTGTATGCTTTCCAAAATCTTAAATATCTGCTTAATATTACTGATGAAAGATACTCAGAGTAGCAAACATCACAGGCCAGCTGCCAATTTACTTGGCAGATGGCCTGGATCTAACCTGATAAGCATGAAGTTGGTTCCAGCACTTAAAGGGTTATGTAGGATCATCTCCCTTGACCAAATTTGAAATAAAAGGTGATGGAAATTACTAATTATAATTGACAACATTTCCTTGATGATATTTAGTTGACATAATTTTGACTAAAAAGAGAAATTGCTAGTCACTTGCAATTCAAGCTTCTCACAGTTATTTCATAAGTTTGGACTACGGGTATATCAATATGAGGTTCCTGGTCAGTCAAGTCAGCAATTATAATTTTGCTGTGAACAAATTATATATTTTCTACTAATCGTGTCAATCCTTTTGCCCACCATAACACCCTTGACCCCCCATTTGTTCTTTGTCCATTTACAAACTGTTTGTAAAAGCCAATGTCACAAATGGAAGGTTCCTTTTCCAAATGGACTAGCAAATAAAGAACATCATGCCACAAGCATAAAGTCTTTGTTTTTAAAAGATTTCAAGCTCTGACGCTATGAATTAAGCAGGCATAATCAAGGGAATCCATTGTAATTTCATAATAAGGAATGTTTTGTGAAGCAGGGAGTAACTTTAACACATAGAGGTTACATTTGATTTAATCTTGTGTTTTCCGGATTAGCTTTACAATGTTATTATTGCCAGTTTATTTCAGTTGATGAATAATTCAATAATGGGATTAACAACACTATGTATAATTATTTTGATTGGATAATTGACATACCAATATAAGACCCTGCCCCTTGGATTAACCCCTTTCCCTATATGTGAGTTTATAACAGGTCAAAATGAAGTGCATGGGTGAAAGTGTTCAGGAATATTCCTGAATTTCAGGTTTTTGAGACTTTTTGTCCTTATATAAAGATATAGCAAACATGCCTTTTCAGGATAAAGAACTACAGATTTCAGGCTTTTGACATTCTTAAACTTTCACCCATGGAAAAGTAATAGAAGGCGACAAACAAAGAAAAAGTATATTTTCTGTGTGATATCAAAAAGAAGCAAGTGTAACGAAAGCCTAATTTGGTCATTGAGAGCAATATATCTAAATTTCTCAGTGATTTATAATGCATTGCCAAACATTTAAGCTATTTAACCGCTTTGTTGCAGTTGGCCCTGGAAAACAATGTCGGAAAAGGAAAGATTGCTCATGGTGAGCAACTTTTCGTTTTCCCACAATGTTTTCTGCACTATCAGAAGACTATTTTCTAGGGATGGGAACGAATAGTGAAATCACTATTCGAATATTCTACTAGAACTATTCGAATATATTCGAATATTCGATTTTAGAATTCGTTTTGATGTCCGAATGTCTGCATGTCCGAATACTAGTACACTAGTCCTCTGTTCAAACCTTTTGTGTATAGCCGATATCTATATACCTGTACGTGCATGCAATATCAAAGCAGTAATAACCATTATTTCGTTTTTTATCAACAGACAACTTTTCCAGTTTCTTACAGAGTTGGTCCATTCAGATTCAGTAGGTTGGATGTTGTATTCTTGAATACAAAGTCTGGTTACACAGGTTACAGGTCGCCTTCGACTTGTCGGCAGAACGAGTAAAGTAATTCCAGACACGTGATGGAGACATTGTGATGTTTATCGAATAGATGTAGAAATTAGAATGAAGATAAGTTTGACAAATTATTCTGAAGAAAAATATACTTTCTAACACATTATTTGATTGGTCTTCGTGCATATGCAATCATGATTACGATTGGTTATTGAAAGAGTAATTGTTTAATTTCACGACAAACAAGTTACGTGATTGGTTGACACTGACAATTGTCAATTAGCGTGATTGACTTGTTTTGGATAATAAGGAGCAAGTGCAGATCATTAAGGTGTTAGATTTAGCGGCTTAAAATCGACTTTTTTCACACTTAGGAATTAATCGTTTTGCAAACTGTCAAAAGATGTGGTAATTTGTCACAGGTGTTTTACTGTGTAACATACGTTGTAAAAACATCGTAACTGCACCTGGGAGCTAGGCACGTTCTTCGATATTTGGGATCGGTTTAGAGGAAGAAAATGAAAATAAAACAACATTATTTTTGAATAAAATTTATGGTAAACATACAGTAATATGGGTTCATTAAAATCGAATATTCGAATACTATTTTGCTATTCGAATATTCGACCCGCTATTCGAATATTCGGATATTCGAATATTCGTTCCCATCCCTACTATTTTCCAATTTCATAACATTTTGCAAACTCTCTCAATTTGGGACAGTCGAAAAATTGGCGTTTGGTAAAGGGTTTGCCTTCAACAGCAGATCAGGGTTGGTGAAAATTCATGGAGTAAGGGGGTAAACAATAGCATTCTACTGTTTAAAACATTTTTTTTTTTCAATTCCAAACATCAGATATCTTAATTTTGATGTTGCAAAATTCTAAAATGGGCTTCCAACTTTTATATCAGCTGCAAGCTTGTTAGGTAAAAAAAAAACATGTTGAGCCCGATTCTTTCGCTATTTAAATTTTTTCAAAAGAATGCCCTTGGGTGCACATCCACTAAAACAAACTCTGTAAATGTGGGCATAAAACGCCCTTGCTCAATGACTGCTTGACATGCAATAAGTGAATGACAGAAATCATTTGTAGTTGATCACCTTTAGAGTGTCGTTGTCAACTCATTTGTGTCTCATACAGCTTGAGATGAGAGGCGCAATACCTTAGACTTTGCCTAGCATTAAAACCCTTTTAGACTGATTCAAATCTAAGCTTCAACAGATTTTATAAATTAAGTATCAATGTTAAATGCTTTCTTTGTGGTTTTGAGTAGAAACCATTGCAACAAAAGAAGGAATTGCTTGTCACAAGCAATTTTTGAATGTGTCACCATTGTTTTTCAAATATTCATTAAAGAAATGCAAACAATTGTATGAAAGGCAGAATATGATATATTTGTATATACATGTATGATTAAAACTGTCTAAAAACATCAAACAATTAGGTCATTTTTACTGCAACTACTCATTTTGATCTTAATATAATCTTGGCAATAAAGCCAAGTTATCAATTACCAAATGGTATTCAATCCGTACTCATCATGTTTGTCAATAAAGATGATTTATGTTTTATTGATTAATAACTGGGTTGTTTGCTTTCGATCTGGCAATGTAAATGATTACCAACAGCACAGGACTTCGAGGTAAAGTTAAATGGATATTGACCTAATTCTACATTTGGTATCGTGTGTTTAGCCAACCATTCAAACTTAAAGTTGCTGTGTTTTGGGGTAAGAAGTTACAATCAATACTCAATTACTAATTTGTCCGTATAATCTAAAAAGGTAATCTTCGCATGCAAGGCTAGCCGTCCTCGGATTATAAACAATTTATACTTTCATTGAGATTGAGCCCATTATTGAGATCATTGATTTATTAACTTGTTCCCTTGTACAGACCATTAGGTTCATACCACATCATTGGTTTACTTTATGACAGAAAGCTTGGTCAGGAAGGGAAAAAGCTATATACGCATATGCCTAAATAATGTTTTGATGGAAAAAGAATTCTTCTCAACTTGTATTCTTAGTGCAACAAATCTTTGGTCAAAGACTTCAGAAGCCAAGGCAACAGAAAGAGAAGTTATAGTAAAGTTCTTATAAGTGTAAATGACAAATATGTATTTTGTTGCTAAAAAAAAAGATGATAATTCATAACCATATACTCTCTCTCTTTATTTAATCCACCTCTTAAAGATTTATTGAACCATTGCGATAAAATGAGAAATAGCAACAAGTTTTTCTTTTATTAGTCACTATGGTTTCTGCCAACTTATCACAAAGAACACTTTAATTTTCATATACATGTAATGATGCTATCTTTTAACTGATAGCAGAAGTTTCTCAAAATTACTTTCCCCATTATCTCTCTTTCTAGACAGTTACCCTCTCACAATATTTTAACAATTAATTTATTCCTGACTTTGACCAACATTTTGAAATATACAAATATAGCTGGATGACGCCAGCTGTTTCCTATCTGTCTGACTACCAACAGAGGTAACATCCTGCTATAACCCACTCTCAACATTAAACAAATTGTCTCTTTTGTCACATATTTTCTCATCTTTGAACCAGGATAACTTCAACCCATTACCTCTTTTGGGATTTTGTGACTGGTCCAAATTGAAAGCAATTGCAGATAATTACGGGATATAATAAACAGTTACCTTGTGGTAATGGGGTGAAAACAAAATTGATAAATGGACAAATTGCTCATATTAAAAAAAGATCTTTTTTTGTCTTGTTCTTTCCTTATGTCTGCTGCTGCCAGTGGTTAAAACACTTAAATGAATGGGTTCTAGACATTGTTTGGAGAGAGTTGAATACCAAGATATATATTTGTTGATTGTTTTTCTTTGTATCAACTTGACCATGAATGAGCAAGCTTTTTATTCACCAAACAATTTCCAGGAATTGATGCGCCAAACTTCCTTTGAAATTGTGCTCTGTGACAGAAATAGAATTTGCTTATTGCGGGCATCATATTCTTCTGTGGTAATGGTTTGAGAAGCGATATGCTGAATAAAATATGATTCTCTGGAGTTATCAAAGGGAACATTTTAACAAAAGAATCACTATCCTTACAATCATTAGTAAGTTTGTTGTCGTCAAACAAAAAGTATAATTCATTAAGATAGGTCTTCATCAGAATTAAATAATTGGATCATAAGAAACCTCACATTGACATAACAAGCCATTTCCCTTCAGTCAATAGAAATTTCAAGATCTTTTTAAACACAAAGTCCATCAAAAGTCTACATCAAAAACCAGATAATTAGGTAATAATTTTCAGACCTATAGAGTTCTGACGCTGTAAGTCAGTTGTGATTTTTGTCAACATTTAGAATACTTTGGTAACAGGGCATGAAACCACTGCCATCCAGCCATGAAGTGGAATGCCTGGAATTGCTTTACACTGCAGCAGGTTTACTTTGTAGTCTTTCAGCCATTTTTTATTTTTGTCAAAAAGCTCATGGTTATGGAATATTTTTACTCCTCAACTTTTTTATCCCTGCACAGAACCCTATATTGTTGGTAATCATTAGAATCGTCTCTTTGAGACGATTCTAATGAATACCAACAATATAGGGTTTGTTATAGAGTTTGTATGATAATTATGATAACAAATAAAAGTTTCTTATTTATCTTAGCCATTTTGGTTTAAGAAATGTTATCAGTAATATTGGGTGTTTTATGGAACAGTGGTGTCATTCATCATTTCCTTCAATCATAGGCATTTTGCTTAGACATGCATGTAATCTCATGGATTTATGGATTGTAGCTGTGATATATAAATATTACAGCATTGAAATAACAACAGAAACTGAGCACCCTAATAAGATGTCTTAGTAATTATGTAGGATTAACCTTGATAAGACAATAGTTAATTCTTCACTTTTGTGCAAGAATCACCATAATATTGCAATGCACCTTTGGAAATATTAAGGGTTCAATGGAAGACTATATAGTCAGTCCTTCAAGAGCATGATACACTTACTGAAGTCTTACATGTGCATGTGCATGTAAGACTAAATTAACAAAGTGATCGAAACTCACCATTTTAACCCATTCCTTCAAATGGGAATTTTTGTCTGGTTCAAATAAAAAAAAACATCCGACAGCAATAATCAATCACATATACATAGACAGATTTACAAGTTCTTTGTGATATTGCTAAGAAACCACTGTGGCAAAAGAGAATTTGCTTGTTGTGAGCAAATTCTCCTGTTTTCACGGTGTTTCCTTAATCTGTAAGCTACAGGCATGTCAAAGTGCAAGTTTATTGCATGTTGAATATACGTAAGGTAATAAATATGGTAATAAAGAAGCAGTGAGATCATGTTTGATTCTTTATTGACATTTCGACCTTTATGTCTAACCTTTTCATCCATGTGAAATTTTGTGACTGGTCTTAATTGAATGCAACAGCAGATTCTAAAAGAAAGCATAAAGAAAAAGCTACATCCATCATATCATAAGGTAGAGACCATCACCACAAATGAATAGATTGCTCATCAAGATCCTTTTATTGCAATAATTTCTTAAGTGTTCTGCAGAAGATGGGCATACACAAGGTTTAATTAAGAAAGATCTTAAAGCAATACTGCATACAAAAGCTGTTTATTGATAATAAGCATCATCATTCTGTCTTAATGGTTAACTTCTGCATCTGTCCATCCATCAATTGTTTTTTTATTACCGACAATGGGAATAGTGTGACTGTTACTTTTTACTGGTGATGATGTAAGAAGTGTTGCTACTGTCTGTAACCCCAAGACAATTAATGGGGATGATTGAAGGATTTAAACAGGTGCTAAAATATACACTCGCCCAAATTAACTTACTTAACAGATGCATCAAAAATAGCAGGACATAAAATATAAGGAGGTTGGCTGGTATTAATACTGTGAACAGTAATCGCTATATCAGCTTCTTCCAACGATGGCAGGAAATGCTTAAAGTGTGTCTTAATTAGCTACCCTTTCTGTAACTCTGTGTGATTTGGATCTCTGACATTTGCTTTTAACATTTACCTGTCTGCAGCAAAAGACTTATTAAATTATTGTTTTAAATACAATGCTTTCTTTCTTTCAAACCCTATTTGTGATCATTAAACGAGATGTTGAATAGAATTTAGCAATAGTTTATTTTCTAGCATAGTATTGATGAAACTAAGAAAATGTTTATGTTATATTCTCTGTAATCAAACAGGAATACTATTGACATTACAACTAATCCTATTTAATGAAAGGATAAATCATTTGCTGTCATTTTTAATTTCAATAAGTTATAAAACCCAAAGGAAAGGAGGACAAGGAGTGAACCACATCGTTCTTTGATCATACATTGCATTCTATGCATCAGAAAAACAATGTTACCTCCATGGTCATTGAATCAATTTGTTTTTATTATCACATCAACATTACACATTAAGTGATTTTGTGATGGCCAACTCTAATAAGATCTGAGATGACTGCAGTCTTCACGAGACTTTGTAGGCCCTAGGCCCTTGACTGACTAAAATCCCTAAGGTCTGACAGAGACCCTCTTTGGTCTGACAGATTTTTACATAGATATAGAAGAAAGTGATCAGTTCTGTCCTACTGGGGCTCTCAGAGTATCGGAAAGTCTGAGATGAGATTTCAATGAAAACTGCAAGCAAGGGCTTATCAAGATGAGTAGAACAATCAGCAATATGAAGATCAGCTGGTGCACACTACCTCTCATGAAAACCCAAACCATTCCATCAGTATTAGGATTTGGATCTTTATGAAATACATTGACATTAATGAATACCCTAAAGAAGAATGCAAAAACTGTGTTCATGAATACTAATGAATTATATAAATAATTATATTAATAGCCGCACAAAGCTGTTCATGAATTTGTTCATGAAATTCAAGAATATGATTCAAAATTCATGAATAAGTTTAAGAACAACATTGTGTTCATGAACGTTCATTTGTGGTTCGTTCATGAATGGTTTGAGATATAGAAAGTAGCATAAGATCTGCTAATGAGATCAGTCTGATGATTCTATCAGTGGCTGCCTCCTTCTTGTGTCCCCAAGGATGGTGCATGATAGATAACCCCAATGTGGTGAAAGTTTGTGTAAGCAATGACAGATCTTTAGATTGTGGCAGGTCAAAGTTAATGCTTCGACTTTTGGCGAATAAATGTTTTGTCCACATTGAAAGTAGCAGAACCAAAGTATGCAGCCATAAAAATATTATTGTGGAAGCTATAACAATGCAGAAATCAGGACAAAAGCAGAGATCCATAAAAGAGTGGTAGTTCTCAATTACTTCTCTAGATACTATGGTGTGGATGCTCATTAAAAACGTCTCAGTCGTTTTATACATGGACTCAGTTTGTCTTAGTTACGTAATTAATTATCTAGAGATACTAACCTTGAGAGTTGTTGATGGCAAATTGGGCTAAGTCATCATAACTTTCTCTGATATATTGCTGAAATTAAAACCATATTTAATCACCCCTTTTCCCACAATGATTTCACAATGATTTCATAAATCATTATTGTTAAGATCTTAGTTTGTAGAGTTTGTACAAGCTGCTGGATGAATCCCCCTTGCTCATCCAAGATGGTGATGATCTGAGAGGGCATTAGTATAAGTTGTAGTTTTCTCAAAGACCCATGAACAAGTCTGAAGGGATTACCCAATATGATTGACCGCACATGACAGTAGCTGATAGCCTACAAATGACCCAATCTGCTATCCCTCATTATATCCTCATTTTATTCATTCAGTAAAATCCTTCCTTTGATAATATTAGAATAAATCAGATGGCAAATACATATAACAATAGATGGACAGAATAAGATAAATCGGTAGTTAGTAATAAAGTTTTCCTGATTTAGTTGAAAGTTTTATCTCAAAATAAGACTTTGCACTATGTTTGCAACCACTATCAGCTGTGATTAAACAACCTTTTGAAAATGTGAATAGCAATTAAAGAGTTCTTTAATTTCCCATGGTCATAAGCATTGTATTCATGTGTTAACTCTCCCTTTGTCAAATGATATAATATAAAGAATGGTGCAATGATGTAAACATTTTCCAGCAATGGTTCCTAAAGAAGTTGACCACAGATTGTAGTTAAGATGCTAATGGATTCCCAAGTGACTTTATCATTCAGAAGCTTTTGGTTATCAGTACCCCCTTGTGAAAACCAGGATGGTATACAATAATTATACATTCTTTGATGGAATGTTATGTAGATACAGTACAGCATTATGGAACTATTGGATTGGATTTAATACATATATTTGTGAGTTTGTGAATTGATACATTCTTATGATAAACCAACCTTAATATCTCTAATAGTTGTGAATGGTATATGCTTACAACATGACGGCTACAGTGCATAGTTGTGTGTAGGTATTGAATTTCATGCAATGACTGATGTAGAAAGACTAAAGCAATTTGAAAAGATGGAAATACTGCTCTGAAGAAAAGATTACTCTTTAAGTCTTATCATTCCCATATTGTTACCAAGGATATTTTCCAATGTTTCATATTCGATTCAATTCATGCTTCAATTTTGGATTAATCATGAAACCATTTAAGAGTGAATGGTTTAATAAACAGATATTTTTTGTTGGAAAATGTCAAAAATCATGTAATGTTTGACTATAGATACCCAGTGCATGACTGTTACTGTGACTAATGACGTAAGAAATGCGTAAAACGTGCAAAATCAAACCTTGATACATCATTATTGACAGATTGCAACCACATTTTCAAGGCTTGAGTCCATAATCACCTTTATTTGAGCCCTCGGGGCAACATGATTTGACCAATACCATCATTTACTTTTTCTCTTAACCCTTTAACAATAGCGACATTTCAACAGTTTGTATCAGACAACTCTTGAAAACATAGTGGGAAAGGAAGAAATTGCTCATAACAAGCAATTTCTCCTTTTCACACAATGTTTTCCACCCTATCAGAAGATTATTTTCCAATTTCATCACATTGTGAAATGTGCTCTGCAAACTCTTTCAATTTGGGAGAGTTGAAAATTTGGCGGTTGGTAAAGGGTTATACAAAATAGCATCCAACTCTTAATTAAAAGACATTAAGAAAAAGAGATTATGTATTTATCTTTGACAAGTTCTCACTTTTTTTATAAAATGATTATGTTAAAAACTCTTAATGGCTACCATGCATTTCTTGATGGGTATTATCTATGTTAATTATATGCTTTGATAGTTGGTTTTAATGTGATTTAAATATTAGAAACTGCAAAGAATAAAGTATTACCAACTACCACCCATCGTGCAAAGAAATTAATTTCATCCATCTTACTGTAGATACATCTTACAAAATCCTTTTATAAAATGCCATTATGACACAACTTAAATGTAGAAATTGCAAGTGATTAAAGGGTCTTTCTGTTTTTATCACAATGGTCTTGCTATATTTTAGATTAGAAAATGCTTTTATGGTTAGTTATTTTTCACATGTGTCACCTGCCATAACCTTAAGACACCTTTCCCTCATACAAACATGCTTAAAATACCTGTAGCTAAAAGCACAAGGATGAATTGTGACAAAGGGAGAAATCATTCTTAATGAACACTTAATCAGCAGTCACTCCTGTTCTTGGAATGGTTTCTACTCCATATCAATGAGAAATAATGTCATTGCTGTACCAAAACCTTAAATATCTGCTTAATTTTGATGAGGAAAGATACTCAGAGTAGCAAACAGGTTAGATCACAGGCCAGTCGCAAATTTACTTGGCGGCTGGCCTGGATCTAACCTGTTAGAATATGCATGAAGCACTGTAAGGGTTAAGGCATAGGTTAAGTTTCAAACTTTACAATGGGGCTAATGGTAATATAGGAAGATAACGTTACAAGAAGGAAGGAGTCAACTAAACATGAGATATCAAAATAGATCTGACTTCATTATAAAGTTTGTCAATTAATGATACGCTAACTATAGATTGATAAAACCTTTAACAAATTTCTTCATGTACAATTGTACATGTATGCACTTTACGTAGTTAATCAAAACAGCCCAAAATAGCAGAAGACTGAAGACCAATTATGACAAACAAGAAAATTGATTGATTTGTAAATTAACTGATAAAACTGTCTTTAAAGCAAGCGAAAAGAATTGCACTGGAACCAATTTTCTGGTTGTCAGTTCTGATTTTGTTTCTTTTCCTTTTGCCTTATATTGAATGTTGTTTGATTTGTTAGATTTATGCCACTTTTTAACAGAATAAAAGCAGCTGTTTTACCTATCCAATAGTCTTGCATTAATTTCCTCAGCAGTACTGCACATTTCAAAGCCACTGACTGACTGCTTTTCTGCTTGGACACAGCTGTTCTATTGTGACATATTTATAAACCATGTTGCAATGAGTTTATTGTTCAAGCCTAAGATATATTGGTTTAGCAATCTTAATTGGTGCCATATGGAAGCAAAGACTTAGATTTATTCATGTGTGACATTGGGATAAAAATGGAGGATAAGAATACGAATATGTATACTTTATTTGGGCAAAACTTACAAAGTTTCTTGTAATAACAATTTACAAACGTACAAACCAACACTACAAGTTCAAATTGAATGGGATCTTATAATTCATTACAACAAACTTACACGAGGGTTCAGTGCAAGACTATAGTAAACATGAAGCACTTACTATAGTATTGCACTGAACCGGCTTGTACAGCTAAGACTGTTCTGACTCAAAATCTTTCAATAAAAGGATCATATTGGGTGGCATCTCTTTTTTTCTATTTGTTGGAGTAACATGACACATAGATAACATATATAATGAATGAAAATATAAAAAACACTGATGATATACTGTAAAAACTGTTATAATTGATAGCTGCAATTATCACACATCATGTAAAATGCCTACAAGGTTATCACCTTACATGCCTAGGTCATTGTACTGTTATAATAGATGATCTGTCACAAGGCTGGTGGCTCTGCTGGCCTTTTAACATAGTGTGAAATGTAACATTTGGTCTCAAAATTATCATATCAGGAATGTTTCATGAGTCTATGAATTTTCTCCATCCAATATGAGCATGGTACTTAGAAAGACATTGATATATAACTAATGTATAGTTGATGCAATGTAGAAAAAACAAATAAAACAAAGAAATACTGGTAGTAGCCATGGCTTTGTTTGTCACAAAGATTAAATGGTTTGTTGGTAAACAAATGTTTTAATATTAACCTTTTCACATAAACTCCTTTGCAGCTGAAAGTCCTTCAACAAATCATGTAAAAATAAATTTTGTAACGAGCAATTTTTACTTTTCCAACAATGTTTTTGAATTTTATCACATTTTTAAATGTCGTCTACAAACTCTTTTAATTGGGGACAGTCGAAAAGTTGCCGTCTGGTAAAGGGTTAATGCAATATAAAAGTAGCATCATTTGTGATGGACTAACTATAGCCTTGCATTGAGCAGGGTCAACATCATTTGTGATGGACTAACTATAGCCTTGCATTGAGCAGGGTTTTTAAAGATTAGATTGTGATCATATATAGGACAGATAGTAGCTTATCAGATTACAAAACTATTGTACACCATAGTTAAGTTATGTATTCATATTTATATGATTATTATGTCGTGACTCATTTAATTCAATCGCAAATAATGTATATTGCCTTGACATGCAAGGTATGAAGATTTACACATAACGTTTTGTATCATTCTGTTAACCACTTTAAAACCATTTTAAAAAAAAAGAAATCAACCTCTTTCTGTAACCAGTTTAGTTACATTGCTTGTGCATCGATGTCCTTGCTATGCTTGTTGTAAATAATATTGGACCATGTTGTTAGCCTCCTTGAGAAGCCCTCAGTAATTCCATAGTTCCATGTTAATAAACAGTTTATATCCCTTGTAATTAGCCGCCCAGAACCCTTTCCAAACACTAGAGATGCCATGGTCAAGTGGACAGCAGTCCATGGTAATAAAACTGCAAAGGGCTTAAATTGGCCGGACATTACTAGACGGACCTGCTACCAGCATTTCCTCTCGACATGTCATATATAAAGGGACCTCTGTGGCCTAGCGGTTAGAGTACACAACTTGGAATCATATGGCACCTCTGCTTGTGGATTCAAATCACGGTGACAGCAATGGAATTTTCATATTCCCACATTCTTGTATCTGTCATCGACAAATTGAATGCTGAAATAGGCAACAGCTTTGTTGTAAGACAAATGTTAAGTCCTTTTCCTTGCAGAATAGAGATCAATATAAGACTTGAACATAGGACAGAAGGCATTGCGCATCTCTTCTTGTGTCAATTATTCAACTTAAAGAAGGTTTAACCCTTTACCAAATAGCAAATTTCGGACTGTCGCAAATTGAAAGCAACAGAAAACGACATTTCAAAATGTGATGAAATTGGAAATTAATCTGTTGATAGGGCAGAAAACATTGTGGGGAAAAGAGAAATTGCTTGTTACAAGCAATTTCTCTTTTTCCCACAATGTTTTTTCTATAGTCATTTTCAACAAAATGGTCAACTGTCATTATTGTTTGGTAATGAGTTAAATCCCCTTTACTTGTGCCTTGTGTTTTCAATTCCATGTCTGGTGTGTATAAGAGTCCTTGATGTTTTCAAGATGGCTGTCACTCAGTTGGCAGTCTTCAGAGATCCTTTAGGTATCGGTCTTTTAAGAAGGGTCAATCATTGGCCAATAACATGTGATATTAATAAGGGTCAGAGTAACAAAAATGACCAGTATCATTTTCAAACTGTGAATTTATTTTTAAGGAAATGGATTAGGATAATGAATTCTGTTTGGTAGGTTTGATTGTTTGTTTTTAATTTGACTTTTCTCCCCATTAGTAAATGGAAAACAAAATATAGAAATGCATGCATTTTCACAATCAAACATTTACACATGTAATTAGATATAACAGAGAGGAAGGTCAAAATGGTCATCATTAAATGTGCAAGTATTTATTGTTATCACTAGTGTATGATTAGATTATGAAATTATAATGAGTTCTCTTCCTCTTTCATTTCAGTTTCATTGGAAAGCCGTCTGAGTGGTCAAGGGAAGTAAAAGGACAAGGGCAAACAGAAATTCATCCAAGCATAACCATAGTTGGAGGTAAATTATTCAGCGTTTAACAAATTAAAAATATAATCTCTAATTGTATGGGAGAAGAGGGAATAATCACTTTATTTCAACCTTTCTCCTCAGTCTTCATTTGGGTTTGTAATTTTGCTCTTCAAATTTAAAATCAACAGCAGAAGACAGTTCATCTAGTATGAGAACTGTCTTCTTCAATGTATATGTATTTTTTGGTAAAATTTAGTGTGACAATAGAGAATTTGTCTGCTACAAGCAATTTCTCACAATTGCTTGTTTCTAATTTGTTTCTGCTTCAGTAAAGTTAACCTTTCTCTTCGTGTCTTCTTGTGTTAAAATTTAAAAATCTTCAGACGGAAAGTTGAGATAAAACTATTGCTGAAAGAGTAATTGATTATCAAGCAATTTCTTCTTTTGTCACATCTGTTTCCTTCAATATCACAG
Organism: Cerastoderma edule; assembly: GCA_947846245.1. Lineage (NCBI taxonomy): Eukaryota > Metazoa > Mollusca > Bivalvia > Cardiida > Cardiidae > Cerastoderma > Cerastoderma edule. The sequence continues at coordinate 37,714,065 of OX401409.1, forward strand.
AAATAGAAATATTTTTGATATATTTTTAAATGCCATACACTGTGGCTTTCAATAAGCAATACAGTATGCAATATCCCATAATGAGGAACAATGTATACACAAGTTTATATGGAGTAAAGGGTTCTAACCCATAACCAAACATTAACAACATTTCGCCAGTTTGTTGCAGACGACTCTGGAAAACATTGTGGGAAAAGGAGAAATTGCTCATTACGAGCAATTTCTCCTTTTTCCCCAATGTTTTCTGCCTATCAGAAGATTATTTGCCAATTTCATCACATTTTGAAATGTCGTCTGCAAACTCTTCAATATTGGACAGTCGAAAATCTGGTGTTTGGTAAAGGGTTAATACTGACCCACCACAATGTTCCACCCACCATCAATTCACTTAATTTATGCCCATAAGTAATTATTTATGTATTTAGCATGATGGATTTGAAGTGGACAGGCAGGTTTCTAGGTACAATGATATCCTTGGAAAAGGATATTTATATTTCATGGTGGCAAAGATGGTGTTTCATATTCTATCTACCATTAAAACATATTTCTTAAAGAATGGGGTGGGGAAGAAAAGTTATAGTCTTGTGGCCAGGCACACATTTTCTAGTCTTACACTTAGCACCCATGTCAGAATAGAAAAGAAAAGAATTTTAATGAATTGAAATTTTAACTAAAACTGATAAGTTGATACCATACAGAGCATGTCTGAGTAAAAAAACCTGTTTGTTGAAATAGAGCAGCTCCTGTGAAAATGAAAATATTTTAATGTGGCAGGCTGATGGTCTATGGAAGTATGTGATAGAAATCAAATTCATGCAGAAGTGGTATTTTCTCTCTTATTATTAAAAGCGTGTAAGCTTTCACCCATTTACTTTTGGAAGGTTTTCTTCTTGGTCATAACTCAATGCTGCAGTAGATCTGAATGATAAGTTTGAAATCTGATCTATTAAAACCATTCTGACAAAGAGAGGAAACATATGTATGATGAGCAATTTCTCTTTTTGTCAAAATTGTTTCTTTAATTATTTGCTACATTTGTCTGAAAATGTATCTATATGTGGGGAAAGTATAACATATAGTTTTGATGTTTGGACTGTACATGTGTAGCTGTAAAGGTTTTGAAGTATCTACCTCACATGAAGTAAGTTAAATATTTAGACATTTATTATCCTGTAATAAACAAGGGGGGAGGTTAACTTTAGGCCTGGATGACAGGTGCCTGTGGGCTGACCAGTTCCAGCTTGTAACTCACTTCTTATGAAATATTTTCATTTTTATGGGTGCTGCATCATGAAGTGGTAAGGTTGGCAGACTTGTAACTCTGAGGTTGCTGGATCAATCCCCAAATCCCAGCCTGCACATTGGCTTCGTTGGAGTGTCCCTTGTCAAATAATGACAGATAAGAGCCCTTGTCTAGTGCTGTTGACCCCTAGAAAAGCCATAATGAAGAATTGTTTACATTACATATGTAGCCATAAAAGATTTTTAATGAATCAATGCAAGACTGTATGAACCTCTTCCCTCTTGTGTCATCCGCTATATCATTGATTTATTAATTCATATCTCTAAATTTTCATTGAAAAACAAATTTTTGATTATTCAAGATTGTTACACATATTCCTTTTTTTTCTTCTTCTTTCAAAATCATTCATGAAATGGTTATATTAAGTTTTTACTGTAGACATATCTAATGCGGTCTGAACCTATGGACAGAGTTTGTGTATCTGGAAAATGTTGAAGTGGGTAGCAATGAAACAGTGGCAGTAGCAGTGGCAGAGAAAACCTACAAGGGTTTTCCATTAAACTTGGAAACTTGAGAAAATGTGCAGATAGTGTTGGCAGTAAAGTGTGGAAAGAGGGACATGTTTTAGGGCGTATGGTTTATAACTTTACTGATATGCTTGATATACAGACGACTTGAATCAGCTTCCCTCGATAATATCGCAATATCTTTTTCTGGGAAATGGGATTTCATTGCTTATTTTCATACTGAGTACATTATAGATACCTTACAAGCTGGCTATACTTGTATGCATTATGTTTTTATGTAGTAATACTTGCACGAATATATAGCATATATTTGACAAAATAAATAGGGTTACTTTTTTTTCAAACTTAAACTCTGTGCTTCCTTTTATCAGTTGTACTTAAAAGAATTGTCACATAAAGGTAGCTTTAATAAGCATCGACAATAAAGGTTTAATTATGGAAGGTATATATTTGTGAGATAACCTTCTTGTCTCAACTCCTGATTTAACATTATGGCATAATGTTACACATACATTTTCAAAAGTTATATCTATAAAAGTTATAAGAAAGATGATGATGTTCACATCATATTACTGCCAGCATTAACTTTCATCCAAACTTGTCAGTGGGTTTTCGTGAGTTACCATTAGTTTTCAGTTTGTACATGTCTTAACCCCAAAATCCATCATACTTTACCTTGCTGGATATGTTACTTAATATTATGAAGGTATTGTCTTAGTTATCTGCTGTTTGTTTAATTTTGGACTAGGCACAGATTTCCATATTAGAGAATGGGTTTAAGAATCTCCAATCGGTTGTACACTCAGAAATTGGTAGAAGTTGTGTTTATCAATCATTCATGTTTTGTACATGGATTATCAATAACCTAGGTCCACCTGTCTCTTAACTTCATTAGCCCTAATTCATCTTTTAAATCTCACTAATTGCCCATGCCATGGTCCTTGCTGGCTAATATATAGAAGCCATGCATGAGCAGTGTGGGTCGATTAGCTTTCTGCTCTATCTAAAGACGCTTTCTCTGGCTTTTACAGCAGCAAAAGACCTTGATAATGCTGTCAGAATTGATTTAGTTGACCCATTACTTCATAAATTCTCTGATCTAAAATGTGATTATAGTTATTTTTCTGTTCACATTTATCCTCATCAGATTACTTTTTGACCAGTATCCACTTTGGAAATGATTTAAATGGTTTTAATATCATTGATTATAGTGCTATTATTCAAATACCAATGTACTTTAAAGAGGTTTCAATTTATCTGTTAAAGGGATAAAGTGATACTTGTTCTGCAATATTGCAAGTAGGATTTTCTGTATTTCCCCTTTGTTTAAGAAGATAGTGTCTGTCTTTGTCAGATTATTTTTCTAATGTTTTCAAAATGAATGCTAGCGAAATGTGTAACTGAAGTGTTCCAGTATTGTTTTTAAAGCTCATGATTGCACAGGGTTTTTATATTGCTTTTTATTCCATGTGTACTTGTTAGTGCATATCTATTGAATAAAGAGCTAACTGGTTGCACACCTGTTGTAAATTGAATTTACCTCATAATTACATTGATCTATGGATCTTGGAAGATAACAAACTGAAGAAAACCTGGTGAATTTGAGTTTGACAAGGCTAGATTGAATACAGGGGGGTTCAATCATCACTAAACCATCATATAAGATAGTGCTTTCACTGTTCTCTTAAACCTTTACCAAACGCCAAATTTTCGACTGTCCAAAATTGACAGAGTTTGCAGACGACATTTCAAAATGTGATGAAATTGTAAAATAATCCTCTGGTAGGGTATAAACCATTGTGGGAAAAGGAGAAATTGCTTGTCATGAGCAATTTCCTCTTTTCCCATGATTATTTCCAGAGTCTTTTGCAACAAACTGGCCAAATGTCGTTTTTGTTTGGTAATGGGTTAACTGATGGCCAGATGAAGGGATATGTAACAGAAATGTTTTGAATTTGTTTGTGAACTTGATAAAGTTAATATTCTAAAAGCAAACAATCTTTGGTAAAAGACTCTTTTCTGGTTTTAAAACATGCTTAATCATTTTCGAAGTTTTGTTACCAAAAATCTGCTGTTATCATGTTGATTTATCAATGAGATATGCCATTTCGTTAGTAATCTGCAACAATTGCGTTAAAAAGATAAATCTCTCATAAAGTTATGTTTACCTCTAGTTCAATTAGTCTTTTTTCAACTTTACAAATGATATATTATCGTTCATACTTTATGATTTTTTAATATTTCCATTTGGACCAGCCCAAAATTTTTTTGAAGAATTGGGTTAAAGATTCAATGGATTGACCACCTTTGCTTTCTAAAAACTTAGGAAACAGTAGTCTTTCATTCCTGACACATGACATGTATGTTTGACCAGTTCCAGGGTACAGACAGGATCATTACTGGAAGGGTGTCATTAAAGGCTCTAGATAGGGTTATCATATGGATTGGCCCCAATTAAAGATAACACATGGAGATAGGAACCGGCCACAGCCAATATAAGTGGCTCAATTTATCCTAATAACTTGAGATTAAATCATGCAGGGGTCCAGCTCTTAATATCTCCTGTCAAAACTTTAAAAGACAAACTTTCACCGTTTTATGGCTTTATGGCATATTTAGAGGATGTGAACCCGATAATGGGTGAGTCTGTTTGTTTTGTTTTCCTTCTTTTGTGGTGCATGGGAAACAAGAAAGGAATTATTCATTTGTGGAGGTTGTTACATTGTTTTAACCCTTTTCCGTATGCAAACCTGCTTTGATGCATGTCAAAATTGAAACAACAGTTATTGGCATAACGGCTATACCAGTTATCACAGAGAAAAGGTTACTTTTCTGTCTTTATTGCTGTTGTATGATAATAACTTTCAGCTGAAACAAATTTCTAATATAAGCCAATGGGTTAATTATAACTCAGTTATATGTTGGTGATAGTTTACCCATTATGCTTTTATGGTAACTAGCCTGCCGATTACAGGCTTGACGATTAAAGGCTTGACGAAGGTATTAAGCTAGCAATTGTACTTTACCCTGATTTATTGCCAGAGAACCAGGTTCAAGCTTCAAACAGCCCCAAATATGTGACATAAACCAATACATGAATGTTGATTTGGTTCCTCATAAAAATACTAAAATTATGGGGGGGGAATATACGTCATAATTTGAACTAAAATGCTGAAGAAAAAATGTATTTGTCATAATTTTCAAATTTCATTTTATTAATCTTTCAAATCATGAGACAGACTAATTGGTCAGTGCTGAACTCACATTATGCCCAAATAAGTCCTTGAGCTCGTAAATTTAGTGCAGTCTTCCTGGCTCGATCTTTCGACATCAAAGAACAAAAGTCATTATTTGTTCAGAAAATTTGTTCCGTAGGGAGGGTTTATTGGTTGTGAACAATAAAACAATAAATATTTATGACCATGTTGTCTATATTCAAACAGTCTCAGTATTCTCCTAAATAGTGATACACCTGTTTGAGGGGTTTTATCTCTGTTGTTCTGTATATCATGCGCCTTTTAGGGAGTTTTATTGAGGAGATACCATTGTTTTGATATTGTTGATGATCAGTATGGAATAGTTGGTTATGGGGATATGTCATTGCATTAAGGTAGGAAATAATTTTTGTGATGCCTTACTATTTTATATCTTTGTACAATCTCTGAATTTTATTCTGATAGGAAATGATATTTCATTTTTGGATAAAGGACAGTGGTATAGAGCAGTGTGAAAAAAAGTAGAAATTTCAGGATACTTACTCAATACTACTACCTCTCATTGATCATTTATTGTATCTTTTTAGCTCTTGGTGCTGTTAGATTTATAAATGTGAAGTCGTGGGGTTGCACCAACATCTAATTTGAAGTCTGCAATTGACCATTCTGGTCATCAGAATATGTGTCTGTTATGATGAAACTTACATTGTCTTTTCATTTGAATACTTCAATGAATAGGTGAAACATTCTTTCAGAAAGAAATTTAAAAGCAAATATCCTTCCATTTGTCCATCAGATTGTAGTAGAAAAAATGTTAAATCATGTTGTCAAGTTGAGCAAATTGTTTTGTTTTTTTTGCTACAGCATTCCTTTGCTGTATTAGAATATTTAGCAGAAGAAAGGTTTGTGTTGTATAAATCTGTCAGAAAAAAATCCCCTGACACAGTTGTCAAGTTGTCGCAGTTGTTAGCACAGCCTTTTGTTGCAGGTGCGTATAGTTATTGATACCCCTGCCTGTGACAGTTTACAACTCTCACATTTAACAACAATGCATTAGTATGCACCCTGTTCTGCACTGACCATGGCTAATAATGCAGGGTGCTAAATGGTATAGACAACCTACAGTGTGGGGTTTACGCTTTCCTGCATATAAGTGTAATATGTGTTAAACGACTCTTAGAAACAGTGTCACCTTGAGTGGAAAATAAAATGTAAATGGAAAAACACATTCCTGCACTTTTTTTGACTGGTCAAAATTAAGAATAACTGCAGACGACAATATCAAACTGTAGGAAAAAAACTCAATTTGTGATGCTGAGTTGAAACCATTGCAACATAAAATGAAAATTGTTTGTTTTAAATGGATTTTGTTCATTTTCTACAGTGGTTAATCTCAATGTTGTTAATGCCGCAAAATGCATAACTGTGAAAAAAGGGGCTAACAAAACGGGTTTAAGCTTTTCTTCCATGTTAAATTTCGAACTGGTCCCATTATTTAAAGCATCAGCAGACAACATTAAAAAAATAGCTTGAAAAATAGAAACATTTTCCTGGTAATATTGCGTACAAACAATTGTGACAAAAGGTTAAATTGCTCACTTGGAGCAATATATCCTTTAGTCACAATGGTTTCTAGAGTCTTCTGTAACAGATGTGGAGAGGGGATTATTATAGTATATGGGGTAAATCTGAAGGTTTATAAAAGCTCAGCATGACTTGCTCATAGAATTTTAAGTGGTGGTACCAAAAAGCTGGGAAGTGTAAATTTGATAAGAGGGATAGATCATTGTTTAGATAAATATAACTTTCATTTTAGAGACAGCAGTTCTTTCATGTGAACATTTTTTTTTAGATTATCAAGGAGCCCATGTGTCCAGGTATTCTAGGAGATTAATCTGTGGACTTTTTCTAGGAATACTTTTTGTAAAATTTGTTATATATTCCATATTGTACGTTACTGTTTAAACTCTTACTCATTATTTTCTCGCATTGATGGTTATGCTGATGAAGACTTGTGAAATCACTTTAACAAAAAGATTGAATTGCTCTGATTAATCACAAATTCACATAAAGAGTAATAGGTTTGATGGAGGAAATGAATATAAAGTAAGTTTAAATGACAAATGTTTTTTTAACAAATTTACTCTGTTGTCACACTCACTTCTTCATATTATCTCAAAAAAAATTAATGTCTCTTTGGTAGAACAGTCATTTGCTGGTAAAAAGTCAGCAGCAACTATTCTTTTTATAGGACAGTGATTATAGAATTCATATGACATTATTGTGAATATTTGAAGCTTTCTCTGATTTCTCGCATCTTCTTGGATTACATCCTTTTGTTTTTATTTTCTCACCGGAATTCATTGTACGAACATTCATCACCATAGTTACTATTTCCCATAAAGCCTTATCTAGAATTTATATTTTCCCTGTCAGCACTAGACCATAGATAGGAGAGTTGCCCAACACTGGTGGCTTTAATCCTTTCTGAATCGCGGAAAACTGTGTGATGTTTCCACAGACTAAATGGTAGTAACATTAAGTGCTGCAGATTTACCAAAATATTGTCTTTTCGAAAACTTTCAAGCATTCATGATTGAAAGAAATGAAAAGAAAGCAAACCGAATAAACAGAAATGCTGGAGTTTTAGAAACTCTTGTGAATTTGAAACTTCACAAAAATTAATTCCAGCTGAAATAATAAATTGTAACTGTGGTACCTTTGGGAAGCAAACTGTCTTGGTGGCTTGATTGCGATTTTAAAATAATTCTTTCCAGTGAAATTTGAAGAAACATCTTCAAAGTATATGAATACGGCCTTAGTATATTCAAGATTAAAAAAGACCAATAGAACATGACTTAAGATAGAATTGCGACATAAGAAGAAAATCTAGAACAGTAACTAATATTTATTAAAATTTGAAGACTGGTGTTCCCAAGTATAAATTGAAATATGATTACCATGTTTAAAACAAAAATATTCTCGCTGCTATCAAGGCTTCTCCTTATGACGATGTTGATAAGGAAAAGAAAAAAGAGACAAAGCATAATTGGGATAAAGAACTAACCCAAAACTTTATCATTGGGTTTTGTGACTCATTCTATTTGCGAAACAATGCAAAAGTATCAAAAGTCACATTTTTATTGTGAGTTGTGGAAGAAACAATTGGGATGAAAACGAGAAATTACTTATTTTGAAAAATTCTTTCTTTTGTCACAATGGTTTCTTAAGTTGTTTGCATTCATTCTGATATAATGTATATATACACCCACACACACACACATGTGTATGTGAAGGCAAGGGTTAATGAGGATTCCTTTCATACTGAGAAAAGTAACAATGGTTGGTCAAACCCATTTCAACAAGGGCCATAAAACAATTTCCACCATTTTATTTTATGGCCATTATATCTAGTCTATTTAGATTACAGGTTTGGACACTTATTTGGTCCTTTGTTGTATTGTCTTGGAGAGAATCTTCTCAGGTGTACATGATTGAACTTTAACCCATTACCAAACAATAAGACATTTCACCAGTTTGTTGCAGACGACTCCGGAAAACATTGTGGGAAAAGGAGAAATTGCTTGTAACAAGCAATTTCTCCTTTTCCCACAATGTTTCCTGCCCTACTAGAAGATTGGATTTTAATTTCATCAAATTTGAAATGTCGTCTGCAAGCTCCTTCAATTTGGGACAGTTGAAAATTTGGCGTTTGGTAAATGGTTAATAAACAGAGTAGATAAATGACTGAGGATAATTGAATATAATAGACACTAGTATATGGTTACTCATTATCTATAGGCCTTTTCAGAAACGTGGTTTGTCTCCCTTTGAAAAATCGGGCCACATTCGGAATACCTTCACTTCCGGGTATTAATTTCGAAAGAAGAATGTGGGCAAAGGCAAAGAAAACGATCGCTATCGATCGGATTTTGAAATTTATAAGCTTCATGTACCAAAATCAGAGATTTACATACGAAAACATCAACAGAAAGATTTGTTGTTGGCTGTTGCCAAGCCTCGTTATAAAAGGAAATTAGATTAAATTGAATTTAATCAGACCCGAATAGCGCACCGCAGTTCAGTTAAAACATGACATTCCGTGTGAAAAAAATGCAAATAAGTATATGTTTTTGTCTGAATTAAATGCTTTGACAGATCAAAAATGTGTTAATCGGCTGGTTGATGGAAGGAAAGAATGAATGGAACACATATTTCTGGAATGTTATTACAAATTTGCATTAAGTTCGATTTACGGATTTGAAATAAGATAGAACAAACATCAGCATTTTTGTCAATAATGTGTAGAGGTTTTGTTTCTCCAATAAGTATATATTTTTTCTTAAAATTGAAATTTGTCGTATAAATAAAGTACCTTAAATAGAGAATTAGTTGTTATATGAGGTTCTCTGTCAGCCTACCTTTGATGATATATCGTATCCAAATATTACGGGCTATGAAAACAGTCCCAGTCCATTTTTTCCACCTGTTGAAACTACATTCAAATAACGCTTACTAAATAACGAGGGACACAGGGTTGTGGAGATCTTTCATATGTTTAAAGGACCTCAGATTGCCGATGGTTAATTACTCTATCTCTCGATTGGCTAAACAATAAAGGGTGTGACATATGGTGCAAACGTGGCAGATTGGTGTTAATTTGCATCAACACTCTTAATCCCTGTGATAGCCAAAGTTTGTCAATTGACCCTTTGAATGTAATTAAGAAGGAAAACTGGCAACAATCCATTGAATTGAAAAGAGATTACAAATGTGTAAATTATCATTTTAATGATATATAATTATAAAACAAACTCAAACAAAAACACAATCGTTCTTGTTAAACAACAATTATAAGAGACATTTAATCAAAAGATTACTACGCAATCAATTAAAGTTCAAAGTAAGAGAAACAATATTTTCTAGCAAATCTTTGAACTATTTATCAATATGATTACAAGGCAAAAAGTCGTCAACAAAGTAAGTGAAATGTTCCAAATAAACCCTTATTGCCGAATCTGACTCTTAAGTCTGTTTAAAAGTTTACTTCAAAGACCAGGGGTGGTCCAAAGGTGCTTTTTTTTTCGTTGCTTATAAGAAGCCTCATTTTACATAATGTAATTCTGTATTACATCGCATGAACCATAAAGTCATAACTATTTGGGGTAAAACAGAGCAAACTAAACATACATGTCGGCAGATCAAGACATACGGGTTCAACAAATATGAAACATAGTACATAGGCAAATGAATTTTCTACATAAGGACTTCCCATTTAGTCTACATCCCATAAAGGTTTCAATTCCCACGTTGTCTACAGATTAAATTGCCAAAAGATCTACAGTTTAAAGAAATATTTTCATTTCATTTTTAATTGATTAAAATATCTTTAAAAGATTTAGATTATTCTGAATCTGCATAATTTGTTAGAAGCATATTACGAGAAATAGTGTAGACCAACATAAGAAAAATATTCTTTTCTGGATCTACACTTTATACATATTTTTCTTTCCCACCAACCCTCCATAGAAAAAGTGATTATAGGTTGGATTGATTTTCTACTCAGTTAGTGTCAAAAACAACCAAATTTTTCCGTGTAGGTGAAATGGAACTTCTGTCTGAAATGGTGTGAAAATTGGTAAAATAGACTTTAGACAAAATGGGAATAAACCTTGTACATAACAAAACGACCGGACACTCAGTAACATAGGGAATTAACTCATAAAGGGTTGATGCATATTTGGTCGAATATAGAGGGTAAAAAAAGATCGTATATGTTATTTCCTACGTTATGCAGTTGACCAATAAAAGAAGCAATAAAACCCTCGACGTGAAAGATATGAATCTTTTGAAGCTTGCCGAAATACACAGGCGCGCATCACATCATGTTTCGTTGACACATAGTTGTGTGTTTTATGGCTTCGAGGCATGCCATTGGTTGCTATATAATGACGGAATCATATTTTGATTGGCGTTGCAAAGTCAGATTAGGGTAAATCGTTCTGCTTGAAGGGTCTTGGAAACAGTAATTCTAAGTAGAGTGAATGGTATGGACATGTTTTAAATCAGAGGAATCTAACATTGACTCGGTAGGTGTAATTATTGTTAAATTGCCGATAATTAAACATGAATATAATCATTTCTATAATCTCTTATAAGTTAACATTTATTTGTCACTCTTATTGGACATAATTTGATGGAATGTCCCATAAATAAGTGGAACATTTATTAAGTAGGTTTGATCAGCTTGCATCATATCATCTGTTCATTGTGTTTGCATTTACATGGTACAACATCGTTTGAAAATGTTAGATTGCAAAATGGATTTTAAATTATGTTATCATAAGTTAAGGCAATAATCAAACAGATCTTCATCATCGTATTCTATACTTTAATTAATGTTTTAGCAGAGGATCGACTCTTCTCACTAAAAATGAATCCCAACGTTGTAACCGCGTAGGTATACAGTGTTTTATCTCGGGAAACTGGGTAAATTGTCCGCTAGAGAGTAAACCGAGAGTAAGGATATACTTTGATATTTCCCATCCTCAACAATCTTTCCAATGTAGTTTTTACAAACACGACTTTCGACGGCATTGTTAAAATACCCGCAGCAGTTTATCTATTTTTCTCAATGTCAGCTGTTATTATTTAATACCCGGAAGTCTTAAACCGGAAGCTACCGAAAATTTCGTATCTCCGATTAAGAGTATTCAAGAAAAGATAACAACACTTTCTGAAAAGGCCTATAGTGACATAAGTCTGTTAGTATTGATGTTGAGCAACTTTTGCAATAATTAGATTTTTGGACATTGATCTTTCCATCCAGCTTACCTTTACTTTCTGCAATACAGAACTTAATTGATCACCCATATAGGATTGTGTGATCTGTCGAAATTGAAAGCAACAGCAGAGGACACTTAGACTGTATAAAAAGGCATTTTCTATGTTGTATTTTGAAGAAACCTTTATGGCTAAAGGAGAAATTGCTTAGTTTGATTTGAATATTTTCTTCATTTCCCATAATTTTATTTTGTAACGTCTGCTCAAAGTGTATCTTGTAACGTCTGCTCAAAGTGTATTACAATCAATGTACATGTGGGAAAGGGTTATTATAACATGTGAAGAGGTCTTGTCAATCGTATCTACTCGGCAATCCCCGTAACAAGTCGGTAGATATACCTCGTAGGCAGTACATGAATACACCAGAAATCCTGGGGTAATTCGCCTTATTTCCGGCGGATAACGCAAAATGCACACAGGCACTAAATATGTATTTAGATACACGCAAATTGGTTATATATTACAATTGAATGGTATTTTTACCCTTTTCATTAAAGATGATCATATCAACACATCTTTGTTTCATATTTTGTCAATCAGTTCTTTCCGGTAATCCCCGGCTTGTGACGGGGATTGCCGAGTTGATACGATTGGCCCTTCGTTGCTGACCTACTTTCAAAAATGGCTCCCCATTACCTCCGAGGTTATTTTAAGAAATGGCCGAGGTGTTCCGAATGGAGGTCTTGTGTCCAGTGTCTTCTCCCTTCAAACATCAAACACTAGGTGATAGCCCAGTTGGATGAAGTGGGTCTTGGAATGGACATTAAAGCGTGGCCAAATATCAAAGGATTCTTTCTTAGTTATGATTGACCTGTGCCAAGGATTACTTAATTATATTTTGGATGGATACTTCTTGCCAGTCCAGGTATATTGTGTTGTCCATTCATGTTTGTATTAGTAACATTGTCTCTGTTGTCAATTATTCATAATGCCAAATTATGTTTCTTCACCTACCTGTACTTAGGATTTTATGGTTTGTACCCTGGTGCAGTTTCATTGATTTTAGTTTTCTGTTGTTTACTCATTTTTACCATGCTGGACATAGGTCAATCAGACTATGTCATCTGTGTTAACGTGACTTGAAAATTCTTGGCATATTACTTCTTCAACTGTCCTGATATGTCCAAATTTATTTTATCCCTAAATGTAATTTTGTAACATGTCCAAATATTTGGATAGAACAGAAGACCATTGTAGAAAATAAGAAATTTCAATTCCTTTAATTGTGGCATAGGCAAGAAACTATTCTTGCAAAATGAACAGTTGATATATTTGAATAATATCTCCCTATTGTCACAGCTGCTTCTTAAAGTTGCTTGTTCACAGATGTGAGGAAACTTGAAAGTTGAAAATTAATTTCTATAAAACTGCGCAACAGCTGAACTGTTACATGATAAGCTATGAAGGATAGTCATAAGAAGCAAAATTAAACTAAAATTTTTTAATTCTTTAAAATGTATATAAAGTGATTGAACATGTAATTTAATTTTGTAAAAAAGTGACATCATGACAACTCAGATAAATTGATGCTTCTTGAATTAATTATGCTTTTAATAGCTACTTTTAATTGTATACCAAACAACAATACAAAACTGTTGTTTCAACGTCATTTTATTTTGACTTTCACGTTTTCTGTTCTGTAAAGAACGCCTTTACATCTTTTGCTGCAGGTTGATTAAAGAGGAAGTATATAATGAAGGAAGAAATGAGTCTATGGGGGGTTTGAGAAGATTGGAAAGTCCCCCTTGAAGAAGGCATGTAATAAATGTGGTGAGGATAAAAAAGGGCTGGTATCATGTTACACTTCCATTTGTAAACATGAATTATTGACTATCTCATCCTTAATGAATTGTTCTTTAGGGCAATGATACACTATGTGTTACAGACAGCTTTAACCCTTAGAATGCTGGGTTATTTTCGAAAAATATATATTTTGTCTGATTTCCTAAACCTTACAATATCTGCTTTATTTTGATTAGGAAAGATATTCAGAGTAGCAAACAGGTTAGATCACAGGCCAGCTGCCATTAAACTTGGCGACTGGCCTGGATCCAACCTGTTTGTGTAAGCATGAAGTTGGTTCCAGCACTATAAGGATAAAGTTTTTCCCCTTTCAAGACAATCAAATATCTTTTATTTATAGAAAAAAAAGAAACTGTGAGGTAAAAAGAATTTGCTCATAATGAGAAAATTAAAGTATGATTAACAAATTTTCAAGGCAAATGATCCTTACATTACTTTATAGAGATATTTTTCATCAGGTCATTTACAGTTAACTCCTCTATTGTCTTTGAAGAAAGAAAGGTCTAAGCAGCCCCTATCATCCTCAAATTTTAAATTGTTTTGTGGACAAGGCACCTTTACCAATGATCGACTAAGTCATTACGACAATGGACTGGAAATGAAAATGGTGATAGTCAACTTTGATGGCGTTTATTGTTTTCATAGCTACTTGCCTTCAGAGAGCAAAGAATAACTGTCACAACATTTTATATGACATGATAAAATTCTTGTTTCTTCTAGTTCCATAAACTAATTCAATAAGGAAACACAGAATTTCGATTAGCAACCCTTACACCGGGATGAGGAACGGAGCGACAAATTTGATTTCGGAGGATATGGTGATGTAAATTATCTCGTAAATGAAGCAGGCTATTTTATTGTGTAATTACGCTCCTAATTTCAAGACAATTTTGCGGTGCGAGTGACATGTCAAATTACTGGAGGAATTTTTCATGTGAACTTTTATTATGAACATGATGGAGGGTATCTCCTGTTTTGCTCGGAACTGTCCCCGTTAAATTGTGACCATAAAACACCTAATGCTTTCCGAAAATGTGTCCAATATTGTGTTACGAGGGTTCAATGCAATAGTAAGTGCTTCATGATTATGAAGCACTTACTATAGTATTGCATCGAACCCCTGGTTAATTAACATTGGGTTGATGATACTTTTCTCCATAGATGGGCATTTTTATAACTCCGGTGTAGAAGCACTAAAAAGAACAGGGTAAACAGGGGACATTGCTTGAAACATATCGCTATTTCTTCTTTTGTGTCAAAGTTGTTTCTATTTGTATTTCAATAATACAAGTATGGTGTTTTTCACTTTACATTAAAGTATGATGTCTACTACAGTTGTTTTCAGTTTCTTAACCAATTAATACATCTGAGGTTATTTGGTAATGTTAATTTTCATTGAACTGTTTGCAGGACGCAATTTTTCTTTATGCAAACAATATGGTGATTTTGAATACTGTGAAAAATGGACACTTTAAAGATGAGGAACCTGCTTTTAGAAAAGGAGATATGATTTCTTTTACATTTTTTGTTAATCTGTATTCTGAAGAAATTGTCTAGAGTATTTATTGCACTATTTTACCATTTACTATTTTGAGGTCAATTGAATTCAGAAACAATTAACTGATTGCAAATATAAAGTAAAAAAAGTGTCGTTCATATTTAGATATTGGGTTAAAACCAATTGTGGCAAAATGCAAATCATTTTTTTTTTAACATCTTTAGGTATATCTGTTTTCAGCTCTATATGTGTGTAAGATAAAGGGACTATTTAATCATTTTAAGAAATCCTACTTATATGGCAGCAAAATAATAGCAATAATTTTTTGTCAGCAAATAGCTTCCTTTCCTTTGTTATTCTAACATATAGTTTCATCAACAAAGAGAGATAAGATAGATTGTAAACTAAAGGGTTACAATAAAATGGTAGATAGTATAATTTAGGCCATTTAGCTGCCCATTGAACTGACCATGTGCCTTAAATAAGTTGGAATTGACAGCTTAAATTGGCCCTCACCTTATAGAAATTGGCCAGAGTGTAACAATAGAGGTGGTCTGTTAATTGATTTTTGTCAGGTCACAGACACTTGTTAAGATTCAGTTAGAAATGTCTTATCCAATTACCCAATATAAGAAAGTATGACTGGTCCAAATCAAAGCCATAAGTAGGATACAAAATACAGATAGAAACAAATACGTTTACTATGTGATAGTTGGTTGAAATCATTGTAACAAAACAAATGAATTTCTCTGTAGGAGCAATTTGAGCTTATTTTGGAGTAATGGAACAGCTTTAAATCTTGCTTTGTGAATTAACCATGATAACATCACACTTAGTTGATAATTTCACTTAATTGCTTTTCTCAAACCAAATAGCCAGCAACTGCTTGTATAAAGCTCTTATCAACTTTAATTCCTCTTAAAATTAAAATGATAGAGAATTCAACCAAGCGCAACATTTCACAAAGCCTGGCTCAAGCTGCAAATGCTACCATTGTCTTTATATGGAGACAATCCTGACACAGGTATTGTCACTTTGGGGCACTATATAGATACGAGATTGCAGGCGCTATAAAGTCTGTTTTTGTGAGAATCATGGCAGCAAAAGATTAAAAATCTCAATGTTGTTCTTATAAAATGTATGCTTGAATGAATGCTTTTTGGCCCCCTGTTGATGGTAAATCACTTCAAGAAATTGCACATACAAGTAAACTGTTTTTTTTACCCTCAATGCTTATTTACATATACATGTAAGAGAAGACTTGACATGACTTGCTCCAGAAACTGTTGCTTTGTCAACTGCTGCTAGAATCCAGGTAGCTTGGGTAGGCAGCAGGCAGCTAGAGTCTTTAACTCCGGATCTCCATGCTCCTCCATGCTGTTGATCTGTGCCATCTAGGCCACAGGCTTCAAGGTCGTCCATTATACATTTTGACCAGGACTATCATAAGTAGTAAAACAATGTACCATTCATCATCAGTGAGGGTACACCTCATATTAAAGTGATATTTCACATTTATCAATTTATATTTAGCTAGATCATCATTAACTCACATCACACAAGAAAGATAAATGTCCTTTAAACCAATTCTCTTATATGGGAATTTGTAATAGGCCAAACCTAAAGATGATAGCAGAAGGCAAATAATTACATGAGAAATCCACCTTTTCTGTACGGTATTTGGTAGAAACCATTGTGACAAAAGGATAAATTGCTCATAAGGAGCAATTTATCCATTTGTCACAATGTTTTTCTAAAGTTTTCCTTTGTTGATGCTTTAAACTATAAAAGTATATATATGAGTGGAGTAAATGGTAAATGTCCTATACATCACAATTAAAATAGAATTCTCATTAGGCAGTGGTAAGATAGTGTTACGATTAATGACTACATTCTGACTACATTCAAAATGTGTGGTAAGGTGAGACTCCGAGGCCAGGAGATACGTGATAGTGTCATAGTCACAAGGATCCTTACTTATATATCACTCTATAAAATAGAAGTAATTGTGACAAAGGATAAACTGCTCTAAATCAGTAATTTTACAAAAAAAATTACATCGCTTTCTATCTAATTACCCTATTTCTATTGTATCTGCTGTTGCTTTCAATTTGGATAAGTTATGAATTGCCATACAGGTGAATTGGTTAACACCTTCATTGTACTTGCCTAATATTTGGACTAAATTGCAGCAGAAGACTTAAAGAACCATTTTGATAACAGGAGAAGTTCTTTAACATTACTAATGACTCAATGGTTTCATAGTTAGCTTTAAATAAGAAAAGGAAAAGAACAATGTTATTTTTTAAGGTTTATTCCTGTTTTCCACAGTTGCTTTCAATTTGGACTTATTGCAATGTATTTCAAAGGTGATGGAATTTGGATTCCTATATCATGACTTTCCATATATTTAGCCAATGTGTTGATTTTATTGCCATTATTTTCATCTTATGCGCAAGTCTCGAAGAGACACCACTTTCAAAAAGAGATCTAGATTAGACTGAATTGTCACTTAAGATTAGCATCTTATAACATTAAGCTGTGTTATTCTGATTTATTGTGGCAGTGCAAAGATGAATTGACTAACACTTTGTCACCTGGATGGCTTAATATATGGTAGTTTCACTGATGCATAGGTAATTTCATTAAATACTTTCCCATTTCTTCTTTAATCAACATACATAGGTTTCCCCCAATATATCAGAATATTTTAGAAATTTTGGCAACAAAAGAGAAGAATTTGTTCCACATATTAAGCATTTTCTCCCTTTGCCTTATATATTTAAACTAACTCCCCTATATTTAAATTTCTATTCATTATGTATCATGAAATGAATTCTAAGGGGTTATGTTATTCTATGGCAAGCTAAATAAAACTGAGTGCTTCTAAAATATCATAAAGCACAAAAATTCAAGCTTTAGTACGAGGGTACTTCAAAGTACTTCTAACTGCAAAATTATTGTACAAGAATAATGTAGACTTGGTTTGATGCAAAAGTATCAGACAGCTTTAGCAGTTGCAAGAGATATCCTTTTATACAATGGTATAAATTTCCCCTTTACATCAAGGAAAGTTTATGACAATTGCAATTGCTTTCAATTTGGACCAGTCACAAAAACTCATATAAAGGAATGGGCTTAACCCATTACTAAACAATAACAACATTTAACCACTCTGTTGCAGACGACTCTGGAAAACATTGTTGGAAAAGGAGAAAATGCTCATAAAGAGCAATTTTTCCTTTTCTCACAATGTTTTCTGCCCTATCAGAAGATTATTTTCCAATTTCACCACATCTTAAAATGTCGTCTGCAAACTCTTTCAATTTTGGACAGTCGAAAAGTTGGTGTTTGGTAAAGGATTAAAGAGTTCTTTTAAAAAGACTAAATTCATGGTAATGCCAGCTATGGACCCCAAATATTCAGCCATTAATTTTCTTGAAGACCAAATGATGAATGTCCACCCACTCCATTCATTTAATAATGTTTGTTCCATTTTCCCCAGTAATTCCAGATTTTGAATTGGTCCTTTGTAGAATTCCCAGCTTTCTTTCTTTGATTCTGTTTTAAAAACACATCCGTCACAAATGGCACATAGCTTTTTAATTATTTGTTAATTGTAAGATGAGGGCTTTTTAAGTTAGCCCATCCAATTCTGTAGTTTTTGCTCTCTGACAGAATTTCAAAACATAACAAATTGAAGATTCTTATTTGTTTCAATCTTTTAATTCCAATCCATACAAAGGAATGTAAAGATATTTACATTCTGAAAGAATTAAATGAATGAAAAAATAATCTTATATTAATGTGCTACCTCCCACAGGAAATCTGCCCATATACCAACACTGTATGGTCCCTGTTCAAACAAAGACCTGAGGGAATGTGGTCTTTCAGGGGGTCCCAAATCCCCACAAACATGGCATATTTATGGGCACAGCATATGGTCAAGGAATTACCACATTGGCAAAGCGGACATAGAAGTTTTCATTGGTTGTGATTTATAAACCATTTATATGTTTTCAACAGAATGTTTGGGAAAGCATAGAAATAGTATTCTCAGCTCTCTACAGATTCAATTACAAGAACCTTTTATAGCTCTTACCACAATATGGAACTTTGTGTTTCATCCAATCTGAAAGCAAAGGCACAGTATGACAATAATGTATGCAGATTTTTTTGAGTTGTATGAATAAAAAGTCTTCATGAAAATGGAGGAGTTGCTTTTTACAATCTATTTTCACTTAAAATTTCTATTTTGAATGTATAATGTTATGATGCATTGCTATAATACATGTATGTACTGATGATAGATTCATAATCTGCTGTTGAATTTAATCTTGTTATCTCTTATCTGCTGTTACTTTTACTTTAGAATAGTACTGAAAACCATATCATAAAGTAATGGGTTAGATATATATTACTAGATCTGTTTACTGCTTTGCTGATAAGCCTTCTAAGTTCTATGAGTCCTTTGTTACTATTGTGTGCTATTGATCATGATCTTCAAGTATCAACTCCCTTGATTGGATTTTGAAAGCTGTTTGCTTTTTTTCTGGTCATGGTTGCTAAATGTCTTGTTAAACTGCTACCAAGCATACATAGAGGAAACAATAACATACTTGCACATGAAAGTCACAGTTTATGAATCCAGTTGAGAGGTCACTGGTCGTTAATAATGTTGTTTGACAGGATGTATACAGAAAGTTAATTGATTTTCCATTCTTTAATCTGCTGACCATTGATTGAGAAGTATGATACTGTCTGGGTATCATTGAGATCCCTTTCACAGCTATACAAACTACTTTAGAAACCTTTGTAGCAAACAGTACTTGAAACCATTGTGACAAATGCAAGACATGCTCCTGTTTTGTTACAAAGATTTGTGTCTGTATTAATGAGAGTCACAGTTTTATTAAAAGTATCCATTTAAGACATTCAATTTTCATTTGTATTGAATTTGAAGAAATTTTGATGGTTTATAAAGTTGAAAATCAAACACTTACTTTTGATATGGTTTTAATTAATCATGAATATCATTTCCTATTTAATTGATTTCAAAGAAAGTTCCATTTGCTACACCACAGCACAACATTAAGCTGAGCATTTTCTCTATTTGTCACAGTTGCTTTTATATCAAATACTATTAAAGAACCATAATATCATAAATATTGTTGTCTGCTGTTGCTTTCAATTTGGACCAGTCACAATTTCGCCTATGGAGAAATTGGCTTACTGCATTTGGTACCATGGCTTTGTAATCAATCTATGGCATTTGATAGAGAGTAATCCTTGGAGTGCTGTGGACTGGAGATCGGTTGCTAATTACTTTAACAGGCAGTATGAAAAGTTTCCATGAAGACGGATATATTCATTTTGGATTGAAATTTAAGAACCCCATGACAGATATCTAGCAGTGAGATTCATCTCAGGGGGTTAGAATCATTCTGTCATTTAGAAATAATTGCTTTATTTTGATTGGAAGGCATCTCTTGGACCATTGGCCTTGCTTCGTTGAAAGAACTATTCCATATCATACTTTGTTACTATATTACATTAACACACATTTAGCCTCTTTGCAAGAAAAGCCTTAAAAGCAAGTCTTCAATTGCTGCTTATGCATAAATCAGAGAAGCTTTATTTTATGATTCGAAACCTTGAATCTAATGGATAAACCCGGTATATTGTGGATATTTCGCAGCTATTGATAGTGTCAAATGCCTTTTCTCTTATTAGAATTATGCCATTTTTATGACAATATCTGGAAAAGTTATTTGTTTATGAA
The DNA here is from genome assembly GCA_947846245.1 of Cerastoderma edule. Lineage (NCBI taxonomy): Eukaryota > Metazoa > Mollusca > Bivalvia > Cardiida > Cardiidae > Cerastoderma > Cerastoderma edule. Next base: position 37,734,976 of record OX401409.1, read on the forward strand.
TTAAAAAAATTAAAATTATCAAATTATTGCCCATGTTGTTGATAATTCAAGAAACAATATAACAAAAAACAAAAGCAATTTGTATTTGTGTCATGATAGTGTATTTCTGATATCACAATAAAAATGTCTTTTTTTCACATATCATAATTGTAGTCTGCCCATGCTTTGAATTTTTGCAACCTCCAAAATTCCAGGGAAAGGTTAAACATATAAATCAGTTCTCTATCTCATCAGATTACCTTAGAAGCCATATGATATCCATTTTAAAAAACTTCAAAACTGAGGTAATTGGTTTTGATCGTAGTAGCATAAAGTTATCCCAAAACTATTAGACAATTTTATGACAGGATTAGTCTGCAAATTCAATCTTACCCTTTTCCCCATGAAAAGCATCATCATCATCATCAGCCCAAATTGTATTTGCAGCAGAAAAATGGTTTTGTAACATAGATGAATAATATATTCCTTTTCAAAGTAAGGAATGTCTTTGTTGCAAATAGAATTGGTGCTTAAGTAACAGACTTTTTCACTGTTCAAGTAATTTCTTAAATGTTAGATATCTTTATTTTAACCTTATCCCTCTTGTTGAGGGTTCAAATATGAAAATGCTGTGCAAATATAAAGCACTTACTATAGTCTTGCATTAAACCATTGATATGTACCTGTTCAAATGCCTTATGTAGAAAACAAGCCTTCAAATTGAAGTAGAAACAATGTTCAATATGAGGAAATATGTTAAAGGGAATGTCATTGGAAGGATTGTTTAAAGACTAAAATTAATTACAATGGTTCTCATCATCTTTTTCATTTCTTTTCAGGTAAAGAGAGAGAAAGAAACAAATAAAGCTCAAGTTTTCGTATCTGTTTCTAAGGGGAAAGAAGCATTCCAAGAGCTAGATATTCGCTTTAACAAGGTGAGTAATAAAGAATATTGTAAATAATCTATAAACTTCAAATACTCTTGGAAAGCAGGCTCTTCAGGAAGCTATAACTACTTGAAAACATAACATCGACCAAGTTGTATGAATTCCTCATGCAGAAGTTTGTTGCGGGTCCAAATTCAAAGTGAGAGCAGGTGACACTTGCTAAAGATACAAAATTACATTTTTGTTTTGATGTAAGTTATAATCATTCTGACAAAAGATTTAATTAGGTTTAATTGTACAGTGCTATAAGTTCTTATTTCATAATAGTTCTTTCAGTTTTAGGCAGCTGCTACTTGAAAGATAATTATTTACGGTGGTAACGGGTTAACAACTTCCTTTATACGTAACCATGGGCAACAAGAAGTTTGAGGGGAAACAGTTATCAAGCACTCCAGCATGCAGCTTTATGAATTTCTAAAAGGATTGATTGTTCGAAAATAAGTTTGTTATCACAGGAAATCTATCCTCACAGATGTCTGATTGTAGAAGTTGGCACACCTCTGTCTGTATGGTAGACTTGGGTGGAGGAGGATGGAGAGGCATGAAGATAATATCGGTTGAGGGGTTTCTATGGAAATGATGCTGTTTAATCCAGGTTTTAACCCATTACCAAACAAAAACGACATTTAACCACTTTGTTGCAGACCACTCTCGAAAACATTGTGGGAAAAGGAGAAATTGCTTGTGACGAGCAATTTTTCCTTTTCCCACAAAGTTTTCTGCCCTATCAGTAGATAATTTTCCAATTTCATCACATTTTTAAATGAAGTCTGCAAACTCTTTCAACTTGGGACAGTCGAAAATTAGGCGTTTGGTAAAGGGTTAATTCAGGTTTTAAACCTGTTGCTTCTTACTGACTTTCCTGACTGCAGGTTTAAGTAACTTGCATCAGCAGATGAAAAAAAGGTGCTGTTACAGCTTAGCAAAGTTAACAGTTTCATTTTAAATCAAGAAACCACTAGGTTGTAAAAAGATGTACATTGGTTGACGACTGGTGAAGTGATAGAGCCTTTGCCTCTTGTACTGAAGGTCCCGGGTTCGATCCCTTTTCGGTAGGTGAACATTTCCAGGACTAGCCCACAAATCGGCGCGAGTACTGGTTTAGTATCCAGGATGCAGTCATCGAGAGTGATTTCAATAAGCTTCAAGCTTCCATCACAATTGATGTAATATAAATGAATTTAGACTAAGATCTACATACAAACTGTAATTCTAGTGTGTTTTTTGTCATTGAAAAAAAGAAAATACATATATATGAGCAATTTCTAGTTTGTCCACAATGACTCAAAAATATTCTGAAATTGACCTGTTATTTCTATGCAGTGTTTGGTAAGGGTTTTCTGTAAAAAAAATTTTTATTTCCATGGAATGACTGCAAGATGATCACTCTCTTATCTAGTCATACACCAGGGTACCGTTTTACTAAACAGTTTACGCTTAAGATTTGCGTAAGTCTAAAACAACAAGTCCTCTTATTTCAATATTGGACGAAGCAATATTGCAAAGTGCCACATCATTGGAATCGTCTCTCCGAGACGCTTCCAATGAAGTGTCACATTGCAACATTGTACTTTCATTGAAGATACTATCCATGTTTATCAATTATGACTTACGCAAACATTTTCCGTAAGTTGTTTGGTAAAACGGGCCCTAGCTCCACAAGAATTATGTTGATAACCCTAACATGGATAAGAATGTTGAAGAATGATTCAGCCAGAAATGTTGGCATACTGTCATGGACTGAACAACACTTAGCAGACTCTCAGAATTTAAGAAATATTTTACTTCTTTTGTCTCTGTCTCGTAGCAAACAGTAGCCATGTTGAGAAATATTTTACCTTTTTCTCATAGTTCTTTTTCTATTTGTCTCAAAGCAAACAGTAGCCAAGTTAAACTATAAGGGAATGATGCTATCAATTAGAAGCTATTATATAATCAATTATCTATTGATGAGTTGTACCCTTTCTTTATGATATCAAACAAATCTGTTACAAATGACTACAGAAACATTTGTGACAAAAGGATGAATATTTGCTGCTGACCAATGACCAATTTGGTTTTTTGCCACAAAAAATGTGGTTTCTACCAAATACGACATAAGAAATTTGTTTGTAATGGTATTTGAGTATTGACTTAGGTAATTGCTTTGAGTTGGGACTAGTTCTAAATTTCCCAAGAGGGAAAGACAACCAAGAGGAAAAGAGCTAAGACAAATGACTATTTGATACGGAGTATTAGAGCATGAAAGAGACCAGTGTTGTATCCAAGACTGGACTCACTGTCAGATATTAGTTAGGGATAATTTACTCCAATCTGTTAAAGCCCTTATAACTGATGCTGGTTACATAATTAACCCATGGGAAATCCCTGCCTAGTATTTATAACCAATCTGCTGTGGCCATCGCCTCATTAAAACTTAAACTTCTTCCTTAGTTGAGAGATGCATTACTGTGCTTGGATTAAAGAGAAAAAATTTGGAATTTGAAATAACGGTACATGTATAATGTCTCTTTTGAGTCTTATTTACATTCCTTCAGCCCATGTTGTAAATATTAACATCCAACATGATTCTAAGGTATAGCTTGACATAGGATTTGATAAGATTACACTGACTTTGTTCCTACCTATAGCAATGTCAATAAGCCCATTTGATGCTGAGTCAATGTTATGTTTAGTGATAGAATTCTTTCTCAAGCTCTATTATCCATGAAACCTAACAAAGATGACAACATATATTGTGTATGTTAATTTTTATGAGATAATGAAAAGTTGTGCTGCAGAAATTCCATTTTCGGACACAAAGCTTCATGAAGGTGTGGGCTGTGAGTATGAAAATAATGTGAGCCCATATTTGCTTGTGATATTTTATGAAGGTATAAAAACGCATTTTGGTTAGAAACAATCATGAGAAAGAGATTCTTTTCAGCTATTCCTCCATTTGACTTTTGATTCCTCTATCCTCTGCACCACTTCAGGCGCATTAAAACAAGTATTTATGAGGGAAAAGGTTAAAAGAGAAAAAAATGAACTGACTTTGAGAGATTAGTTTTTAAGATAAGAATGATAAGAAATTCTACAAGCAGACTTTATCAGCTCAGCACCCAGTAATCACTGAGTTATCGTGGAAGATTTTTAGATGATATCTTTTTATGGAGGTTTTATATCAGTTTGAAGTAGGATTTGAAAAGAGGCAGTCGCACAGAACACTGTTGGATGAATGGAATATACCGCTATTTCTCTAGCTTAATGGAACTACTGTGCTTTTTCTTTACTATGTTTGTCAGTGTGGGTTTTAGTTCCTGCTACAATTAATGTAATGTATTAATGTAAAATCTATGAATTTGTTGGATGACATGATTGTGTGTACATGTAAGTATTTTGTTATCTTGTTGACATGATCAGTGATTTAATTTTATCATTTTATCTCAGCAACAACAGTCAACTCAATTGGGAATTTCCACAAAAAGAATATTCCTTAATTCAACTTTTTTTTTTCCTTTGTCACATTGATTTTGTCTCGATTTCAATAATAGAAATCCCATCAATGTATTTGCTTATCCCTTCTTATGCTATCAAATTTATACTTAAACGCTCAGGGCTTCATAATTTGTCATATGATAACAGTTTTACTATTTTAATTGCTCCTGTGTCACAAGACAATACTTACTTAAAAACCAAATCAATTTCATTTTATTGGACTTTGTTACTGGTTCAACTGCAGATAATGAATTTCTTAGACTATGGAATGTAACACTTTTAAAGTCATTTGGAAGGAGCCATTACGATAAAAGAAGAATTTGCTGTGGACCAGCAATTGTCCTTTATATCATCTTACATATAGGATTGACTGGGATGAGAGCATACTCATACATAATAACTTCAATGGACAAAGGTGCTACGCACCCTAGTCCAAAAATCATCCATAAAAAAATGTAAATATAAAGGATGTGTAAAAACCTTTTTTTTTTGTATTCCTACATCACAGTATCTAGGGTTTAATGCAAGACTATAGCAAAATCCCTGACAAAAATGAAGGAATTGCAATAGTCTTGCAATGAACCCTCAAGTCGTGTTTTAACAATTGTATATGAAGGAAATGGTTGAGAGTTATTTGAATTTTGAACAGTTTGAGTAACTGTAAATATTGCGTGTCTGCATAATGTATTCAGTATTATTGGATTTGATTCAATATGCTTTAGAACTGTAAGGGATATTGATACTGGTCATCTAAAAACCTATCTGGCCCCCGCATTCTCGATATATTACTACTACGTAATTTAATTTAAACCCTTACTTGTACCCATAACCCATAACCAAACAATAACGACATTCTGATTCAACCACTTTGTTGCAGAGGACTCTGGAAAACATTGTGGGAAAAGGAGAAATTGTTCGTTTCGAGCAATTTCTCCTTTTCCCACAATGTTTTCTGCCCAATCAGAAGATTATTTTTCAATTTCATCACATTTTGAAATGTCGTCTGCAAACTCTTTCAATTTGGGACAGTTGAAAATTTTGCGTTTGGTAAAGGGTTAAGTAAGGTTATCATACTCAGCTGAGTGAGACAGATAAGTTGTATTCTTGGCTATTTTTTAGCATTTAACGCTTCACTTGAAACATGGAAAATGAAAAGTTGCTCAAAATTTCATCATATAAGATCCTTTACCATACACTGAAATAGTTACAGGGTTATAAATGTAGACACGTCAACTATTGGTGTCAATTTTGCATGACCAGGATCATTTCAGTTATTGGTTTAAATGATACATTTAGAAATTGGAGTTTTATCATTGATATTCAACGGGCTTGCATTCATCGTTTATATTGGCTATTTGAAGAGAAATACCCACAGTATGCATTTCTGAATCTTTTCAATTATGGATTTCCTTTTTATCCTTTTGTTGGTTGTGTTCCTTTTAATTGCATACATTGAACGTTTAGGTTGTCCTTATTTATCTTCTTTTTTTTTTTTAATTATTTTTAGTTTACAGTCAAATACCCTGATTATCTTGACAAAAACTAGCAGAAGATTTTTCAGCCATTATTCCAAATTGGTTCATTTAGATGAACATGCAGCAGATGACTATAAATTGATTTTCTTCTATCAGACTTGATTGTTTTTTATCATTCAGACTTGTAACAGCCCTCGCAAAGGATTCAAGAACTGTGTTCATTAATGTCTAGAACAGGTTAATGAATACATCTATGAATAAGTTCTTAATGTTCCTGTACATTTTCTTGAAATAAATTTAGGCAAGTTTAAGAACAGCTTTGTGTCCATGAATGACCATCCATGAACAACCATTTGTCATTCATGTCTGTTCATGAAGTTCATAAACACAGTACTTGAATCCTTAACAGGTGAAGGCTTGACAGAAAGCATCTGAAAATGATATTTAGTGATTCATAGAACATATTTAGAAAGTTGTAGATTTGATTGTAAGACGAAAGCATGGTATCTTTGGAGAGGAATACATCATTTACATGAGTGATCCAGTAATTCACTGGTCTGCTGCATGATGAATATTTCTCTATTTCCAGAAATGATAACTTGCCGTACTCTCAAGTAGAATCATTTCCATCTTTAAAATGAACTAGAATGATGTTTGCATAATCTTTCACTTAGAGTCTCAAAGTTTGCTTGATTTCTTTTACTTTTTTCTTTCTGTGTGTGTGGGGAGATATATTGGTACATTATACCGTATTATTTACTAGTAATACATCAAATAGCTGTAACTGTATCCATTCTAATTCAGCGAATTTATCTTTACTCATCTCGAAAGGTGGGTCCCCATTATATGGTGTTACCTGATCAAATACTATAAATTCAACATTTGATAACCTGACATTTGGGTGTGATGATAGCTGGTGAAACTTTTACCCACAATGATCTCTTCTTTCCTGACCCACAAGGGCTTCAATCAATCTGTAATCCCAATATCCATGTTGTTGATAGAAAAGCCACAAAATTCAATAGCCAGACTGCAGATACCCAAATTTCAAAGTTGGAAAGCCCACTCCTCATCATAGTTTTCAAAGAGTGCTCTGAGATACCTATGCTATAAATCTATGCTGCTTTAACCCATTACCAAACAATAACGACATTTGAACTTTGATGCAGATGACTCTTGAAAACATTGTGGGAAAAGGAGAAATTGCTCCTAACAAGCATTTTCTCCTTTTCCCACAATGTTTTCTACCCTATCAGAAAATTATTTTTCAATTTCATCACATTTTAAAATGTCGTCTGCGAACTCTTTCAAATTGGGTTAATTGAAAATTTGGCGTTTGATGAAAGGTTAAAAAAGGATAAGAGTTGCAGAAATGCTGTTTTGTTGATATCAGGCATGTTGGATTATCAGGGATTTATAATTAAGTGGCTGGTGACAGATTAGATCAAATAGGCTCCATTGGAATGAAAACATTAAGCATAACTTCACAACACAAAGCAATTTAAATGTTTCTCTTTCATCAAATTAGCAAAAATCAAATCATTTTGTGTAACAGGAAACAATGGAAGTAAGTTTGAGTTGTATCTGAAAGATACCCCAGTCGACTAATTTTCTCAAATAGGAATGTATTAATGTGTCGAAATTCAAAGCAACAATTACTGCAGCCTGTAATTGCCACTTAATAAAAACATCTTAAATTCATGATAGTGGGTAGAAACCATTTTGACAAAAAAATCAATTATTTGTTTTTTGTCACAATTGTTTCCTGAGTTGTCTGATAAAGGTGTGTACATACATGTATACAAATGTATCATGGAGATGGTTTTGAATTGCTTTACTAGTAAAGACACAATATGTTAACCCTTAGAATGCTGGGTAATCTTCTGAAAATATATGTTATTGTCGTCTGCTTTCCAAAACTTAATATCTGCTTAATTTTGTTGAGGAAAGATGCCCAGAGTAGGAAACAGGTCAGATTAAAGGCCAGACGTCAATTTACTTGGCGTCAGGCCTGGGTCCAACCTGTCTGCATAAGCATGAAATCTGTTCCAGCACTGTAAGGGTTAATCTACATGTGAAAGTATATGAATGCGTATTTATGGAAGGTCAAATGCATGAGAGAATCTGTCTGATGTCTGTTTGATTAATTCTTAATTTAAGTACAAGACATGACAACTTCCTGCTTCTTATAAGCAGGTTTTGCATATTACATCTAATTAAATATTAAATGAGATTATACAATAACTCTTAACAGTGAGTTGTAAGACATCCACTACATACATCAGGTATGGATGGTAAAGTCCCTAGTTTGTGTTGCCCAGGTTGTCCAAAAGCCTTGATGGACTAGTGATTTTTTACTGAAATTTGATCATTATATAATTGACAAGTGAAGAAAAAGACTTAGCCTTTACAAACAAATAAATTGAAATCAGATTTCACCACCCCTCATCATCAGAGGCTAATTTTTGTTATTTCTGTTCGTTATTGGAGGTAATTGGTCAAAATTGTAAGCAACAATAGATGACAATTCAATTGAATAAAATCCAAGAATGTTTGATCCTCCCCTTAATTAATGCAGATATGAGGGAATTGGTTTTATTACCACTGCAGAATTTAGCATAATATAGCACCTGTCAATGTTAACCCTTTACATGTGCATTATGACAACTGGCACATGACTTTATGCAGCTGAAAACTTATACAAAAAAGACATCAAAAAGGGAATTTGAATGAGATGAAACCTCATTCCCAATCATTATTGTTTCTTTCTTTGATTTGAATTCAGGTGAATTATATATTTTAGTCATATTTGCTTCATTTCCTGAATGGTTGTTTTCATTAAATAAAACAGAGACCAAAACAAGCCCACCTGCAGTAGGTTTGTTACAGTGGATTAAGTGTAAGTGAAAGATGACATAAATCTGCCTGATAATTAACGCTGGTTCTTGTTTATTGTAGATCACAGCAGCAGTCCCCACTTGGAGTGAAACACTTGAAAACTGACAGTCACACCTTGACTACTGACTCCGGAAGGTATGGTCAAGGCTTGCTGACCTGGAGAGGGGGAAATAACGTCATTTACAGGATTCAGAGCAAGGAAATATACACCTTAATTTGGAATTAAAGTGGAATTAAAGAATTTGGAGGTGTTAATTGAGATAATAGAAATAATGTGATTTTAAAGGTAAATGTAGAGGTGGTATAGAAATAATAAAATAAATGGTGTTTGTTTAAGAAATTACCAAAGTGGATTAATATTAAGCTAGTGAAATTCTGGTGTATTGGAAAAAAGTTCTACAGGGAAAAAAGTTCTACAGTTACAGAGAACCTTTGGACTAACTACTTGGTGTCCAAGATTGACATACTGGACAATCAGCTTGCTGCTGACCCGAGGGTGTGGACCCAGTACATTTAGCATGCAATGAGGCGTTAAGGGGAACCAGAAAATGTGTCTGCTAGTCTATGGGAGGCGGATTCGCACCTTTACCTCCCAGAAGGTCCTGCATGCTGTACTCATTTTCAATATCATACTGACACTGCTTACAGGTAAGCATACACTCTTGTTTAACCCTATACCAAATGCCAAATTTTCAACTGTCCCAAATTGAAAGATTTTGCAGACGACATTTCAAAATGGAATGGAATTGAAAAAGAATCTTCTGATAGGGCAGAAAACATTGTGGGAAAAGGAGAAATTGCTTGTTAAAAGCAATTTCTCCTTTTCCCACAAAGTTTCCCAGAGTCGTCTTTGACAAACTGGTGAAATGTCGTAATTGTTTGGTAATGCCTATGTCCTTCAGTTCAGATTTTAAGCAGGTCACAGTTCTTGATTATTAAGCCATTTGCTTTTTTGTGAGTGGTCTAAATTGAAAGCAACAGCAGATGACAATTTATTTTGGGATATTGTGTAGAAACTACATGTATGTATTCATTTTATCCTGCTAGTTGTATGATTTCTTATATCTTCTACTGCAAATGTACGAGAAATGAGGGAATGTATCAATTTTCTACCACAATACTAAAATTATCTTTATCCAAATCTGATTACCTCATTAAGATGAAATGATTTTGAAATGTATTTCTTTTTTAGAATGGAAGTTATTTGTGAAAAAGTAGAAGCAACTACCCTTACTTAGACACAAAAGCATCATACGTTATGATAAATACTACTTGAGTTTCTTAATTAAGTTCTTGCATAAGTATGGTCCAAGATAGTTTTGTACCTGCACAAGGGGAATCTCCATGATTTTTTTTATCATGATTATGATGTGGAAACCAATGGAAAAATTTAACTCAAGCTTTCTTTGATTCATTACTTTTTATAAAATGTAAATAGTAAACCTAAAAGAATACTCAAAGCATTTCTTTGTTTGTATTTTCCCTTTGTTTGAATGAAGCACTTCAAATTTTCAAATCCTTGCCAACAACCGTTTTTGTTAGGGATATATCCAATCTTTCATCTCCCGATGTTGAAATAGGTGTTCAAGTGTTACCCACTTACCGAAATGGGGTAAAGCTTTTCAGACAAAATTCCTCTTCAAATCAAAAGTGATTTATTTTTTAAACCGTAAAGATTTTAGCACTAGGGATGAACTCTCTGTCTCTAAGTCTTCCTCCCCATTTGTTACATAAGACTGGTTTAACTCAAGCCCATATAACCAAACCCTTGAATGGAGCCCATACAGTAGGGTGGCTTAACCTTTCACCTGATGGAATACAAACCTCATTCAATCCTTATCTTAGTTAATAATTACAAAACTCAGCAGCATAAGGGGACTCATGATGAACAATTTCTTCTTTAGTCACAACAGCTTTCCAAAGTAGCATTTTGAAATTGATATGTTGAGTCCTATAAATCCTTCTCATGTCTATCTTCTAAGTGGACTGATCACAGAATTCCATAATAGGTTATAAAAAAGCAGTGGACACTTAAGATGAAAATATACCATTTCCTTTAATGCCTTGATACATTAAATGGCCTTGAAGATATTCTGACAAAAGAAGTTGCTCAGAATTCAGTTCCCTATATGTGTATCAGGAACAATCCTAAACTTTTATGCAGCCATGTAAAAAAGAATTCATCTGCCATCATCAAATGTCTTCTTTAAACTTCTTTTCAAGGTCATTTCAATCACGATACCATTTTCTTGCATTGGCTTGTGTGAGTGGCCTATAGTAGAAAATAGCAACAGCAACAATTTGCTCTGTGAAATTAGGCAGAGAAATTGCTTGGACAGAAAATAGAAAATGCCTAATGTGAGCAGTTTCTCTTTTGGTCACAGTTGTGTCTTAAATCTTATGATGCAGGTACAATAGGATGACAATGTATTTATATGAGGGAAATCGTACAAAAGGTCAAGTTGACAGCCACAATTGGGACCCGATATATATGGGTGGGATTAAGGTTTGTGTCTGACCATCAATGGATGGTCAATTGTGCAAAAACTTGAGTTAATGCCGTTTATAGCCATTTACGGAAGCCATAAATCCAGACGGACATTGGGATTGAGTTTAACTTAGTTTTTGGTCTATTTTACCCCTGACTGAATCTTGTGTAATCGGCTTTTGTGGTTTTAGAAGATTTTTCATAGATTTATAAACGAAATCCATGCCCATTCCTTGATTTCGTAGGGTTTTTATCCTAGTGCTAAATTTCCCTGAGAGTAGAATTACAAGATTTTACATAAACATGGCAATGATGGAAAAGCGTTGAATAAGTGTTTTTCATCTGCTCAACTTCAAGTTATCCTGCAGACTTCATTTTGCAGCAGATATCTTGAAATTGTTTAAAATGCTTTTCATAAATGTTGAGATTTATTTTTTTGTTCAAGTGCTACACTTGTAAATTTGGTTCTCTCTGTTCAATGTGCTGATTGTTTCACCCTGTGCTTCTCATGAACACAAAAGTGACATTATATCACAACTAAATAGAAAAACAGTCAAACTTAAGTCATCCTTCTATCGCAATGTGTTCTGAAGTAAATGATTTAGAATTGATATTTATCAAATTGTGCATTTGTCGTTATCTTGTTTCCATTTTGGACCTGTTTGAAAATACATATTAGGGAATTGGTTTCAAGGACAAATTTACTTTACCCTCAATGTTTTGATGCAAACAGCCTGGGCAGAGAATTTATAGTATTAGTTTTAAAAATGAGTGTGAGAAAAATGCAAGTGTTTTAGAGTAAGATCATTTTATGGGGTGATGTGTTAATCCTCGGAAACCCAGATGTTAAATTTTCTATAATCATGATAATTACGTGGGGAAGTAAATCAGCAAAAAACATCCTGAGTCTGACTCTTTTAATTATGCCAAATTGAAATGGGGAATCAAATTAGAATCTTAGTCAAAACGTCCCATAGGATTCACCCATTACCAAACAATAACAACATTTAAATACTTTGTTGCAGACGACTTGGAAAACATTGTGGGAAAAGGAGAAATTGCTTGTAACAAGCAATTTCTCCTTTCCCCACAATGTTTTCTGTCCCTTCAGAAGATTAATTTTATTTTCCAATTTCTTCACATTTTGAATTGTCGCCTGCAAACTCTTTCAACTTGGGACATCCAAAAATTTGGCATTTGGTAATGGGTTAAGAAATGTTTCACGAATATGGATTACAAGCACTTTTTCCTTATTCAGCAATAATTGCTAATACTGGTTAATGCAGACAGGCTAGGGATCCTTACTAAAGAGATCCATAATCGTGATGATATCTGGATAACTCCTGAAGGGCTTTGAAGTTGGAACATCTTTACTAATGCTGCCCTGTAGAATCCCAATATTCCCTACTTTATTTATAATAACGAAGATATAGAGTCATTAAAACGTGTGATTAGTTTTAAGTGGCGTATATTATAGGTTTAGGAGAGAGCTTAAAGAATCTTCTTTCATTCTGCTGAGTATGGAAATTGATCTTGTACATGATGATGTTGGATAAAAACACATTAGGTTGATTGAGATATGACAATATAGAATTTTCAGATACGCAGATATGTAATGAGTAATACATGATGTCCTTTATGATTTTAAATGAATAAAACTGTTTGTTAGAATGTTAGAAAAACATGCACAAATTTGTTTTGAAAAAAAAGTCTGTAACATTTGATGAATATTTCAGTAAAAAATGGAATTAATGATAATAATAATTGTTTCATTTTGAATTCTTCTTTTCATTCTTGCTCGCTTAAAAACTGCGTTCTAAAAGTGATCCATCCCTTTATCAAAGAATTCTGATTCAAATAATCAGTTTTCATTACAAATTGGATTAAACAAAATATAATTCTGATTATGGGGTTATGTGTTAACCATACATCATTCAGAAGGTGTCCAAAGACTGCTTTGCAACTAACCTTATTAAAGGACATTGTGACAATTTGATTAACTTATATATTCGCTAAATCTCTTGTATGGAACTGTTGAAAGAATTTCATGCGCAGTAAATAAGCTAAGGAAAAATATAACAAACACCTTTATATCTGTGTTTGTTTATAAATATTGAAGAGTAAATAACATTATAAGGTTTCATTACTAGTTAAACAACCTCTCCAAATATTGACAGAATCTACATGAATACTAATATCCTACTGGCCAAATAGTAGTTAAATGGTCAGAACAAACAGTGAGGAAAAAGCAAATTTATCCAGTAATAAAAGATTGTAACTTTATAAGTCTACAAGTCATTAGGCTGAGTCAGGTTTCATCTTTACCAAGTAGTAAATTCCATAATTGAAATACAATGAGGCATTGCTCAAGAGAATGGTTCCTTGCATTCTAACAATGTGGTTAAATGTATAGAGTAAAAGTGATTTTATGTTAAAATTAAAGGGGGGGGGGGTCATGTTAGGTGCTTACTACATACAAGTTAATACAACTTTCAAAAAGTCTAGTTTTAAATAGTATGATTTGTTCAGCTTCTAGGAGGGGAATTATCTCACTCATAAGTATTATTGATCCTCTTTAACAAATTTTGACCATCTAAACTTTAAAATATTCTTCTAACATCACTTTCAATTAGAGAGGTTCAGGAAAAACTATGTGGATTTTATGTAATGAGGTATAAGAGGTTATGGGAAAGACATGAGAGGTTATGTTTGGAAGTAAAGGAAACAGGGGAGACGTTGTTCTAACTTGTTAAAGGTGACGTCTTCCTGCTAATAAGTCGAAATGGGCAGACATAAATAGACTTGTTTAAGTTCATTGAAGTTCTCTAGGCTACATGTTGTAATGAATGTCAAACCGTTTACATTCATAGAAAGAGTTGTTCATACATGGTTTTAATGGATTGATCCTTAACCCTTTACCAAACACCAAATTCTCAGCTGTCCCAAATTGAAAGAGTTTAGAGACAACATTTCAATATGTAATGGAATTGAAAAATATTATTTTGTTAGGGTAGAAAACGTTATGGGAAAAGGAGAAATTTCTCATTAAGAGCAACTTCCCCTTTTCCCACAATGTTTTCCAGAGTTGTCTGCAACAAACTGGTCAAATGTTGTTTTTGTTTAGTAATTGCTTTTACAAAGCAGCCACCAACAACAAATATACATTACTCTGTGAGATATTCTCTAGAAACCATTGTGACATAAGATTAAGGATTAGTCTTTTAAAAGGTTCTCCATCTGCCTTCCATGCTGTCTGATGTAGGTGCATTAAAATTGATAATTCATGATTTGTTTCAAACAATCACCACAGTATTTATGTGTTAACCAATTCTATGACAGTGGTCCAGTAGTAGAAGTTTAGCCTAATGACACAAGGGTCATGGGTTCGAATCTGTGAGTTGCAGGAACCATCTTGCGATCCGTCATTCATCCACATTCAGTATTAATTATGTATCCAGGAAGCAGAATAGAGGGTGATTAATCTAAGTTGTTAGAACTTGTTTAAAAATCAATGTAAAAAAAATATGTTCAAACTAAACCAGTTCCATCATGCAACTTTCTGTTATGTCTCCAATATAGCAAACTCTTTCAACCTTTGACTATAAAAGGTTGTAGAGTGATTTGTTAATTTCCTTCTTTATCTTGTATAATATTATTTTTTAGCTTTTTTTGCAACCTTTCTTGTGTATTTTTCAGAAACACATGGTCAAACATGGAAAGATCAACCCCAGGACACAAACGTCACTGTGGGGGCAACAGTCCGGTTCCCATGTGAGGCTCTCGATGCCCGAGGAGCCCACATATGGAACAAGGGTACCAGTCCGATATTTGTGGACGGACAGCGGGGTTCAGGCGTTCCTGACAGATATAATATAGAGGGAAACAACACACTTGTTATCAGCAATGTAGTGTTGAACGACGATTCGTTCTATTCATGCACCATATTTGGATTTGATACCATTCAAGTCCGTTTAATTGTATTATGTAAGTAGAATTGGTGTTATTGATTATTACTGTTTTATTTCATTCAAAGATTGATATCAGATGAAGGCAATATAACCTATAGTATTGTCTTGATAGAATTAAATTCCCTTTGTGATAAGTTAACTGCTTCTGAGAACCATTTCGAGGAGAAAATGAATAATTTATTGTAATGCAAGGGAGATAACAAGTAGAAATCACTCCTGTAGCCTGGGGTCCTGGCCCGTTCGTATACGGCGAACTAGGGCCAGGTGTCAGAGAAAGTTTACCGAACACAATAGTGTTCGGTTATGCCGAGGTATTCCGAATGAAACAACATCGACTGCGCATGCGCGTCGATTAAGAGTCTGCAAGCTTATTCATGGGAAACTGTACCTATTTAGACACCCTACTTAGCGTTGGATCCTTTTGAGATGAAGCCGTGACTCCGGTTTTTATTGTATTTTAAAGCGTTGTGTTTTGTAATGGAACACAAATGCAGTACACCGCGCAAATCACCCAAGCAGGGTTGTGTTTGTGACACAAGTATTGAAAAGTCAAGCTCTTTGCGTCGTGTTTTACCATATAACAAATCCGAAGTAGATCAAAGTAAACTTTATGGTGGAATGTCTGTAATAGATGGTGTCGTGTGCTTAAATTTGTTATAGAAAAGTACTTAATATTGACAAGATAGTTACAGAATTAAGGAAGGCGTGTCAATCTTCCAAAGTTAGAGTTAAACGTGGTTTTAAAAGACGAGATATGACGAGACAAGAATATATCTGGAAAATCGTTTGATAAGCAATATATGTTAGAATAGTATTAATTCTGATATCAAATTCTTGAGATCTAAATGTGTCCAAATCAGTTTATTCTTAGTTCATGCGTTTCCCCCCTTTTTGATGACTTCGTCAACTACAGGTTCTTATGTTAAATCAGACTTTCAAACAACACTAAATAAGCCTATTGCGATAATGTTTAATACTAATTATAATTGATTTTGTAGGCTTCATATGATTTTGTCAAAACGAAAAATAAAGGTGCTTAATTTGTCGAGAAGCTTGACTTTTGATTATAATTTGGAAAAGAAAAATCACGTTCTTTTTTCCTTGTTTGTTATCTAACTTATAACTGCATAAAGGGAATAAATACAGATGCCGTTGATATACTAAAACTCTTGTCGGTGGGATTCTTATCTTTATTGCCTGTTAATTGAATTCGTGATTGTTTAACCAGAGATACGTGAAACCCTTTACCCCTTCCTTTTATGTGTCGTTGGATTTGATTAAAAAGAACAAGTTATGGGAAAGATAGAAGAAAATCCCAATTTTTTCACATTTTTATGTGGTCTTTCTTTCTTCAAAATCTCCTATTAACACTTCACAAGTCTCAAATTTAAGCATCGAAGGATTTAAGATGATATGTAATATTGATTGGTGGAGATATTTGTTTCCAATTTGTTTCCATTCAATATGTTTTGTGTGTGATTTAAAACTCATTTGAATATATAAACAATAGTTTTGGTAGAATTAATTCAGAGATAACTACTAAAGTAAAAAGTTTGATTCTTTTACAAAAGATATCAATTTAATCTGATATTTTGAATCCCAATATTTAAATCAAACAATAAATTAATAGAAAAATAAAATGAAATGAACAAAATCCATTTAAGTGCAATTAATTTATAAAAAATGGAGTATTGTATGAAAATTGTAAAAGGTAAAGGCTACCCAGGCTGAATAAGGGTTGGAAAAGGGTAAAAATGATAAGGGTAAAAAAGGGTAAATGCACAATTCAAACGCCATCTTTTCATAATAAGGCGAGTGGCAATCCGTTAGCCAATCAGAAGAGACAATTCATTCTCTGACACCTGGCCCTAATGCGGGTTAGCATGGGCCAGGACCCCAGGCTATCACTCCTGTGGTTACAGTTATGTCCCCTATAATTTTAGGGAAAGAACCAAGGGAGGTCACTTTGAATATTGCTGTGTGAAAACATCCATTTCTTCTACCTTTCAATCATAATCACCTCCCTTGAAGAATAATGCACAGCTTGTCACTGTTGGACTCAAAGGCTTGTTTTCCCAGATGATGATGGAAAGGGAGAAAAATGTCCTTTTGGTTTTACAGTTAAGGTATATTTAAAGAAAAGACTGACCATATAAGAATTTCCTTGTCAAGAGTATGTTCTCCTTTTGTCACGTGGTTTCTATAGTTTAATGTTTCTACAGCCTCACATTTTCTGGAAATATTCTATCAAATTGTTGTAATAGCCATG
Organism: Cerastoderma edule; assembly: GCA_947846245.1. Classification (NCBI taxonomy): domain Eukaryota; kingdom Metazoa; phylum Mollusca; class Bivalvia; order Cardiida; family Cardiidae; genus Cerastoderma; species Cerastoderma edule. The sequence continues at coordinate 37,752,477 of OX401409.1, forward strand.
TACATTTATTTTATTCAATGATGATAGTTTAACATATTCAAAGAAGCAAAACAAGGTTCAATGCAAGCTTTTAGTTAGTGCATCTTATTTGGATAGCACTTACAATAGTCTTGCAGTAACCATCAAATTATATTAATTAAGAGATTAATTGTTCTATGCTTTTTTTCTTATTTTCAGTACCTCCTGGTCAACCAATCATCAATATAAACTCATCATCACCCCTTGTAGAGAATTCTGTGATATCTTTAACTTGCTCATCCACGGGCGGCAAGCCCACGCCCACAGTACGGTGGCTGCGAAATGGACAGCCCATCACTAGTGCTTCACTGACTCCTCCCCTTACGGAAAGGGGGACAACCTCTAGTCTTATAGTAGTGGAATTAACTAAACAGGATCATAGTGCTAATTATTCGTGTGTAGTGTTTAATGATGCGAACGTTGATCGGCCGCATGTAAAAAGTGAAATTCTAAATGTGCAATGTAAGTATTACTCTTTGTATGTAAGTGTCTACTTGATTAGCTAAATTGGACTCAACTTGTTGTTTCATTCAAATGGTTTCCATAAAATATAGGGAAAAAATAAGCAGATATAAACTATCATGTATGGCAGATTACATTTACATTATGAAATTTGTAAGCCACTATTATGGCAAAAGTAGAAGTCCTCAATGATTTCTGTTAGATATATTTTCAAAACCAACTTGTTTGCTTTAAAGTAATTCTTTGTATTAATTTTGTCATGTATGATTAAAAACACAAGATAAGGAAAGTTTTTATAATGTTGTGTAGGGTAAGATTTAATGCTTTTTCAGATATTTAGTGGCACTCTACTCCTGAAACACTATCAAATCCTTTAAAGTTTATGTTATATACACTGTATAACATACCAATTTTATGATGTCTGTATAATAATGCAGGTTAAAAGGAAGGCCATTCATGAAGTTTATAAAATTGTTATTTTTCTTTTGTTTTACAGACTCTCCATTGATTCGTTTTGAGCCTGATTACTCCCCATATCATGTAAAGTTAAACAGTAGAGTTGATATCAAATGTGTTATTGACGCAAATCCACCAGTATCCAGTAGTACAATACAATGGCATAAAGCAGGACGCCTATTCAGAAGTAAGTCCACCATTATGAAATAACAAATTTTTGTAATTTGTCAAAACTGAAACCAAAACAAATGAAATATCAAGAAGGTGTAAGTTTTAGGTCCAAATGTGCACCTTTTACTAGCACTAAGCATTTCAAACCCATCAGAAAATGATCATATGATACATGTTATAAATGAAATTCTAAATTACTCCTCTATTGAAAAAAATCTTCCATCTAAAAACAAAATGTAATGGTGAACAATGTAAGGGAATTTTGCCATTAAGAAAACTTGGCTGCAAAAGTAGGACTTATCCTGGTTGTATAATAACGTTTCAAAACATGTTCAGGCTTTGTTTTGTTTTTTATAGATATCATATAGGATATTGTATTTCACATAGTCTATTGTTGCTTTCAACTTGGATCATTTTCCTTTTATGAGAATATATGTGGTTTCAAACAAAACTATTTTACATATTCCAGCTGCCACAGATACTTTGTCTTTCAATTCCATCCAGAAGGCTGATACTGGTAACTACACATGTACAACATACAATACCATACAGGGGGCAACCAAGACAGCAAAGGCATGGAAACTTGTGGATGTCATATGTAAGTAGTATTGTAGTACCAGTTTTAATGAAACGGTTGTTATAGAAGCAAGTTTTACAATGCCGATGACAAAGTAGAAAAAAGTAAGGGTACACAAAAATATGCACTAGACATTGTCATACACTTGAAGAATCATTTTGGAAATCTGTTGGAAGAAGTAAAATAAACCGAGTCCTTTTACCTCATCATACTTCACTTTGCTGCAACAGATGTAGATGACTTGAGAAACCAATGTGACAAAAGAACAAAATTGCTCCTCATGAGTTATTTATCCAATGTTATAATGAGTTCTACCTGATACTAGGTCAGTAGAACTTTCTCCTGCCATTCTTGTCAGCTGCTGTTGGCTTCAACTTGGACCATACCCAAATTCCAACATCAGGTAATGGATGAATGACTCTCTGCATGGGTTCAATTGATGTAATTCCATGTCTTCATTCACAGATGCTCCAACAGTAACCACACAGAGTGTTATCACAGCAAACATATCAGACTCAGTGAACATGACATGCATTGTCGATGCCAATCCAAAGGCGCGGGAAATACGCTGGGCAAAGGTAGACAACTCAATCTACGCCAATGGACCAAATTTCATATTCGTTGCTCAAAAGAGGTATGCTGGGAATTACTCGTGTACGGCGTTTAATCAATTAAAGCCATCTGGACAGCCTGCGGAGGACATCTCATCTACCGGTTATACGTCCGTGAAAATACAGTGTAAGTAATTCTGTGTTCTTTATCATTTTATTCATTGATTCATTTTATGATGCACTGAAATCAGAATAATTCAGAAACAATTGAGACAAAAGAAGAAATTGCTTGTGTAAAGCAATTTCCCCTTTTGTCTCAATAGTTTCTTCGAAAGAAAGAAGGAGAGTTTTACTTTTCATACTTTTACTCAAATCTGCTGTTGCTTCCATATTTCCCCAGTCACAAACATAGGTCATCAAAAAAGAACCCATACTGAATATGTAACAGGTCTAAATATAATAATTTGATTTATACACAGCAAAAATTGGTAACCTCTCATTATGGATCATAAATGCATTTGAGAAGTTCTTCATTACTTTGAAATAATTTTTTATCATTTATATGACGTATTTAACCTACAGATGCCCCTGGTCAAGCCTCCATCAACCCTGCACAATCAGTCCTTGTGAATCAGCTGCTTGTTCTCACATGCACTGTGGACGACCCTGGTTACCCGCTTCCCACTATGTTCGAATGGCGGAAAGTAGGTGATCCAAATGTACTGCAGGCAACCAACTCTCCATTGTACAGAATAGAACAGGCCCAGCTCACAGATAATGGTGAATATACATGTCAGCCCAGAAATATCATTGGACAGGGATCAGTGGCTAGAGTGAAGGTAGAAGTTAACTGTAAGTATTTCAGGAATTGATTGTTAAACATTTACATGTTTAACCATGTTATGAAATTGTAGTGATCCATGATGGAACTGTATCTACTGATTTAAATGATTATAAAACGATTAATAAAAAGACATTGATGCAACTTAAGGAAAGGTTGCTTGTCTACAGTAACTTATTCTTTTTCTATAGATCTATGAAGTTAAAGCAGATAACAGTGTAGAGTCCTTGGGAAAGTGTCAGTGCAAGCTTATTTTTCATGTGAAACGTTCAGAAAATATGTGAGTAAGCAAGGGAGATAAGAAAGAATTGTAGACATGTGAAGAAATATGAATTATCTCCCCTGTGTTGAGTACTATATTATAGTTGGATGAAGTACTTTTATATCTGATGGACTTATTTATCAATATAAAGCAATCATTGTGTATATTTTCAGCTGCACCAGAGTTTATCCAGTCCGTCCCATCCAATCCTATTCTGACGATGCCTATCACTCACTCCAAACTGAAGCTAGAGCATGTTGTAGAGGGTCGACCTGTGCCTGTGGTGGAATGGTACAAGGATGGAATGCCAGTCAACCTCATGCCTGACCTTTACTCCATGAAAAATACACAGACAACGGCAGATAATTACAAAACTCGTGTTACAACGGTCCTCAGTTTTATAGGTATGTATCAATGTCAATAAAACTTAAGAATCATGTACAAATCTTTTAAGGATTGTTGGTTGATTTTATTTTTAGGATGAAAATAAGGATCTAAAACAAAGCAGAATTTATATTTTCTATTTTATTTTTTCTACAGATGTCTACATATATTGAGCAGAATGTTATTTCAAACAAGGATAGATAGATGTTAACTTAAAACACCAAATTATAGGAGTCCAAATATTGAGCATTGTACAAATGTCCCATATCTAACATTCTGAACCGTTTGTTAATCTGTTTTTATCTGTAAATGAGGTTCATAATTGTCTATTCTGTATGAAAACTTGATGGTTTCTATATGAGATTTTCATAATATGTCTTATCTACTTGTGTTTCCAGGCTCCAAGCGTGAGCAGGACCAGCTGCAGATAACTGACACGGGTAACTACACCTGTCTGGTGATGTCATCATTAGACGGGACACAAACATCGAGGTCAACTCTTCTGTCTGTAGAATGTAAGTCAAAGTGTTTGTTTATTCTAAAAAAGGAATATCTCAATTATGTCTAGGTGTATAATTATGTAGAGGAGTCAGTGCAAGACTTAGAAAGTCCTCCACAAAATTGAAAGACTTGCTAAATTATTGCACTGAACCCTTGAAATAGCCTTTAAACAATTTAAATTTTAAAGATTTTAAAGGCTTTGAATTCTTTTTCTATGAAACAATGTTTTAACTTTTGGTTTGGTGAAGGATCTTCATCAGTGAAAGAATGTTTGACTGCACTTGTCAGGGAATAGCACAAGCGTAAAAAGGTTTAGTTTAAACTTGTTTATTTTACATTGATTGAAACGGAAGCTTGAAGCCGATTGAATTCTCTCTCGATGACTGCTTCCTGGATGCTAAACCAGTACTTGTGCCAGTTTGTGGGCTAGATCCTGCAATTTTCACCTAGCCTAATTGGATCAAAAGTGGGACCGACACTACCACTTCACAATTGTAGTTAGAAGGTTTACTAACAGCAACAATATAACAGTAATAAAAATGAAATTGACAAAATTAGGATGTATGTGTACTACAGATAACAAAAAGATATAAGTGTGGAGAGGAATTCATCCTTTCCCTTGTTACCACTTTCAGTTCCCCCAACGGCTTCAATAGATGCACGTATAGCTGCCAATGTGTCAGAAATTACCCGCATTGTGTGCCGCGTCCAGGCCAACCCAACTCCAACCATCGTCTGGTACAAGCAAGGTCAAAGGTTATACAACAGTTCACGCGTATCCATGGTGATGGGTAAGCTGACAGGTATATCCAAATACGAAGCTGTGCTACAGATCTCCAATGTTGGCATCTCTGATTTTGGCCAGTATTTATGTGAGGTGAATAATAGTAAAGGATCCACCCGGCAACAGACAGTCCTATCCCTCAGAGGTGAGTTTGGACATTTTGTTTTTAATCTGCAAAATCTTAGATCAGAAAGTAGGAATTATTTTGTAAATTTGTCAAAGAATATTGTCTAAGAGGACAATTTGTTAGACTTGTGCAAAGTCAGCAGACACAGTGTTTAACTTCCAGTAATACATTAACTCTGCTATTAGCTTTTAAGAGTTGAAAAAAGTAACTGATGAAATCAATCTTGAAATAGAACTTCCCTCTTGAAGGAAATATTAAAATATGTAAACATGAATTGACATTAATCAAACATTTTATTTTTATGTTCAGATAAACCAGAAGCCCCTTCAAACCTTGCTGCGATGGAAAAGACTTGGGAATCAGTCAAGTTAAAATGGGAACCAGGCTTTAATGGGGGATATGAACAAACCTTCCATATTGTTATCAAAAGTGTTCATGGAGAGAAAACGGAACCAGTATATCCACCAAATGCAAACATGTTTAATCTATCAAGTAAGCATGTCCTTGTTTTATGAAATCAATATTTATTTACCCAGCATAAAAGGTCATAAGAACTTATCTGTAGTAGAACATTATTGAAACCTTGGTGACATAATGATAGTCCATTTCTCCCTGTAAAAAAGGTTGAAGTATAGCAGATGAATAATGGTTAATGCTGTTTGTTTTTTGTGGGTGTTAATTCCCGCTGGCTGTTCATTTCTTTCCTTGCACTGCTAGTTCTACTTAAAAGTTGGTTTAAAATAAGTTCATGAAATGCTCATGTTTTCCATGTTTGTCTTAACATCTAGGTCTAAGTGAGAAAGACTAGTGTACATCTTATTGTTTCCGGCACAACAGAATTATGTGAATCAAAGAGTTTGTATTACTCGCTATAACTTAAAAGATTGTACAGTTGAAAATTAAATAGAATCAGTCATTACAGTGGCCTGTTTGGTCATGGAATGATACTCATAATTTGAACCTCTTCAACCATTCAATACTTTATTTTAACGCTTTTGATTAAGAAGAGTCATCTATATACATAATAAGAATTATTAAATCAGGTTTTTTTTGTTTCTTTTAAGCAGGATTGATGCCACATACTTCCTACACATTCAATGTCTATGGGAAAAATAAATTAGGCATGGGAGGCTACTCCGCTGGATTTACTACACAAACAGAAGGTAAATAATTATTTCCCTTGACATATTTAGTCTCATACCAAACTAAATGTCAAACTCACTATTGATACTCCTGAATCAAAAGTTTTCTAAAAGAAACCAGTAAAAATTAATATGGAAAATGATTCCAATGGCTGGTTTCAAAGGTGCTTTAACAATTTCAATTATTTTGCTTTACCATTAAAGTCCTTTGGATACATTGATTTATATGATACTGTATGGCAAGTCAAAATTGATAACATCAGAAAATGGCAGTTGTCTTGTTTGACAAAGGAAGTTTTTCATGAAATAAGGTATTATAAAAAACTCTTTTATATACTCTTTGTGATGAGGTCATAGAAAGATATGGAATATCAAGATAAGACTTGGCAATAAATTCTTTTGTTCTTCAGTTTTGGTATTCCCACCATTGAAGCAGATTCCAGAGTTTCAAGTTTCCGACAAACAGTTAACAATTCCCAATGATCTACCCCAGAGTTACTGTCTGCGTGTTGAAGTGAGCAATGATAATGGAAAAGTGTGGACCATTGTTGAGCCTTGTATCCCCACATCAGAGGGAGCTGTGGCTTTGGCCCAGCAGAGTGCTACCAATGTGAACATATCAATCTGTCTTGTGTACCGACCAGAAGTGTGCGGGGAACCAGTGGTTGCTACAATACGTAAGTTTTCTTGTTATAATACTTTCTCGCCCCTATATAGGTTGTTGTGACTGATGCAAATAGAAGCAACAGCAAACAGCATTTATAATGTATGAAAAATGCATTTCCTAATTTACAATGTGCTAAAAGGAGGGACAGTTCCTTTCAAGCATTTTTTTTCTTTTGTTAAATTGGTTTCTTGAACTGGCTCCTACTAATAACTAAGGAAAGAAGTACCAAATAACTAAGGAAAGAAGTAGTCAAAATTTGGCTTTGTAAACATTTTTAGTTGGACAACAACCTTTTAAATGGAAATTGTTGAACCCTTTGGATAGGTATAACTGAAAATTACTGCAGGTTACTCTATACAGGGTAAAGGTCAAACATTGCTGGTATTGAATAGAGTCCCTCTTAGGATCAGATTAAAACAGTTTAAGTCTTAAACAAAAGTGGGAAGTTTTTATCTCATCACCATCTTGTAATTCTTAACATTTTTAGGGGGGTTGCTACAATTCCTTTTTTTCTGACAAGGGACCCTAAAAGTATTTTCTACTCATATTAGAAGATGTTATCTTTACATGATTTCCTCAGCTTATATCAAGAGAATTGTAAACATTCTTTACAAACGTTATTTTATGTTATCTGCTATTGAGATCATGCAGTTGTTAAAAACTTTATAAATATGCAGTTTAATGTTGAATGGTCCGTCAAGAAGCTTTCAAATAAAAAACATATTGACTTCAAGTACATTGCTTATGGGAAGAAGACATTGATTCCTCAAACTGGTTCCTTTATATCTGAACATTTGGCAAATGATGGATTCCTTCTTATTCAATTGATTCAAATGTCCGGGTCAAAAACCCCAGCTGTAAGCAATATTGAATGATGGAACTGAGAGGAAACCATCATGAGAAATAAAGAATCAGGCTTTTTATGATTCATTTCTTTGTCATAATGCTTTCTGAAGGTTTGTTCTGCAGGGGCAGCAGAATTCAGGATCTAAATAAATGGTTTTAAAATCATAAGAAGTCTGCCTCAGATTATAAAGAGGGACATGAATGAAGAATCAATTAATATGAATGCTAAATTGAAGTTATTAGAACTGTGTTTCTTCCTTTTTTGGAAGCTTTTAAACTGTTTATAAAGTGTGACCATTCATTTTGTTTCAAGTTAAAATTAGGGGTTGTGCTGTTATCCCATTGATTTTCTAGACCCTTTCCCTAGGTGCAAACAAAATCTAAATGCCATTATTATAGACCATATTTGGAAAGACTTCTACATAAGGAGAATTTACTCACTTTAGACTAATTCTTCAAGTATCAAAATGTTTTCATATTAATTGATTATTCATGCAGCTTTCATTGATGGGGTATTTTTTTCTACTTTTGTTATTGATTCTATCATTGTCTACTGCAAGTTAGTGAGAATGGGGATCGTAAACCGGGGCAAAGTAGGGTTCATGCTTGCCCCCAGGGTTAATTCGCTTCGATGGAGATAAATAAATGTTGACTTTGCCACACAAAAGGACAAACCTTTTGTGATCGTTCAAAATCTGGGAAAGCACAAAAGATCTAATCATTATCATGAAGTTAATTCACAACTGTCTAAATGTTGATTCTCCAAGTCAATGTTGAAAAGAGCTAACTGTATTAATATCAAGATATGTTATAGCCCATTATAGCCCCAAAATTTTGTATGGTTGTTTGGTTTGCTCTAGAAGCATTTATCTTCTGTCAGTCCTTCAAACTGCTATGTAGAAAACACATTAAAATGTTAGAAGAACAAAATCTATTGTGATAGAGTGATGTATGTGTGTTTCACAGCCAACAAATACATTAATTAATAGGAAAGTTTGAAGGGCTATTAGATAAATATTTTGATTTTGTATTGGTGAAACATTATCAAAGAATTCACATATTTAAAGGCTAGTTATCATAGCTACTAAGAACAGTCACGATCAAAATCTTGGTTGCCTTGTATTAACAGTTCATTGAGATTTGATTCAGCCACAAAACCTCAATTCAAGATAGACAGGAAACAGAGTAAGATGAACTTTGATTGGTTTCTTTGCATTTGAATTAAACAAAATCAACTGTGGTGAGGAAGTTTGTGAATCATTGTGTTATCATCATATAATGAGCTTGAATTCTGGATTTGCCTTTAAAATGGATATAACACGGAGTCCAGCGTTGTCCACAGCTGCATCAGCATTACCGACCACTTCTGAAAGTAAGTTATCCAAAAATGATTAACTTCATTTATAAGCATTTTAGTGTGCCTTTATAACAAAAGGTTTTACATTTCTCCCATTTTTGGAGTTGTACCTGGTTCAACTTGAAAGCAAAGGCAGACGACAAAATATGGCAAGAAAAAAATACATGTTTTGCTCTAAGAGATTTTGTAGAAGCCATTGTGACAAGGATAAAATGCTCTTAGGAGCAATTTTCCTTATAATCAGCATTGTTTCTTAAGTCATCTGCAGCAAATGTGTTCAGGGGAGATTTTTATGGAGTTGGGCCTAAGGGGTTTATGAAATGGGTACAATACATGTACAGAATTTTCCTATGAAGAAATGGGTACAATTGGATATAAGTATAATAAGGGTGTAAGAACATTATCAAAGACTAATAAGATTAATTAAATAACTTTTGTTAAATGGATTAGAGACTTTTTGTAATATTAAAACCCCTTATCCGTTAATACCCCATCATACATCATTTTGACACATTTGCTTAACCCTTATGGTGCTGGAACAAACTTCATGCTTATGCAAACAGGTTAGAACCAGGCCAGCCACCAAGTAAATTGGCAGCTGGCCTGTGATCTAAACTGTTTGCTACTTGGGATCAGTACTTTCAAAAGTAATAAAATTCCTCATTCATGGAACTAGCAAAAGTCATAAAATCCCTCAAGGATTTTTCAGTTACTTTGTTGTTGAAATCATTTGATGATGTGACATCATATAAAGTCATGCGAACTTAAGAGATAAAGTAGGTTTTGTTCTATTTGCTCCTTTTTTCTAAAAACCATGGGGGAAAAAAGAAGAATTATAATGAAAAATCATTCAAAATAGAAATATAGCAAAGCCAAAGTTTGATTTGGTGATTTGTTTGGTCCTTCAGTCATTGTTAAATGTCAAGATTAGAATAAATGTCCATTAGCAGTTTGGATGGTCAAACAGACTTTTCAATCATAACTTGACCATTTGTTGACCGAGTGTGTGGTCAGACAATGGAAGAATAAATTGACAGGTTTATCCCATGTTTGTAATTTCGAGACGATCTGGCGATCTCTTATCAAAATTTACCTACATGTACCTCTGTATATGAACACATTTTGCCTTATCTCTGACATACACTCATAATAGGAATTGGTTTTGGTTTATATTTCTGCATGGGATCTGAAGATTTCCCCTTTCATTATAAAGGTGACATTCAACAGCTTTGAAGCAGATGATTTGTTTAAAAAATTGGGTCAAAATCTGGTTTTGATAGGAAGTTTTCAACCCTTATCATTTTGACTTTGTTTCATTGAACTTTTTTGGTCAATTTGATGAATTGTTTCATGGATCAAGTATTAACCCGTTACGAAACAATAACAACATTTGATCAGTTTGTTGCAGAGGACTCTGGGAAACATTGTGCTCTTAATGAGCAATTTCTCCTTTTCCCACAATGTTTTCTGCCCTATCAGAAGATTATTTTTCAATTTTATCACATTTTGAAATGTCGTCTGCCAACCCTCTCAATTTGGGACGGTTGAAAATTTGGCGTTAAAAGATACATATAGAAAATGCTTCCTTTTAGATGGGGCGTCAACTAAAATTGAAACTATTTCTGAATAAAACCTGAAAAAAAGAGCAAAATAAGCTTCCTTATAAACCATGAGTACAATAAACCTATCGGAATTCGCTATCTGAAATCTGCCTTCCCTTCACTTTGTGACATTTTAATTGGCAAAATGATATTAAAAGGCTTTTCTTTCATTTCCTTTTCAATGAAAATGGTTATTTGTTCCTGTTTTATGTTGTTTCAATTCTAGAGGAATCTAGGACCCTTCCCTACTTTGGCAGTTGGTGACTGGTCCATATTCAATTGACCTGCAGACAAAAGTGTGAGGCAAACCTTTGGATATTTGATCGGAAACACTGAAAGAGAAATGGCTTGTGACAAGCCGGTTCTCTAAATCACGGTTGCTTAAAGTGTCTGTCTGCTTCATCTCTGATAATAATCAACTTGACTAGAGCTAAAGGGGTGAAAAGATTGATTTCGATATATTGGAATGAAGAGGAAGTTTTCTCTGTAATTATTTTGAAGAATGATTTATGGTTTCATAAAGATAACTTTCTATGCAAGGTCATACTTGATAAGGAACCAATCTGTCTTTTCGCTCATATTTTCTCTTTATACAATACCTGCAGCAACTAAAGCTTCTAGAAAAAATTGTGGTAAAGATGAAACAGTGCAGATCTGGATTACAAGTTCTATCAAGTTGCTATTAACCTTCATGCTTATGCAAACAGGTTAGATCCAGGCCAGCCACCAAATAAATTGGTGGCTGGCCTGTGATCTTACCTGTTTGCTACTCTGAGTATCTTTTCTCAACAATTTTAGTAGATTACCCATCATTCTAAGGGTTAAGATTAGTCTGCATGAAGGTTCAGTTACTTCTGAGTCATATTTTATGCATACAATGCTACTAACTATAGGTTAAAGATACAGATCTAAATTGTGTACGAGGGCTTTGAATTGTGTAATTGGGTATACCCATTAAAACCTTATGAGATTTGCAATGAAAATGTTGCTTTTACCTTTTTAACATTTGCTCCTTATTTTGTTCTCTGTAGACCTTTTTCTTCATTATGAATCGTAACATCAGAGACCTTAATTACAATCATCAAAAGTGACAAAAGCTGTTTATTTTCAAGTCATCTTCAGAGTTTAAAAAGCTTTTATATTATTGTGACAAAGGTGAAACTTGTTTGTCATGAACATATTTCCTTTAGCCTGCTTTAGTCTTCTTACGTTGCAAAGCTGCCTACAATATTCAGTAATCTAAATCTGTTGAACTAGTTTGAACAAATCTTATAAGTGAAGGAACTGGGCTAAACAAAGAGGAAAATTGAATCGATTTGGGCCAGATTTCCTCACAAAATTTAGTGCTCTAGATAAGGGACTTATTGAAGTTTTGAAAAACCTGAATTTTGTTTTTTTAATTTCAGCCTTTTCTTTGCTTTCCTTTACTTAATAGAACTAGCCATAAAAGTTGACTTGAAGTTGTACGAGCAACTCCAGATTCAAAGTAGAATAAGAAATGGCAATCGCATGTAAAATTCTCTGCATCTAGAACTTTGCAATTAATGTATTTTAACGCATTACCCAATTGTGAAATTGTGACTGGACAAATTTCGAAACAATTGCAGATGATATAGAAATAGCAAGTTTGATTAAAGGCTGAATTGCTTGAAATACGATCCTTATTAACTCTTTACCACCTGCACACAACTTTTGTTTTCTCCTAACGCAGATGACTTTAGTAAAGCTTTGAAAACATGTGAAAAACCTTTCACTTCTGCTGTTATGATATGTGAATAGGTTAAAAAAGCATTGTGGCAAAAGGAGAAATTGCTTGTGACAAGCAATTTCTTCTTTTGCCACAATGCTTTTTGAATGTTGTCTGCTATAAGGAGCAAAAATGTGGTGTTAGGTGGTAATGTGTTAATTGTGTTGCCTCAGCCGTTTCCGAAGGACCCTGCAGCTGATGCGGCAAGATTGGTTAGGACGGTGTAGGGGGATAAGGGGACACTGGTTGTGTGTCATCCCAACTGTTTAACAAAAGATAACTAAATGAACTGTCCATTCATTACTGTCTTTTCCTAGGGCACGCTTGAATGAACCAAATTCTAGTAATGACAAGTCCTCACGCATAAAAAAGGACGTTTTTAGTGTTATTTACCCTTCATCTTTCCCGGCTTGCACACTTCATTTGGTCTGGCCCTAATTTACTATGTTTTTCTATTTTTTCTACAGAATTTTGTTTTATAACCACAGATACAACAAAATTAATGTGAAACATGTCTCCCACTAGATATCAACATTGCAAGCTATCCAAACAAATAATGATTTATACTTTTTTCAACAACAAATGCAAAACACGTCCTCCACTTAGATGTCTAGATGTCAAAATTGCAAGCTATTCAAACTATTAGGGGCTTATGCTATTTTCATCAGTATTTCACTCATAGAATGGCCTGCAGCACATCTATCCATGCTTGAGGTAATTCCTTTGCAGTGCTGCTGCAATATTCTTTCCAAATCACTGATTACTTTCCCATATGGTCATATTTTATCAGTTGTGAAAGACAAATATGTGAATGTTGCTTTAACTTTATTTAGCTTTGGAAAGAAAAATTATCACACAGTGCAACTTGTTCAAGCACACAAACAACTATCACACTTAAAGACTGTATTTCTGAAACGTTAATAGTTAACTTTCAAATGGAAATTACATACATAGTTACAGTTTGTACTCTCAATTTAGACTGGTTTCAAAGTTCCTTATGGAAAATCATTTAACCCTTACCATTTGACAGATCTCTGCTGTCGACAGACAACTCACATTCACTTCAATAAACATTGTACAAATTATTGTTGAACAAAACATGAACATTGTTTAAGATGAAATTATAATTTGCTTATGACAAGCAATGTCACTAGTCTTCATAATCTATAAAAGTTTCTAAAAGCTATTAAAAGTAACAGCAGACAATGAAAGTAGCAAGAAATAAATACACCTTGCATATGATATTGGTAAGAAACCACTGTGACAAAAAGATAAATTGCTCATAAGGAACAATTTATCTTCATGTCACAGTGGTTTCCTATGCCTTCTGTGTCAAAATCAAAATAAGGTATATAATGATGGTGTTAAGGGATAAGTGAGGGGAAATAGTTAAAAACGCTCAAGGATGAAATTACTTCTCCGAACACCATGGGTGCTAATATTTTAATATATTCTGTATTTACCGAAACAAAGAGGCCAGAGGAAAAAAAAAAGCTAAAACATATGTTTTACATGTTCCACTGTCGGGTGTATGCGGTAATTAATGAGATTTTAGAACAAGGCTACTTAAGGGGAATTCATCATATGAGCAAATGTTACGAAGTCAGTTAGTCCTATGTATGTTGGTGCTAAAGTTTTAAATCAAGAACTTGTGTTAACCCATATTCACATATCAGAGTGGTTCTTGTTGAAAATAATATCATAGTAACCCAATTCCACTTATCAGACTGGTTCATAATGAAAACAACATCATAGTTAACCCAGAATCCTATGTAAAATCTTAAGCAATGTCCTTTTATTGAAAACCTGAATAAAAACATATTGACAAAGCAAAAATAACTAATCTTATGAGGATTTATGTATAGTCAAATTAACAATTTCTTCACATTGGTGATGAATCACTTTTTAAGGGACTATTATAAAAGGAAACAGAAAATTGGTGTATAAGACAACTAACAGCTTATATGAACGCCAATCAATCAGAAAACTTCAGTAGGAGCTTTCGGATTAACTTGTACTGTGACCCTGTATTAAGATACCCTAGGACTAAATAATTTTTGGAATGACTTGTACTGTGACCCTGTATTAAGATACCCTAGGACTCAATAATTTTTCATGCACTGTTTAGTAATGGTCACTTAAGACATGATGAACTGCATTTCATTTGAAATAGTCATCTGCTGAAGTGCATTGTCACTTTACCATCTGGTGTAAAGCCATATTAACTCTGTCACCATCAGAGATCCCAGGGGTTTTCATCGTTGATGGAACCCATGTGCCATGATTGTGCTGGGATTTCCAAATAAGTCCTACAATAGGATTAATCCAATCTGTCATCAAACAATCAATAATCCTGAACCCCAGCATAGATCATTAAATGGGAACAAAAACCCTATACCCCGACATGGAACTTTGGCGTAAAACCAAATGTGTATCAAAAGTATCAGAGAATGAGGATTAATGCAATTTTTAGGATTTGACAGTTTACATACCTCATCCATAATGAGCAAAAGTTTTAATGACAAAGGGATTAAAAAGCGATGACTTTTTCATCACAAACGTTTTCATGCACTTAAGAAGATGACAATGGGGGTAAAAGAGTATGGGATGATTCAATAAAAAACTGTCATATTCAGACTGGCTTTGTGTTGATGGTGGAGGACTCTGTTTAGACTCAATTTGCATAAACTGATGAGATTTGTCCATTCATTATGGACAGAATGGGCGCTAATGGATCTTCTCCAAAGGTTTTCAAAGGTCCAGTTAACACCTTCATTTATATTGGATTTTCTGATCGGTCAAAATTGAAAGCAATAATGGTCAACAACTCTAAAGAATGCAACATGGCTTTAAATTTGGGGTATTGGGTTGACATCGTTATGACAAAAGTAGAAATTGCTCTTTACAGAGGTTTTATTGCTTTGATTGACTTTCTGGAAATTCTGAAAATGGAATAATTTCATCAAATTTTCATGACTCTTTGATTCTTAGTGAGTCATCATCAAAGAATTGTGAGGTAGAAACCAGAATGAAGCTCTGCTTTGATTTAGTATTTCATATCAGAACCATGAATGGTATGGTGTCTTTTAGCCCAAGGCTTTGTAACTCAGTCTGATGTTACTTTATATGCTTCTGCTGATATTCTCAATTCAGCAACAACAATTCTTAGAAAAACTGATGAGAGAAAATTTGGAGAAAATGACGATCACTCCTTTTTCCAGGACGCTTCCTAATTCCTTTACCAAAAGCCAAATTTTCGACTGTCCCAAATTGAAAGAGTTTGCAGACGACATTGTGATGAAATTGAAAATCAATCTTCTGATAGGGCAGAAAACTTAGGAGCAATTTCTCCTTTTCTCACATTGTTTCCAGAGTTGTCTGCAACAAACTGGTCAAATGTCGTTTTTGTTTGGTAATGGGTTGAATTATTTAGGCCTTTTCCTTTCTCAATGTTGGTCTCGATAACCAATTTTCATGGCTGGTACCAAGTTTTTGGTAATCTTTTGACCTCTTCGCTCATTAAAAATTCTTTTCATGTGTCCACAAACCATCATCCATGGTGGGTCAAAGCAAATGAGAATGGCCAAATGTGTTAGTCATAGATACTTGGGAATTTCTTAGGTCCGATATTTTTTCTGCTTTTGGCAAATTTTGCTCAACAATATTAACTCCCTTATAATAATGTTCTTACTCATAGATTGATCAACCTCTTAATAGATATTTCTTAATCCTCTACCAAACGTCAAATTTTTCGACCGTCCCAAATTGAAAGACCTGGCAGAAGGCATTTCAAAAAGGTATGAAATCTGTTAGTTATCTTCTGATAGAGCAGAAAACATTGTGGGAAAAGTAGAAATTGCTCATTAAGAACGATTTCTCCTTGACCCTCAATGTTTCCAGAGTCCTCTAAAACAAACTGGTCAAATTGGACGATTGTTTGGTAATGGGTTAAACCCATTTGTGAGAGGATCAAATTAAAGCAACACCAGCAAACATAAAACTAGAGAACGATCTTTTTTTGTGATATTGCCTACATGAAGAAATCAGTGTTAGATCATAATAAAATGCTCAGAAGGAGAATTTGTTCTTTTGTCACACTGAAAGTTGTTTTGAAAAGACTTCTGCTGCAGATGCTATAGGGTTAGTTTTAGAGATTAAGGGAATATATACAGTATATTATTGGATGGCAATGAAATTAATCAGACTTTCTTTGAGATAAATGTATTTTATGGACAATTAGAAATGTTTTTGGATGCTTAAACAAGAGTTTCCTCAAACAATTCTGTCAGTTTAATTACTATTTAAACCCTGCCACTCTGCAGTCTGGTTCCATTGGGAACCTTACTTTGTTGGCGGTTTTAAACAAAGGAAATGCCTGAATAAAGTATTTTCAAAACTACATAACATTTTGATCATTGTGACAAAAGGAGAAATTCAATTCAACACAATTTTATCGGCGACACAAGCATCAAGAAGAGTCATAAATTGTATAAGAAAAGGCATATGTTAAACTGATTCACCCGAAAGATATGTGGGACTGGTTAAAATTGAAAGGAACAGCAGATTACAATTTTGGAGTGTAAAAAGTAGCATTTTCCTTGACATTCAAGGTAGTAATTGATGTTGCTAAAGAATAAATCGTTTGTCACAAGCAAGTTTTATTCTAGCCACAAAATCTATAATCCATGAGGGATTTGTTTAACAAGGCTTATCAGTAGCAAGGGAAAAGAGAGATTTTATGAGCTTTCTTATCATCCACTATCTGTCTTATCTCTGCTTTCAGCTAACACTAACCATTGCTAATGATGCATTTAGGATGTTGATCATTATCTTGGCATGATACTACAAACAGTTCAATATCAATCAGACAGTTTTCTGGCTGAACTCCAACCCCCTGATTCTCTTAAATTAAGGAAGAATACCCATAATCCACCATTTTGAAATTCCTTCGATTGTTGGATCACTTCAGTTTGTTTTATAGTATATATGGGTTGAGCCAAGACTATTCGGTGTAAAACCGGTGTTTGCAGAGAACAACCAAAGTAATCTGAAGAAAAATGAGTTTCAAAATGGTGGATTACGGGTACTCTACTTTAATGCTACATATGGGATTCTATGCCCGGTCCACATTGAAAACATTAGCGTAAGGTTAATGATAAAGTGCAGCTAATTATATAACATATAACACATGTGTTAGTTGTTAGAAACCTTTGTGACTAAAGGAGTAATTGCTTGGAAATTGCTTGTCACAAGCAATTACTCCTTTATTCACAAAGATTTGTTAGTTATACTTACTGCAGGTGTATTAAAACAAATATGAAGCATTAGATATAGTTTTGTACAAAACTGCCCTTCCTGGTGATCAGAAACAGATAGATTCGTAATTAATGGCAGGTATTTCAGACTTGGGTGTCCATGATTGGATTTAAGATTTGGATGTGAGCTTTGTATTGTATTGGTCTTAGACTTTGTATTGATGTTTAAATTGCTATTTTCCTTTATTAAGTTCATATATAACCATATGACTCTGGAATTCTGATCTTTTACAAAAAGCTTGGGAAACTGTTGACAGTTCATGTAAATGACCCTTAATAGCATGGTACCTTACTTGCCATTGGGGACAGTACTTCTTTCTTGATCAATTACCAAACAGTCCAAGCACTAAATAGGTCTGCTAGAAATTTTTCAATTTGTCAACATTCTTTCAGGTTTTGATTATTTCTATACATACAGCTTGGTAGTTGAGATGGATGTCACTTTTTGAGAAACATACAGTCACCTTGTGATACTTAGCATGTTTTTATTTGTTTTGTTTTTTTTCATCTTAATTATGCAGGCGACTTTCATAGTTACTGACCAGAATCAAAAACCACATAACATAGTTTGATTTTATTCAGATGCAAATTTTAAGTTTACCCTTTAAGATAAACTGGGGGGACCATACTATAAGAAAGGAGTTTGTAGTAACAGCAATTTGACCAAACTGTGCCATCTGTCCTGTTAAAACATCACCTTCTGTGGAAGTGAGAAATACACCCTGTTACCTGTTTTTAATTATCTAACCCTTTACTCCATTTTTTGTGATTATTATGCGCCTGTAAAATACTCATGAATAATTGTGACATAATGGTGAAAAATTTGTGAAAAAGTTTATTTCTTCTCTCATCACCATGGTGTCAACCTGATTTCCTTAATCTTGATTAAATTTTGCATGTCACAGGTTTAAACCCTTTGTTTTGGGCAAGCCCCAGAGTCCAGAATAAGTCAATGGACTAATGGACATGTTAACTGGGAAGTAAATATTTTCATAAAGAACATTTGTTGTTCACACCTGCTACGCCCGGTATTTCCATTAGTATATTTAATCAAAGTAAACAGGGTCAGCCAGCAGCTATTTTTATCACCAGACCGAATCAGGTCATACCTGGGAAATGACCAGGGGACATTTATTAAGCACACTACTGGCCTAACAAAGAAATACCCTTTCTGGTGCCTCCTAAATACCATGGCTGTAGGCTAGTTCTCTGCTTTCACTCCAGTTAACACAATCAGTGTACTGTTCTACCTGAGTAAGCACATGTTGTGTACCAGTCTACAAAAATATCGCTTCATGTAAATAATATACAGGGACACAAGATTTGTCAATGTTTGTGACTTGTGGAGTAGTTGGTAATATTTTATAGATCTAGTGCATTGTTGTGGTATTGATTAATCATCAAGCAGTGTAAATGAATTAATTGATCAGGTTATTGGTCTTTACTGTGTGATAGCTTGGTGACTCAAAGTTTTCGACACACATCTAGTTGTGTATAGCTCTGAAGACAGATATGTGTGCTATATTGAGCATTTAGATCTTATCAGTTGAATAAGTTAATAAACTTCTGTTCTGGTGATTTGGTGCTTTTTTATATCAAATAGACATAGTTGAATGTGAAATAGTATTTATGCTATTGTTGTGGAACACTTAAAACTTGATTCTATGTGTGTAAGAAACATTTAAGATTTCTTTGTTTTACTTCCAAAATGGTGGTGTAGGAGAAACGATAGGTATGGTGTCAAATTAACTCAGTGTGTTTGTTGATTCAGTAAATAAGGATTAAGTAGCTGAAAGGTGTTAAAAGGATTTATTAGAAGATCAAACATTAGAGCAAAGCAGTGTAAACATGTCAGGTATGTCATTAACTGGTTACAAATATATACATAAACTCATTGGGCACACAGGTGAAACACAAGTTATGAGTCCGTAATTGTTCATTTAGCCATTCCCTCAAAATGATTTTTTATAATTTGTTCAACTCGAATGTAACATTTGATGAGAATTCAAGAAATATCTTATACAACATTTTCTATAAGACATGGGAAAGATACCATTTATGAGTGTGAGAAAAGAAAAGTCACAATTTCTCCTTGTATCGCAATTGTTATGAGTATATTTGCTGAACTTATATTTAAACAAGTATGAATGAAAGATATTATTAAAGCATTTGGACTCATTTGAGACCAATAACTGGAGACTTTAAAGTTCTATGTTAACAAACATGTTACGAGAATAAATCGAAGCAGAGCATGTATATTTATGCCAACTTCTATAAAGTTATTTCATCCTAGAACATTTGAAAAAGTTTTCACTTAGATTGGATAAACAAATGATTCTTCTTTTCCAGGTTAAAATTCTCCGCAATGAAGAATTGCTAGTCTGTATGCAATAATGTTCCACAGGTTAAGATATATCCTGACAATTTGTTGACTTAATATACACGAAAGTGAATATGAAACAAGTGCCACAAACAGGGGTTTCAAGATCAGTTGTTTGTTTTGCGCAATTTGCCCAACTTGTCCAAGAGCATTTACTGATAAGTAAAACCTTTACTGAGATTTGCTAAATAACATTCAAACGGACAAGTGCAGACGATTTTTTTGGCAACTATTGACAAGTATCAGAATCAGAATTCGCCACCCCTGAAAGGTGCATAGCAACAAATTGATAGTTTCCTTTTAGTAATATACAGTATATAGTCCAATTTCATTTCAGACATTTACAGCATGGTAAATAGTCAAACATTGTTTTATGATGACTATCAATTAGAATGTAGTTGTGTCAAGATAAGAAGTCAACTTTTTAGATTATTATGTATTCATCCCCTGATAGATATGGGTTTGTGAATGATCAAATTCTGATAAACAGAAATGAGATGAGTAATGCTGCTTTTGTTACAAAGTTTTGTTACCTTACATACAGAAAGCTTTATATATAAATGAATGGGTTGAGCTAGAGCTTATCATGTCATCAGCAAAGCATGTTACCATCAACCCAACACAAGACAATGCCACTCAAGAAACAAATTTTATGTAGTCTTCATGGTAAAATTAACAGGTTTCCTTTATAAGAGATGTATAACCAGAAAGCTCTTCCTCTTGGTGCTTTTCAAAGTGTGCTATTGTTGTGCTCTTTAGAATTGTACAGACAAGACAGTCCTGATGAGCATTGGAAAGTTGATACAGTTTTTGTGTTGATTTTCAATGAGACAGTCTTCATGAGCATCGACAAAATGAGATTGTCTCTAGTAGTTTTAGAAATACCATTTTGTGTGTTGATTACTCTAAAAAGACCATGTACGATCTCCTCAGTGTTATAAGAGTATGATGTCAGTTATAGACTACAAAAGAAAGAAGAATCAATGCATTTGAAAGAATCAATGCTTTGGAGAGATAAAAGAACCACTGTGTTTGATTGAGCTGTGTATCACACCCAACTTGTAAGCTTCTTATTACCGCCAATTAGGACATGTTTCTCTAAGTAAGGAGAACTTTCCCTGCAGACCTTATATAAATCACATGGTATGAATAATTGAACTTCTGGTTGGGTTGATTGGCTATTGATTTCCCATTAATGACAAGTTTCCTTTCCAATTTCCATTTAAAGACGTCCTTTCCTGTATCAGACAGCGGCAATGAATGTCAACTGTCACTTTTATCAAAATGATGTACAGAAAATTAGACTTTTTCTAGAAGAGTCAAACAATCATTGTAGCAGCTTGATACTTTTAGTATCATATATACCAAAGGGTTCTAATTTGTTGTCCTAAGTAAAAAGAGCTTAATGATAATGATTGTTATAATAGTTATAATTGAATGGCATCCATTTCAGGATAGGTTTGTTTCTCTTTCAAACAATACCTTTAAAAAGGGCTTACCAAACCATATGAAAGATAGTTATTTTGTGTATTTAAAACTATTAACATTAATTGATCAGATAGAGAAATGGCTTGATATAAAGAACATCTTTTATGTGCATGAAGTTGTCTACTCAAAGAAAAAGCCTTTTCATTTAAAACGATTATCATCATTTGATGCTTTTAATTTTGGGAAAGCTTTGCAATGGGACTAATGCCTAAATGGGTTAATAGACGCTGCGTGATTTGGAAGATAAAGTGCCCTGAAAAGTCACACCATACTCCCAGCTTTGTCTAGGTTCCAATCTAATTTCCCCCCAATATCTTTTATCCCATTTTCACGATTTAATTACATTCTCCAATCCCTGGAACTCTGTTCTCTTTCATTGCATTGCCATGGGGAGTTGTGAATCAAGTGCTTCATTTACAGGGGCCTGCATTGACTGCACAGATTAATCCCGATTCTATATCAAAAGTTATTGACAGCTTGACAATGTAGAGTTTAATTTAAGCTGGATCATTGGTCAAGAAAATGGTATATCGAATTTTT
The DNA here is from genome assembly GCA_947846245.1 of Cerastoderma edule. Classification (NCBI taxonomy): domain Eukaryota; kingdom Metazoa; phylum Mollusca; class Bivalvia; order Cardiida; family Cardiidae; genus Cerastoderma; species Cerastoderma edule. Next base: position 37,774,694 of record OX401409.1, read on the forward strand.
GATCAATGTGATATCAAAGTAAATTGCTAAGGTTACTGAGAACTACTCAACTTGAGTTACCAGATACAGCATATTACCATAATTGACAACCTTTGGGTGCCTTTATTAATGCGTTCTAAAATTAATATAATCATATTAAAAGACCTTTAGTAGAACACATCATAGGCAAGATCAGGAACAAGAATTGTGACCTTTTGTCAAATTTCCATTCCATATTTGGCCACAAGAATTTCTTCCAAATATCACATATAAAGATGTATTTTTTTTCTTTGTCTTCTCCTGGGAGTCCTGTTGCTTTCACCTTCGATCAGCAATAAAATCCAATATGAGATGTAATGATTGGTCCAAATTGATAGCAAAAGCAGAAGACAATGATGCAATGGAATGACACCTGAAAATGATGGTGATGTACCTGTGCAGTGTCATTCTCTATCAATATTGTCCTTATTGATTGAAATTTTATACTCATCCATCTTTCTATACTGATTGCCATGGTAACTTAGTGTTATGAGAATCTGCCATGTATGGATTCTGTTGAGCCTGAACTATATGATCCTTTTCAATAAATGATCCTTTTAAATACTTTAAAAACATTTATACAAGATCTTTGATGAAGATTATGTTTTGATGATTTAATACTGGTTGTATCTTTTCATTTCATTGGAACAAAAGATGTAAAAGCAAGACTTTTCTCCTTAGAATGAGAAGAATACTGCTGAAATTGTTGAATTTGTCCACTGAGAAATCAGAAGGAAAGCAAACTAGACTGAGTAACTTTGGATTTTAGGAACACTGCATGATTGCAAACAAAAATTTATACTCTAGCAGTGCCTCTGTAATTTGAACTATAAAGGCCCAGAAAAGCCTGAGAACATTGAATTGGGGGGTAATATGTCAAACTTCTGTTACATTATAATGTAAATTACTACCAGTAGTTTTACAAAATGCCAAACAAATTTACTCATGGACCATTAGGTGAGTTACACCCTTAGCACCCAATTACGTCATTGCTGGGTCATAGCAGCAGGTATTCAGATAGGGGGCTGGCCAGGTAAATTGTAAAAAAAACCTTCAGACTAAGGGACAATAGATCAAGGGTTCAAAGCAATACTATAGTAAGTGCTTCATATTTGTGAAGCACTTACTATAGTCTTGGGTTGAACCCTTGAGATTATTTTTCTATCTTCATATTGTTGCCAACAGGCCTTTGAAAGCCTGTTTACAATGGACATGGTAGAATTTCAGGAGTAAAATGTCTTTGAGCCATTTCTCCATTAAGGATATTTGTGACCCACGTTTCAATTGTAAAAAGAACACAATATATAGAAGGTTCAATGCAAAACTATATAGTAAGAAGTGCTTCATGTTTATATATCTTGATATAGAAGCAAATTAAAATACAACATCTTATAAAATTGGTTAGATACAGCCATAAACTTATGCTTTTGTTATAATGGTTTCTGAAGCAGATGAAATGAGGTTTTTATTGAGTAAGGGGTTAATGGGGTTGAATGAAATTTCAAGTGCCCTCAATCTATCTTTGATAAACCCCACTGTGACAGATCTCCCACTTAACCTGAATTCATCCTCATGAACAGGGTGTGACCTTTCACCCCCAGAGAGCCTGAATCTCCATAGAAACGATGTAACCATTTACATCAGGTGTCCACTTTTAACCTATTATCAAACTGTGTTAACAAAAACGACATTTTACTCCTGTTGCAGATGACTCTGGAAAGCACTGTGGGAAAAGGAGAAATTGCTCGTAATAAGCCATAATGTTTTCTACTCTATGAGAAGATTACTTTTCAATATTGTTACATTTTGATATGTCGTCTGCAAACTCTTTAAATTTGGCATTTGGTAAAGGGTTAACTGAAAGAATAGTGTGGGACAAGTTTAAAAATAAAAAAACTTCAGAAGATAGCAATTGACAGCGAATTGAAAGAAATGAACACGTTACTTCTGATACCAAGTAGAATCTAAAGCATTTGAAATTGGGTGAAATATTGCTACAATGGATGAAAATACTAGTTTTTCATGTTTTAAAAAAGCAATTATTTTTGTTTGATATAGTTATGGGCATTACTAACCATGATGGGCAGTGCTATACTTCTTTACGTTTAACCCATATGAAAGCCCAAGAGAAGCACCAAAACGCAATAATAGTATAAGTTCAGCAGCAGACATTATCTCATGATTGTTGTCTTCTTGTACGCTCACCTTGGCAAGTCATGTACATAACAATTTATTTAGCAAGGAGTTCTGTTATGACTTCAGATGACTAACAGAAAACATGTTTAATGATCTATGAAACCATTTTGAATTTTTGATTGGTCCATTATCAGACAACAAAATGCAGCACGAAAGTACATAACATTTATGAACAAAAAGTCAAGCCATTGTGATAAAACAATATATGGCTCATTTAGACCAATTTTACCCTTTTGTTTCACTAGTCATCCGCTGCAGACTTGGCAAAGTGAGATATAATGGATTCAGGGGTTTTCTCCATTTGAAAGGATGCCAGGCCTATAAGATGAATGTCTGGGCCAGGATTATTTATATTTCTTCCCCAGCAGACACTGATGGCTTGTGAAATATTCCTTTCACTTGTATTGTGTCAGTAATTACCTTGGCCATTTACACTCAATGTAAACACTATGGTCACCTGCCACAGATTGGACTCTCAGTTAGCCCATTACCAAACAATAACAACTCTGGAAAACATTGTGGAAAAAAGGAAGCTCTTACTTTCTCCTTTTCCCACAATGTTTTCTTCCCTATCAAATTTTTTTTCTCAATTTTAACACATTTTGAAATGTCATCTGAAAACTTTTATCACATTTTGAAATGTTGTCTGCAAACTCTTTCAATTTGGGACTTTCGAAAATTTGGCGTTTGGTCGAGGGATAAACTAATGATTCCTCACCAATATTTACGTGCAGTCTTTCAAAAACTATAAGTTAAATCCTATTTTGATTGAATTCTTTAAAATGGTCTTGTCAAAATTATTATATTGAGTACCCATTTTAAAGGATTTTAAGAATTAACAAAGAAGTATATATGATTGGGTCTTATATCGGTACCCTCTTATATGACACTCTGAAAGCATATTTATAAATGTAATATATGTCTTATCTGGACCAACGAGTATGTATTGGAAGTGGGTTTAAGTGTCTGATTTGTATGAATTTTGTCATTTACTTATCAGTCCTTGCTGTTAAGTCCACATATTGCTATGAATAAAAGTTCAAGATAGAGCCCTGACATTAAAACCAAAGACATTTTATCAAATGAGAATTCATCTTCATGCTCAGTTTGAAAGAGATTTCATGTGTCATTTTGTTTTTTAAGTAATGGTTTGTTTCTAGATGGAAGCTTTTATAAAGATTTTATGGTAGAACAGTCTGGTGTTGATTTTCATTTGTAACAATTTTGAAACACAATCCCTCATTATATGGGATTTGCAACCTATTCCAATTCAATGGCATTAGCAGACAACAAGATAGGGGGAAAACATTTTTTACGGATAAATGGAAGTTATCATTGTGATAAATGGTAGACAAGAAACCATTTTGGCAAAATAATGGACTGCTCGTTGGTTTCAAAATACATTTGCTGCAGACAAGTCAAAAGTTAGGTATTATAAAATATGGGGTTAAAGGAGAAAATGTTTGAAGATGTATCACCATAGCAGGAAACTAATCAGTATTTTTCTGCTTGGAATGAAAGTGTAGTTTGAGCTGGATGGGTAAAGGCCATTGACTGATAATGACTATAGCACTCAAAGTCATAGTTTTCATTGGTAACCAAAGAATGGACTTTCACTATGATATATCCTACTATCTCAGGGATTGCAGTGCTATATTTGTTCAGGGAAATGATAAGATGTCAGCATACTAGTGTCGTAGTGATGTACATATAGAAAGGGGGCCATTCTGTATAATCCCTCTTTACAAATTCTTTTGTAAACCTATTCTTCATGTATGTGACATTCTACTGCTGACCATATTCTGTGTAACTAACAGCTAGTAGAGCACCTGTACTAAACAACCATCAAAGTGTAAAGCACCTTTTAGCAAGTATATCTATGAAAGATATTTTTCCACTTCTAATCGGAAGCCAGATCAATTAAAGACACATATTGGCTTTTGAGATATTAAAAGGTAGAATTACAAGTACATTGTAATATAATTGCTGTGACTTCCAATTAACCTGTATTGTATGCTGGACATTATCTGGTTATTATCAGGAAATATTTCAATGAATTTGCCTTTAGTCTACTTGATAACTACCTGCTAAGTCTCGTGTGCTGATCTCATGTCTATATGTTCATGGTCATATTGAACAGAATAAAGCAATTTGTGTCTGTATACCATAATTGCCAGCCATATCATGTTTTTGACTCAATACACTTGTAAAGCCATCAAAAGAAATTGTAGATGTTATTATATATTATGTTTCAAATTGGTAGGCTTGAGTGCCCCACTTGAACCACTTTTTAGTGCAATTACACAACTTAGTCTTACAAAACTGAGGGTTTTTTCTCTTCACACTTTTAACCCCATTCTCCTTATAAATACCTTAGTTTTTCCCATTTGTTGATATGGGGTTTAAGGTAATGTCTACAGTATTTCAGTTATTTTACAGCCTCCCTGCAGCAGACTATTAAAAAACCCAAAACATTGCAATATCAAGAGTATGACAGCTACCCAATCAATTTTATCTTTTTGTCACAATGCAAGTCATATTTTATGCATTTATTTTGGTCATTACTTAATAAAGGAATGGGTTAAACCCTCAAATCAGTTATCTGCGTCTGTTTGGAATAAATTGCTCTGATCTAAGGCAAATAACAAACTTTATAAGATTATTTTGAACAGGTGTTCAAAACAACCATCACTCACTCCTTTGAATACTGATAAATAATTCAATGCATCTGTAGAAGTCAAAACAAAGAAGAATTTTGACAAAAGTAGAAATTACTTTAGCTACCTGTAAGCAATTCTTACTTCCTTTTGTCCATTAAACATCTTCCCAATATCAGAAATAAAAAATGTTATAGTCATATTTCGTTATTGTAGTCTGCTATTACTTTCAATTTAGACCAGTCACAAAAATAACAAAAATGAGGGAATGAGTTAAGTTTGATCAACATGACATTTGACCCATTTTATGTGGGACACAAATGGGCGTGTTTGGCTGTTATTCATTGTGGTTCATTTATTCAAAGCCTTGCTTGTTCAGTAGCTAATGACACCCTGTGTACCATGGCTTTTATATTTGGGTTTTATTCAATGTTGAAAAATGGTACACAATGCTTCCACTGTCTTTTTTTTTTAGATGGAAAATGTCAATGTTTGATTTTTGGCTTTTGAATGGATGGGGATGAGTGTACTCATAGAAAACATCTATTCTTAACACATACAAGGAATTCCCACACAAATTTGCACAGAAATGACTTACTGCTTTTATATTCTTTTCCACCATATCAAATGTACACTGCAAGACTATAGTGAGTCCTCCATTAACAAATCCAAGTTTAAAGGATCAGCAGACTACTTTTAAAAAGCAAGAACAAATGTGTTTTTAATGATATTAAACAAAAAGCATTATTACATTAAATAAGACATTTGAATACTTACATATATATTTAAACAATGAAGTTTTATGGAAATACAGAGGCAAAAGTGTGGAAATGTTTTCTACCCAATATCACACAGAAGACATCATTTTTTCTTCCTGTAGATTTCTTTTTCCACTTTTGCTTTCAAATTTGAGCAATCAAAGGATTTCTTTGATGGAATTGGAAAAGTAACTAGTTTCTTCTAAGCCCCCCCGAGGAAAACTTACTGCATTTAATTGGAATAAACATTCAAGATGGCATGTTCTTGTTGGGAAATTAATTTTCTCTTCAAGTAAGAACAAAGGAGATTAGCAGGAATGTCTTGTCTGGGTGCCTCAAGAGAAATTCCCATCTGTTAGTGGGAAGCAAATTATATCCCTTTATGCTCTGGTATCATGAAATTCTTAGATTTCCTGCTATGTCTGTAGAAACATGACAGTTTTGATACCTTTTACTTGGTCTAGCTGGGGGGTGGGAGATTTTAAAACCACTGAATATGATTTAAGAAGTAATTGCGACTGAAAGAGAAGTTGATTTTAGATTTTTAAAGAACAATAGTTGCTTGTCATGATGATGGTGTCAACTTAAGAAAACACAAAGAGATAATGAATTATCTTAGTTATAACAATAACTATTGTTGTTTGATGTGCATTCCGTTTCAAATTAGACCTGTCTCACAATCTCATATCAGAGAATCATAAATAAATGGTCTTTTATTTTCTCCCTTGCATTTTTCCAAGTTCCCTGTATCATGTATGCTCTTCTAATCAGAGATTGTCCAAAGTAACCATGGTGACGAAACATCATTAGCATGTGTTGTTGAAAATCCAATTGCAACTTGAAACAATAATCAATTAATTCCTCTGTCTTTGACTGGAAGATGTTATGTAAGGCTATGAGCCGTGTAATGAGATTTGTTACCTTCTCTTTGAAGATTGCTGCTCACAATCAATGCATTTCTTATGCCATCCCTTTGTGATTAACCTCATGCCATTTTGATATGTAATTATTTAATCTGCCTTACAGTGCTCAGGCTATTGAAGAAACCAATGTGACAAATGGAGAAACTGGTTGTATTAAGGAATATTTGTTATTTAGCCCATTGAGTTCTTTTCCAAATCACGAAAAGAAAATGTTACTTTTCATTATGGACCAGAATTTTTGTCTGCAAAGTAGTATAGCAGCATGGCAACAAGTATTAGCAGTAGCCATTTCTACAATCGCTTTGATTAAGGATTCTATTGTTGATTGCCTTAGAATTGTTATTGTCGTTTGCAGCTGGCCATCATCCATATTTGTTGAAAGGTCTTTGCCAAGTCGCCATTTTGATTGAAAGATTGACATGTTGAGATGGACATGCTATCCAGTTTTTATGACATTTGGTGTGGTTTCCATACTGCAACCCTTTTCTCCATTGATCATTTGTTCATTTTTTCTTGATTTGTAAAAGGCTGGATAATAATTATATTACGGTAGTAGCACAGGGACAAATCTCATAATACTTTTATTAACAATATATATTGTTAATTAAGGTATTATGACATATGTCCCTGTGGGTAGAAGGTAGAACATTGGAAACTAAGTTAATTGAAATCATAACCACCACTTACACCTAAGATTGTCTTGCTGTATGTGCACACATATGTCTTCAGAATTTCTGTTTGTAGCCAATGTGGTAGTGGTTTACACCACCAATGACAGTTTTGTGTCAATTGCTGGATTTATATGTGACATGGTGACTGCCTAAGGGCTCAGACAGAAAGCTTTATTGGGCATGAAACCTTGAGAAGACTAATAATGTCCAGAAAGAAATTGAATCATCTTGAAAACATTACACCAAAAAGAGTACCCACAAATAGAATTTGTTTGATGTATCTTGAAGTACTTATTGAATGAAATTGCCCATTACACCCTCATTTAGATGTCAGTTATTCCATCAGAGAAAGTGTGAAAAGCATTTGACAAAAGTAGAAATGGCATTTCATAAACTATTTCTCAGTTTTCCATATTGTTTTGACTCCTATTTTATTCCATGTTAATTTAAGTTTCTGTTTTATTTCAGACCAAGAAGACACCCCAGACCTGACAAAACAACAGGTGATCATAATAGGGTGTGTGTGTGCGGCCATTCTGACCATTCTTCTGGTTATACTTGTTGTGATTATATGTAGGAGAATGAGGAACAACAAAAGTAAGTACCATCATGTCAAACAGAATTACACCATCTAAGGATTGGTTGGTTATAGTAATATATCAAAATCTTTCTTACTATTCCCCAGTTCTTTGTTTCTTATGCTCAGCATATGCACCTTTGAGAGTCCTGAATAAGATATCAATACTGATTGAAAATTTATCTTTATTTTCATAGCTTATTGGGGCCTCCCTGGCCTAGTGGTTAGAGTACAGAACTTGAAATCACATGGCCCCTCTCCGCGTTGGTTCAGATCCCAACAAAGGGATATGGATTTTCATGAGAAGCAGTCTCCCGACTGACTTACGGAATGCCGATGGTTCTACCCACCTTGACCAGCCCATATGGGCAGTTGAGTATGGGGGTCTACCTCCATCATTAATAGTCTGGCATCGCTACATAACTGAAATAATGTTGATGTGATGTAAAACCCATATTAAAAAAAAAGCTTATTAATTGATCTTAACCAAGTATTTATTACTCTCAGGTTTTAGCTAAATGTCACTACCATCCTTTCAGCTCCTTATTCTAGTTTTTGCGAGTGTATCCTTATATATTACTCCATATAGGTGTAATTGCGTATGAACTGTTTTGACAAAGGGATAGATTGATTTACATAGGCAAATTTATCCTTTTATCACAGTGGTTTGTTCTAACTGTTGCAGCAGATTGTTCAAAGTGAGGTATAATGGAAAGGAGAACAGGGTTAAGCAAGTTTGTTTGGAGTGAAGAAACCAATACAAAGGCCAATCAATATGTATCAATGTATCAGGATTGGTTTTATGGTTTACCGTAGACAGATTGAAAAGTGATAAAACACATGAACACAAAGTATTGATTTTACCTTGCTATCAGGTGAAAATACTCTGCTGTTTTAATGAGGGAATATTGAATTATTTCAACATGATCTCTCGGGATTATATATAATGCAGAGAGCTAGATGTAAAGGTTTATCAGTCCTTTGCAAACATTGGTTTAAACTCTCTCTATTTTATCTTATGTTGCCACATTGACTGTTCTATACTTATTGTTACAAATGTTCCTCTCAATCAAAACTTGTCACAAATTTATGTATGGGGGCAATGGATTAACTCATAAGTAATTGTTAAGTAAATACTGCCTTTTAAATACATACTTGAGTTGCAAGTCATGGTTTAATATTTGAAATTGAATAAATTGTCACAATGATTTTCTCATCTTGTTGCTGGTTTATTGTGATACTTTAAAAGAGTAGCAGGTCACATCAGGGATGTCTGTTTTTCAAGATCTATGCCTTTTGGCTAGACACAGGATATATATTTCATTGTTTCAGTAATCTATTTGAATAAATTGTCATCAGATAGGGATGATATTCATTGTTTGGCCCTATGGCTTGAATTTGATGTACATTAATTACTCCCCTGAAGTAAAAGCTAGATGATTATCTGTTTCTCTTATATTTACAATTTTGTATGGCCATGAAGGAGTTCTTTTATCTTTTAACCCAACAACTTATTATAAATATAATTATTTGTTCAATAGAAACTGTTTGGTGCACAGTTCATAGCTGCTGTGCTCATGGCTTTTCAGAAGTCTAGCGAAATATTGTGACAACATTTTGATCTTTATTTAGTATACTGTGTTTAATCATTCATTACTTACCTGTAAAGACAGCTAAATTCTTAAAAGGAAAAAATTCTTTTGACATGCTCTTCTTTTGCCAAATTGTTTTCTACTTAATTCCAAAAGGCAACAGGGGTTTATGTTTTTTGCCACATGTTGTTGATGATCTTAATATTTATGCTACAGACACTATGATTCAAGGTTACAAACTCTTTGAAGACTGACGAATGAAGATCTAACTTGAAGATCCATCAATTCGTATTTGGTATAAGTAATTTGTATTTTTTCATTTTAGACTACAGCAATGATCCCCACAGTCCAAGAACAGTCCCACAAGGCAATGGAACATTGCAGAATTCCAAAGCACGGTCTTTCGACAATCCAGGTAGGGGTTCAATAGATGAGTTTGAAGATAGTCATAGTAACAGTGAAACACTAACACATAGCATTTATAGTATTCAAGATGTTGATTCACTCAGATTTGTTAATCATGGTATTGTAGTGCATGATAGTTTTAGAAAGCATGAAACAATGAGTTACAGTCAATATGGAAAACTAACACAAGATAACCTCAGTCACCAAGGAACATTGACCCGTGGAAAAACTCATGACCAACAATCATTGGTGGTCAGTGGTAGTCATAGTAACCAAGGAACATTGACCCGTGGAAAAACTCATGACCAACAATCATTGGTGGTCAGTGGTAGTCATAGTCACCAAGGAACATTGACCCGTGGAAAAACTCATGACCAACAATCATTGGTTGTCAGTGGTAGTCATAGTAACCAAGGAACATTGACCCGTGGAAATCATAATAACCAGGGAAAATTTACTTCTAATGGCCAAGGAACTCTTACTCATGATAATGACAGTAATCAAGGCACTCTGACCCGTAGTATTCATAGTAACCAAGGGACCTTGAGCAGGGGTAGTCATGGTAACAAAGACATCGTGACCTGTGGGTATCATAGTAACCAAGGATCACTGACCCGTGGTAGCCATGGTTATAAAGGATTTGTAAGGCACCAAGGCACAGTCACCCCTACAAACTATGCATACAGGAGTGGGTCATGTAAGTTATTTCTATCAAGCCTGGCTTCATTTCCGTCTGACCTTGGTATGTTTACCCATTTGACCTTGGTATTTATACTCCATGACTCTCAATGTACCTTGCCTTGGCTTTTTGTAACAGTTTGTCCTAGGTCTAAAGGGTGTCAACTAGTTATATGGCTGAGTTGATATGTTATTTTTGATAACTATTCTCTTGAATTGTTGGGTTCACTCCGTCTACAAATGCTCGTTTTATTGCTTAGAACTAAGGGAGATGACATTTTTTGTAACATATTTCTGTATTGGTTTCATCAAGCATGTTTACTTTCTTCTTAAGTTTTTCTGGTGAACTGGATCTTGGTCAGAACTAGCTTGTTTGAAAACAGATCTCTGTTTTTACTTTATCTTCATTCCATCTCGGATTTCTGCCTTAAATGTTCCTTAGAGAGTTTACCCATAACCATGCACCTTATCCAAATTGAAACTTAGGCTTATGGTCCTAGTGTGTTTACCCATACCCATGCACCTTATCCAATAATAAAACCTTAGTCATATGGTCCCTAAGTTTTTGTATATTGGTAAGTAGTTAGCAATTTCTGCTGCTTAACTCTTACGTGCCTGTGCATGACTTGCGCATGACTTTTGGCTGATCATAGCAGAATGCTTTAAAAAAAAACAGGTTAAAACATTTTTATGCATACAGATGATGACTGATAGGTTTTATTGGTAGAAGAAATATTTCTTTTCGAAAAGAAGAATCAATTTTACATCGTTACATCGATGGTTCAGCGCAGTAATATAGTAAGTGCTTCACATTTGTGAAGCACTTGCTATAGTCTTGCGTTGAACCCCTGATTTGCATATTAAGCTAATTGTTTTTATCTTCTGGAATTACTAAGGATGGTAAGATGGGTTACAGAAGCCTCAAGTCTGAGAATAGAGGAAGCCAAGAAAGTTTTGTTTGTTTCTATTGCTGCCAATGCCTGGCTTATAAATACATCTTACAGTCATTCCCGCCTACAGACATTCGCCTACAGACATTCGCTGATTATTAACAGCCACATGGGCTTATAAGCTTGCCCTGCCATTTCTCTTTTGTTTTATCTTGTTAGTTTTAACTTGGATAGTATGTGGGTCAAGTGAATAGAATATACTTTAACTCTAGTTAACCCATTCCCAAACGATGAATTTTCGACTGTCCAAAATTGAAAGAGTTTGCAGACGACATTTCAAAATGTGATGAAATTGAAAAGTATTCTTCAGATAGAGAAGAAAACCATGTGGGAAAAGGAAAAATTGCTCTTAGCAAGCAATTTCTCCTTTTCCCACAATGTTTTCCGGAGCCGTCTGCAACAAAGTGTTTAAATGTCTTCATTGTTTGGTAAAGGGTTAAAGAATTCTTATGCAACACAAACTGTTGCTCCTCATTGCATGTCATTTGGGGTATTAATTCCTATCTTGTTTTATCCCCTATTTCAACCTGCTTTGGAGTACTTGTAGCAAAAAAGTAATCAGATATGAGTGTTGAATTGTTGAAAAAGTTTGTTACAAGGAATAGCTAATTCTCCTTTTATTGCAATGATTTCTTCTCGATATAATTTTGGATAATGCAGGTGCTTTTTATGAACCAGGTAGTTAGCACTTTCTGTTCATTTCGATTTAAGTCCCAAAATCCCACATATTGGGATGGGTTAAGAATGTTTTTCTGAACTACACATGTTTATAGAAAGGCTGTATGAATACAGGGGTGTGAGATATAGTTACAAAATGTGGGGAATGTTTTCAATTAGAAGTACCCTGTATTCATGGGAAAACATCTTTCCCCCCAAAGCTTTTGATAACAGTCATAAAAGGGATAAGAAGATTAAATTTTCAAATCACAATTGAACTGTAGTGAAACTGTTTTACTTTTTGTTGCCTTTTGCAGCATATTTTTTCGTTAACTATAATTTGCTTTAATTTTCTTTACTGCTCTTGAGTTTTTCTAAAGCATAGCATATGCATTAGAGAAAGGGTAAACCCTGTTTCTTGTACATTGCCTTTAAACTCTATATACTGTACATTGCCATTGAACATGCATGTTGTGAGAGGCTTTCATATGTAATTGTATACAATACAGCCGAAATTGTGGTTTTGAATGGAGAAAAGCAGAGTCATCTTAGCATGTTGTATAGGATGATGTCATATCACAGTAATTTTTACATTGGAGTGTCCCTGCTTTACCAAAATTTGTTTGATGGCTTTGACTTATCTTTTTGATATGCATGCTTCTGCATGACTGTTGTGTTTAACCCTTATAGCGCTGGAACCAACTTTATGCTCATGCAAACAGGTTGGGTCCAGGCCAGTCGCCAAATAAATTGGCGGCTGGCCTGTGATCTAACCTGTTTGCTACTCTGAGAATCTTTCCTCAACAAAATTAAGCAGATACTAAAGGTTTTGGAAAGCAGATAACACAAAAATCTAATTTTAGAAAATTATCCACGATTCTAAGGGTTAAAAACGTAGCTTTATGCTATTGATGATGAAGGAAACCTCTGTGATAAAAGGTAGAACAGCTTGTAAAGGGCTATTTCCCCTTTTTGCCCTTATGATTTCAATCTTACAATTTGATTATATATTTTAAAGGAAATGCTATGTTTCATACTGTTTACTCTTATTAAAGAGAGAACAGAATCGAGGGTTCAATGAAACACTATAGTAAGTGATTCATGTTTATGAAGCACTTACTATAGTCTTGCATTGAACCCTTGAGATATCTGTTGTCTGTTGCAACATTATGAATGTTCTCTTTTTAATAAAATAGTGTCTACTTTTGTCATAAGCATTACAATTGTTAGCTTGAAAGAGAATTTATGTTGCTATTTCTTATTAAGTATTTTCTTAGTTGCCTGTATGACTCTGTGTGTGTGTGTGTTTGAGTATGTGTGCACTAACCTTCACTTTATTCACTATGCTTGAAATGATGAGCTTGCTTGCATTATTTATATAGAGAGCCAACAATGTGATGTTAAACATGCATAAAACTACCCCCAACCACCCTACCCTGTCCCCACACAGTTTAACATTCCACTCACTCAGTGTTCATACTTATCAATAATCATTTGTTAATAGCTTCCATTCAGATAAATTATGAATAAGGTCAACAATTGTCTCTGTTTTAATGGATTTTAAGTTTTGATATCTGAACAATGTGACAAAAGGTCAAGGTAATCCCTATTGTCTACTTGTCAGACTTTAAATCATTAATGTTAACATGGATTGAAGCCATAAACATTTAACATAGAGTTGAATAAAGTAGAAAGATCTAGTGCGGTTATTACTATAACTTACAAATGTTTGTAGTTCTGATTTCACTACAACTCCTCAATTAACTACAATTGTTCATAATATGTTCCTGAAAATTCCAATAGAATTCAATTCATGTCTAATAAGTTTTAAGAATGATTTATAAGTGACTTTGTATTTATACAATATATTTCATTTAAATCTTACATAAAAGCCATTGTTAAGAAGCAGTCAAATTCAGAGTTTTGCTTATAATTCACAGAGTAAATTTATCTCAAAAACACTCTGAAACTTTCCAATGATAATGATTGAATTAAAAGCTTTCATTTGAACAAGTATGTAGTATTGTAAGTTAACACAGATGTTTAAATTTACATCAGAGTTGGTAAAGTTTGTTGCATGCCACTGCTGTTTAAATTGGCATGGCTGAAAATGTTATAAAACTGCTTGATATCTGTTCTGCTTTTTTTGCTTCATTGACTCATAGACCATTTTCTCATTGATCATTAAATATCATCAAAAGTAAGGAAAAGAACTGTTTGGATGGATCTCATATGAAATAGAATTGACATGAAGGAAGTTTGGATACATAAAATTGATGGTTTGTTTTAGTAAAAGGTCAATTTTAAAGTGTATATTATCCACACTCTTTTGTCATGCAAAATACCAAACATATTAATTAATGTTCGCTATCTTCATCTTCCACATATTGAATATCAATTGCTCTAAGAACATCATTTAGAATGCAATATACTTTGCTTTAGTTGTTCACTCTCGTAGCTGATAAAGATTCTTTTATTCAAACAAAGAGTTTTGATAGGTAAAATTGTAAAGACCATTCAGTAGTCAGTATAAATGCTACCAGTCAGATAGAGTAACCTCCCTTCCATTTGATTTTGCAGATGGTGCCCCAATTGATATAAGGAACGGGTACCCTCCTCCCTCTCAGTACCTGCCCCACCCCATGGAAAATATTCACATGGGTGATACGTCTTATGACTCCCAAATGTATGACAAACAGTATGAATATGAAATGAATAGGCGTAATGCAAGTAAGTTCATCACTTCATCTCTATATAAAACGGCTAGATCATGCAATCCACACTGTTAGATAAGCATGGTCACGCTGTCATTCAGGAGCACTGGTTTTCAAACTCTTATAATGACCTTCAGATGTATTCTGGCATGTTGAAGCTAACCACTTTTTATTTTAAAAAAAAAACACACAAAAAATATTATTACAAAAGGAGAATTTTCTAAATGAAAGCTATTTCTCTATTTGCAACAATGTTTTTGGAAGCTTAAATAAGCAAAAACAAGATTTTAAAGAGTTGTGTATTGCTGGCTGTGTTATACAGAATTACAGAATGTCATCTGCAGGTCATAAGGAGTTAGTTAACATGTCACATATTATTGATACAAAATTGAGCTGGGTATATAGCACTTATTAGATAAATCAGAAAATTCAAGATTTTTACAATAAAAATGTGCATCATAAATCATTTCTCTAGTGTTTAAACTTTTCTTGAAATGAATAAGAGTTAAAGAAGTATGATCAGGTGCTTTTCATAGTGAAGATAAAGTGCAAGACTTTTGTTACTTCTGGATAAAAGCTTAGTACATACAAAAAGCTTGCCCTGAATTCTGGACACATGTTTTTATTGTCAAAAATGTTTTGATACTAGTGCCGAATTTCATTATTGATGCTGATAATTTGGATTTGTCATGAAGCATACAAAGTCTGTATTCAAATGAAATAATGTACATGTATGCAGTTTTATGTTATGAAATTTTGTGTACCCAGATTTTTGACATCACAAAACAATTCATCATAAATTCATAACGCTTGTTACTTATATTCTGGTTGATTCTTGGACAATTTGGAGTTTTTTGCTCACACTCCTTCCCTTGGTTGTTTTGTGTGACTGTGTGAAAATACTAATCATTATAGATTGACCTAATATATTTTTGCCATCAGATGTCCAGCCAAAGTGTGAAATTGTGTATGTTTGAAAATGGTTTATCGTTTCTTTGATAAAAACAAATCTCAACAACATTGTACTAGAAGATATGTGGAAATATGATAACATGGAGAGTCCGTTCCTAAGCACATCCTTCGTTTATAAGGTTTTAACATATATCAATGAATGGTCAAATTTTGCAATGATTTTAAAAAGGGGTCAAGTATAACATAATTTCATGAAATCAAAGTGTCAAACATAATCAAAGTGTCAAACAAACAAAAATGTTGATTGTATTCCTATAGAACCTGCATCTATACATTAATAAAAATCCTTATGTAATTTTATCTACATGCAATTAATATTAATATTTTACTTGTTTGAATTACGGAAAAAATTGACAAGTCTTACAGAAGGACATTTAATATGTATCGAATAAATTGATACTTATGGTTGTTCTCTGCTATTTACAGATCATTTGAATGGTGACGGTTACTATGGAGATAAACCAGGAGGTGAGTTTACATATGTTTATAGTCTATACATTCCTGTTGTATGTAAACAGTGGCCTCCATGGCCTAGTGGTTAGAGTACTTAACCTTAAATCACATGGTCCCCCCTCTATGTGGGTTCGGATCCCAACAAAGGATATGGATTTCCATAATATGTAGTCTTCAGACTGACTAACTGGAATGCTGATGGTGCTACCCGGCATGTCCAGCCCTTATGGGCAGTTGAGTATGGGGTCCTCCTCCATCATTCAGAGTTGGGCATTGCAACATAACTGAAAGGATGTTGTTGCGATGTTAATCCCATATGAATGTATAAACTTTGACATGTGACTTCCCAAACTGAAAGCATCAGCAAACGACAACAAAGAACAGACGTTTTCTTTATGTTATTAGTTAGAAACCAGTGTGACCAAATGTATCTTGTGCTTTAAAGTCTTCTTATCTACATAAACCCCCATTTAACCCAATGTTTAAAATATAGATCAAATTCGTGACTTAACAAAATGGAAAACAGCAGCAGATGACAAATATCGCATGAAACAACCTAAAATAATCTACTCTATGATATATTGGTAAAAACAAATGTGTTTCAAAGGTTAATCAACAATAATCACAGAGGTTTCTTAAAATGCCTAGTGCAGGTGCATCAAAATGAGGTGTGATGGAGGAATTGATAAAATCAATTTTCTCAAAATGGTCACTGCATTTTACTGTCCTACTGCAATTGAAGAATGATTGAATGTGGAAAAAGGTGAAATAAATATTTATACAACAACTGTTTCATTCCAGGCAGACAAATGGTTTTTCTTCTGTCTGAATTGTTTACATATGAGATCCAGAAATTGTTTAGCCATTTGAGCACTTGACCAATAAGAGTGTTGTTGTTCATTCCAGATATGTCATACACCAGTAACTCTCCTAGAACACCAACCAAGGATCCCCAACAGTTTATAAATGTTCCCGGTGAGAAGGAGAAGAATGAAGGCGGGAGTTTCGGTAGTGGTAACGAGAGCGGATACTCCACACCAGATCCAGCCAAACCCAAAAAGGTTATATATGAAGTTGTCGTATGATGGAACCCCAGTCTACCTTTTCTTATATCGGACATTTATTACAAATCTTGCCTAAAGTATTGTCATACTTTTTGTGTAGATTCCTGTGTTCTCTCTATATATATGGCTTAACTTGACTCTCGGTGAAGTGATGTCTATCTGTGAACTTTGTTATTAGAGTCTTGTGATGAGTCAGAGAAATGTGCTCCTTGTTCTGTGCCTTTCTGTGATCTCATAAACAGAAGCCTTTGACCTTTAAGTCATTGCGACCTTGACCTTTGTGATTTTGCATGATGCATGGATTTTTGATAAATGTTTTGTGTACTGTTCCTCTTTACTCTTATTTACCATGACTTTATATGGCTAAAGGCAGCAGTTTATGTCCAAATGGACATCGATAGAAAGAGAGGATTTTCATGATCTATGGATCTTATAGACAACCTACCAAGTCTTCCAATTGAACCATCATCGTGACTTAACTAAACCGCATTTGGGATTATTTAGATACGTGTCAAGGTTACAGTGTGAAAGGCAGCATGAATGTAGAGGAGGCTGACTACAGCAGAATGACAACACAGTGTATACATGTATATATAGAAACTTGCCAAGCAAGTTTGGATGTGACACATAGGAGGGATATCTAGAAGATGTATATACAAGACAGGACTGGCCTGTTGGTCTAGAGAGAATGAGATTAACAATAATGTGTCAGTGAAGATTAGAGGGACCCAGATTATCCCCATCCTGATATAAAGACAACTTCTGACTTCTATACTTATAAACAATTTATAGAAATACTGGGACAAAAGGTGGCATTGTTCTCAGAATAATGTTTATTTTTGTGTCACTTGTTTCAGTCTGGTGTAAATTATCATATTTTAGGATGATCTATTCTTGGTATTGTCCAGATGTTTCAATAGCAGTCTGTGACCATATTGAACCAACAGAACGAGCAACAGAATATGCCAAATCTAAAATAAAGCATGTCAATTAGATTAATGCTTCTCATGGACAAATTGTCCCTGGTTGCAAAAATAAACAAAATATTTTAAAGATGATACTTATAGATTTTCAGGAGTCATTTGTATTAGGGATGGGGTTTATTATTCTAGAGCTGTTTCAGATGAATGGTTGATGTATAGTATTTTTCTGTGACAGCAGAAATCCAATGTAAGAGGGAAAGTGACTTCCATTTAACTTATACATGGTGTAAGCTGCAGTGATAGTGACAATTCAACTGTGCAATGGTGCTCTCAATGATTACATCATGGATGGTAATAAATTCAACCAGCCGGACTATTAAACATTTTGTACTTGGAGATTTATCAAACTCACACCAATCATTTTGTCATCATGTAAATATTCATATTCATTCTTCGTACAGCACTCATATTGCAATAAAACATGTTATGGATGTTGTGTTTATGTGCCCCATCTTATAATATTTTCTCTGTTTTGACTTTCACCTAGCTTATGATAAAAGATGCAACTAACAGATTGACTAAAGGTACTAATGAAAAAAAAAAGATTAATTTTTCTAAAGAGTTTTTGAATTATTGTAAAAAATGAGACTTTGTCAATCCTTCTGTCAGACTTTTGTCAATTGTTGTCTACTGCAAATACTTTTCACACCAAAAGATTTTGTATTTTTATCAAAGCTAGAATAGACAAAAGGAATGTCTTAACCATTTCTGCTATTGGTAGTTAGCTCAAAACAGCATGTAAGAAATGCATTTTCTCTACAATATTTTTAAAGAAACCATTGTGACAAAAAGATAAATTGATCAATGGTGCAATTTATCATTTCGTTTCAGTAGTTTCTTTAGATTTACATTCTGCAATATATGTTGGGTAATATGGAGTTAGGGATTAATTCATTTCTTTGTTTCAAGACATAGAAAGTTTATGAGAAGTTAGAATTGCTTGGAATGATCAATTAATACATTTGCCATGTTTACTTCAATGTTGAAGAATGAATTTGTCTTCCTCCATCAATTCATGTTAGAATAAAAAGCTTAATGTTTTTAATGTAATACATAAAATCGTATGATGCAATATAATATAATAAATTCAAGTTATGATAAATCCACGGTTTACATTCTTGATAACAACGTGTAATACTGTTGGAATTCCTCACCTTATTTCGCGGGTTCAACGCAAGACTATAGTAAGTGCTTCATAAACATGAAGCACTTACTATAGTATTGCACTGAACCCTCGAATTTTGTATTGCTCCTATGCATCTATCATTTACCTCCAACTGAGGCTTTGTGTTTCATGCCAAACAATTTGTTTCTTTTTTATAGAAACTACGCATAATTCATCACATGCATTCTCTATAATTAAGATTAAATAGTTTGATTAAGAAAATGTTTCAATAAATCAAAGTTTGAATATCAAATCAAGTCTTTAAAATCAAAGTCAAGTTATGTTTGTAATGAAAGCTTTTTTTGTTATTGCTCTTATTACCAAATTGTTATATTTGTTAACAAGCCCTTTATCAAGCGCTCTCTATGTTTGCATGTTTCATACTTATACATGTCAGGGTTCTCTCTGGCTAAAATTTTCTTTGCGCCAACACTTGCGCCAAATTGAAAAAGTTGGAGCCAAATTAAAAAAATTGGAGCCAAATTCAATAAGTTGGAGCCAAAATAGTCATTTTTAGAAGGGGAAATCCTTCATTAGGGTCACCTACGGTTCTAAAGAGGTTCTCATGTGTTTGTTTGTTCTATCTATTTCTACGTGCTGTTTTTATTAGGTTCTATGGATTAAATCCTCTCTCACACTCAACATTTGAAACAGGACATATCAGAAACATGACTTTCACCTTGGCGTCATATTATAACCAACTATTTCCTGTCCTCCAGGCCTCCTTGTCAGATGTTTATTTGATTTTTAGTGGGAGGCATATTCAACGACTGAAAAGATTGATTTATAGTCACTCTTGTGTTAGATCAGAATTAAGTGTCACTTAAAATGGCGGATTTTATATATCAAAACTTCGGTGCATAAAAGAGTTTCATTTATTTGTCAATCAACACAACTGACTTCGTCGATGATTGATGTCAACTTCTTTAAAAAGAGCAGATGGCAAACATTTTGATTGAAAAGCAATTAAAGTAATCAAAAGTCATAATTTCCATATAATTGAAGTTGTAAAGGCTGGCGAATGACTAAATGGTGTACACAAGAAAGTGTCACCTTCAACAAACTTGACAATCAACAGATAATGAACTGAACAAGTGTAAGAACAGGATTATCCAGTATCGGAAATCGCATTTGATAAACAAGCTGGTTCCGGAGTTCTAATTCAAAGTACTGCGATTACAGGAACCATCGATACATGGTTCTCGGCTCTACAGTAAAAACAAGTTGATATTGTCTCGAGATCGGCAACCATGCGGTAAACAAACATCAAATTCGCACGGGATAATAGTCGGCGCCAGGCACTTTCGCCAATTTGTTTTTCTTGCGCCAATTTCTTGATTTTGTCGCCAATGGCGCCATTTGTGAAGGCCAGCGTGAACCCTGCATGTTAGGGACTGGAAAGTATTGTTGTGATTTAATGAATTGTTCATATGAGCAGTATTTCTTTGACAAACTTTATTCAATAATCCTATAAGTTATGTTCTAATCCTATCACTGGTATGGTTATAGATTCCAAATCTTGAAATCATGATAATCAAAATGTAAAGTTGGATGAATACTTAATGAATAATTAATATTATCGCTTATTTTAATAGGAAAAGGCCAAGAAGGATCAGCAATTAAAAAAGAAATTCATTTGTTTAAACTTGTTTAAAGCTTTTTTAGACTGACTAAAAACATTTTTATGCAGGTCTTTCATAAGTGTTAGCCAAATCTTCTTGGTTAAGTCCTACTTGAAAACTGATATGTGGAATAAGGATCAAGATCAGACTGTATGGATGTATAGAATGATCTTGTTCTTTAGTTTACAGAGGCTTTACAAATGATCTCAAAGATATTTTTTTAACACTTATTGTTGAAAAGTGCTTAGAAGAGACTATATTTCCTTGTGTCAAAAGGAGAAATCATGCAATAAGCAATTTTTTCCTTTTTTCACAATACTCTTTCTATTAGTAATTATTTCAGTTTTTAAATGAAATACCAATATTAATATGTAAAAGGAGTAATAATGATAGTAGACAAGGAAACATAGGATCCATGTTAGAGGTTTAAACTGTTTAGAAATTCACATCTTGTAAAACCAAGAATACTGAGGCTTTTTTTCTGTAGTATGCCAGTTATGATGCCAACTTACTTTGTCATTGGAGAGCATCTATGACATATATAAGGAATTTGACTCATTTTGAAAACATTGTGCAGAAAAGGACCATTGGTTTGAAATAAGTAACTTTAAATGATTTCAATGTTGTCATTTGCTATCATATTTGAAATTTGATAATCAAAATATTTGTATGTACAATGCCATCAGATTGTTATAGTATTTCTTATAAGGATTTTCTCATTCAATATCACTTTGTTCTGTAGAGGTTGTCTCCCATATATCTGCAACAGACAACTTTAGGGTTCAATGCAATCCTTAACCAATTACCAAACGCCAAATTTTCGACTCTCTCGAATTGAAAGAGTTTGCAGACAACATTTCAAAATGTGGTGAAATTGAAAAACTATCTTTGAAATTGAAAAACTATCTTTTGATAGGGCAGATAATATTGTGGGAAAAGGAGAAATTGCTGGTAAATAGCAATTTCACCTTTTGCCACAATGTTTTAATAAGTCGTCTGCAAAAAACTGGTGAAATGTCGTTATTGTTTGGTAATGGGTTAAGGAAATGTTTCATGTCTGTAAAACACTTACTATAGTCTTGCATTGAACCTTTTAATTGATCGTTTTCAGTTGACACTGTGATTTCAAACCATGCCTTCATGGGATTTTGTGTCAAGTTAAAAAGGAAAGCAAAAGACAATTCTATATTATGAGAAAAGGGTATACATGTTTCTTACTTCATTTGATGTAACATGTATTGTTGATTGAAACTTAAACAATTCAAAGAGATAATGTTATTGTTTATGTCTTATTATTTTTCTTTGACAATACTAAACAAATTTTGACATTTCACAAAATTCCACCTGATGGAATGGGGGCTAATCAAGCATTTAGAATAACATGATAACATTAACCAATCCTGTTCTGTTTAAGATAGAATGTTTAAGTATAATGTTCTCATTTTATCCAAATAATGCCAGGCACCTAAATCACATTTATCATGATTGTTTGATTATTTTCATTTATTATAGTGTATATTTATAAAAAAGAATATTAGTAAAAAATATATGTACCTTTTATTTCATTGAAAGATGCATTTCATGTATAATGATTAATTTTATATGACAATGAATAATAAAAAAGTAAATACACTAAAGATGTCTTTTGTTTTATGTGGTTTAGCTATCTGTAGACCCTTTGAGCAAAGGGGAGGGCTTAAAGTATTGATGATTCTTAATTTCTTATTACATGCCAATGTTTAATGGCCTCATACTCTTTATTTAGCATGTTTTCTATTGTTTAGAGTACAGAACTTGAAATCACATGGCCACTGTCTGTGTGGGTTCATGTCCTGGTGACGGCATCAGGATTTTCATGAGAGGTAGTCTCCTGACTGAGTTAGGGAATGCCAACGGTTCTATCTGGCTTGACTAGCCCTTATGGACGTTGAGAATGGGGTCTTCCCCCATCATTAAGAGTCGGGTAATACATTTGGTTATGGCCATTCATTTTGGCAAACGGAATCTTACAGTCTTCATGTAGTCATACATATGTTGAAAAAGTACTGCTGCACCAGGAGCTTGTTCCACTAAGTTGTCCACATTTATGCAAATATTTATTTGAATTGTGCAAAACTAATATTTTCGCGCGTACGCTGTTAAAGCAACGCTACCTGAACAGCAACACTACCGTACTCAAACCATATCTAGGATTTGGTTCACTGGAAATTAAGCCAATATCGTTGCCAGAATGTAACAGTAAAATAACCAAATCGACATCATTGGTACCCAAACAATTTTTGCAGGTGGTTGCTACTATATAACTGATTATGACGTGTAAATAATTATATATAGTCGAGCATATAATATATATTTATGATAACTCTAAAACCATAATAAGGTGTCCATGGACATGGAGCCCCTGTTTCTACCGTTGTCAAGCACAAGAGCTTTCGAACATTCGATGGCGAGTGTTTTACTAATTCCAGAACAAGGCCAATATTTTTTAATCCCATCCCACCGTTTCTGATGTAGAAGACTTAGAATGCCAATGTTGGGATGAGTTGCTCTTTATAGGCTGATTCCTTATCTTAGACCCTGGCTACTTGAGCGATATATGGAACAGATCGGAACGTGCAAACTGCTAGCCTCCTACCCGCCCGGACTCGTCAATACCTTGTCAGCAACAAATACTAGTAGTATGGTAGAAGGCTAGTAGCTTGAACGTTCTGATCTGTGCCGGATAGCGCGTATGTTGACAGGCTGTTCAATCAAGGCCGTCCTGGTACAAATGACTATGAAGCTGGTTACCAACCATATAACTTCCGGCGCCTTGATGCAAATGAGATCACGACGTGCAGACGACTTTTAAAAAGCCATCGTTAAAGCGATAAATTTCAAGATATCTTGACACGTTGATGATTTGAGGCGTAATAAACTGCCATGCCTGCTCAGGGATGTTGAAACCATCGACTTTAAGAGGTGCAACCCTGTAATGAATACAGTCGGTGGAATCACAGTAAAGATTTACAAACCAAAGTCAAAGCCAAACACCAAGAAAACAGTTTACTTATAAAGGTCATTGTGATTTTTTAATCGATGAATGGGCTCCTTTTAAAGCTATAATTGTCGTATGAATAATCTAACTGGTCTTGTTTGATTTCTTGTTTTTATAGAAGGAAATACTAAACTATGTGCACAATAAGAAAAACGTCAACAATGAGAAGTGATTGAGTCGTGAGCATGAGATGACTTACTTATTTTGTACACGTCAGAGTGGTTCGTGGGCCTGTAATACAGAAAAACTTGTGTTAATATTGTGTTCAAGTATCATCATGTATTCTTTTCTTGAAATGCCCTTCGACTGGTGGAGAGTATGAGTAGCAGGTAAGTGGATTGTTTTTAGAACTTGGCTTTTGCATTCACTTCTCATTGCCTAACCTCTTACTCAAAACTCCATATCAGTTATACTCATATTAACGCAGTAAATTTGAAAAGATCCTTTATACTGAGATGTTTACATACGGAAGAAATTCATTTTCTTACTTCTTTTTTTTTTAAAAGTAAAGCCCGAGAAGAAATGGGGAGCTTTTTTACTTGTATTTTCTCATTTTGCACCAATGGTATAAAACAATATGCTACAGAAACAGTATAACTACAGATAGCTTGATAAATGTCAGACGAAGTTTGTCAAACAGTAGAGCCTACGTTCCAGAGACATTGCATCTATGTTGTGTCATAATGTAACTGGTTACCCATTACAGACTGGAAACTAGAGGAAAGATACTCATAGTAGCAAACGGGTTAGATTACAGGCAAGCCGCTACCAGCACTATAATCATGGTTAAACCGTTTGTCTATGTTATTATGTACAAAGAGATATGTAGAAATCATGAACGCAGATGCCTGTAAATGACTCGATATACGATTCTATGGAAGGCCTACTCAAGAGGGAATTTAATATAATTCAAATGATCTTTTAATCGAAGTTGGTTCGAATTCATTGGAGTAAAATTGGGTATTACATACTCTTTATGATGTGAATTAATGGAGTACTGGGTTATGCACAACTTACCAACCCTTTCTATTTGAGTGTGATAATCGTATTTTATTTATTTTCCCCCTTATGTCACACGCCCTTTATTTTGCATTTTTTTGAATGTATAAAGCTTCTACCAAACGAAACAGTCCTGTTTGGTCCACATTAGATAAAACAGCAATAATTTATTAAAATGATTGATGTCGTTCCTCTGGTACGCAACGATAAAATAATGCAACGGACTCGGTAAATGACCTATTTCACATTTTCAATTGAAAAGAAAGAAAAAGAGAGCTTTGCAACAGGCAAACTTAACACAGGATATGTTTTGTAATGGTTGATATTGGGATAATGTCCCAAGTTTGCTTTACCTTTATTTGCCATCTTCGATATCATCTCCACCTGCATGTTTATTTCATTTACCTTATCTCTGCTTCCTCTCCATATATGTCACGTTGAACAATCATTTCTATGTATGCCCCCATTGACATGCGAGTTTAACAATACTAAAATAGACAACTCACAAAACGAAACGATTGCGATGAAAGGAGAAAAAGAAAAAGCATGGCGCTTTGAGATATAACAAACTAGCGTAGCCTATCATCGCGTATAATTATGAAGTCATTTGTTTCTTAAGGTTCTTGGTCAACTACCATTCTGCCCCGTTTATGCAATCAAAGATAGAAAAGGATCTTGGCGAAATAAGTAAATGAATTAGTTAAGAGAAATCAAATCAAGCAAAAATACATTATTAAATGCCATCGGGCCAAAAGTGTATCAACAACATATTTTGGTAAAACTAAATAAAATTTGTCAAAGAGGAAAAGGATGAATGAAACCTAACAGAGACATAAGAGCATCCTATATGTAAAACCATAACCGTTAGTGGAAGCAATCAATGGCAGATTTGCATGCGGTGTCTCACTTGGTTTATTTTGTCCTTTATTATTGTGGTCTTCCAGAAAATACAAAAAAAAACGATCTGCATGTACCAATTACACTGGTTGTGTCAATTTGTTTGATCGTTGGTTTGGGTTAATGTTGTTTTGGAACTGTTCTGTTTTATAGCAGCACAAATTCGGAAATGCATGCACAATGGTTCATAAGTATTTTTAATGAATATCGCGTAGGTGTTGAAGCGTAGTCCGAAACTTTCAAGAGTTCCATTGTGGGACGCATTTACCCTTCATTGGTGTAAAGGGACTATGTGTTTTGTGAGCATCAAATCTTTAACAGACAATCTGAACAATCTTCATCACTAAATGAATGACCATTTGCAATATCTACATTTAGAAGATGCAGTAAACACGTGTTTTCATTGGAAAGAAGGTCGTCATTTCAATTTCACACAATGGTTATATCTGCGTCTGATGCTACTTTGAACAAAGACCTAATAAACATACATGTTTATTCGGTCTTTGCTTTGAATTTGAAGCAGCCATAGAAATTCAAAATAAGGAACAAAGGGCTAGTTCCTTTGGTGAGAAAAGTGAGCATACGTATTTTTTTTTCCTGGAAGAGGGTGCAAACAAATGTTGAAGGAAGTCTTTCCCTAAGAAATTGACGGCGCATATCGGTTTACATGTTGTCAATTGAAAACCACAACATTTGTTTTATCAAAATGAAAACGTGTTTATTTGTTTGTTTTACAGACATGGCGGTTCAATCCTCAGCTACCATTCCTCTCTGGCCGGGGTACCAGACCCAAACACAAGCGGCCCAACCCGGATATCGTCCCATACTCCCATAATCCACCGGGACACACATGCGGACTTCCGTGTTGTAACAAAGACCTTCAGCTACAGTTACTAAGGACCAGAAAACCAGCTCGCAGCTGTATAGGCATCCAGGAACTGGACGTTATACAGCAAAACTTCACATTCCGTGGGCGGCTTAATCCCCGTAACAAGGCCTCGCTTGAAACTGGCTTCTACTCAGTGCAGGCCGCCAAGGAAGCGAAGCGGGCAACCATCCCGAAGTTCGGTAGTGTTGCAGCGGTGAGCGGACTAAAGAGGATCGCGGAAGAGCAGCGACAGTATAACTTTTTGAAGGGAAGGGAGATAACTCTACCAGAGTCGAAGGATCCAAAGGCCGTAGAGAAGCTGTATCTGGAGGATTTTGACGTGGGTGAGACGGACGATGTGCTTGTTATCGCGGACGACGAAATCGAGTACTATCTGTCTGTACAAGACCCGGGGGAGTCCAGTAAGGGCGTGCCCTACCCCCGGGCCGACCTTGACCTTCCTTCGATATACCCCTGGGAGATGCTGCAGGAAATGAAGAGTAACCGTGGTAATGAGAATCCAAATGGTGACAAAGCGGATGATTCCTCCAGCTCGAATTATTACGAAGTGCTGCGATTTTCGGATGAATCCAACAACAGATCCATACAGATCTCGAAGCCGGTCAGACAGTTACCGGTACCACTGCCGCCCAAACTACCCATACAGACGATATACAACCACCCACCCCTGTCAAAGATCTCCCAACCGACACTGTGTGAGAAATATCTTAACCAGATCAACAGGGAGAATTGTCAACCACAGAAGTTTAACACATACAGCTCGCTGTACAGTCTGATTCAACAGAACAGAGATATCACTGAACACCATCTCTCACTGGACAGAGGCCTAGCGGCGGGGCACCGGCCATACAGGCAGGATGTTCGTGACGTCAACTTCTTAAACGAGGCACGACAATCCGTCAACGTGCAGAACATCGGAACTGTTAGGATGGGGCAAACTGAACAAATGAAACGTCATACTCCATTTTCTAGTAAGAATTCTGCATCTCTGGGTAGAAACAATGTGAAAGATTTTAAGGAAAAATTGAATTCGAAATTGAAATCGCAAGGGGATTTTGGTAAGTTGTCAGATTTGAAAGGTAAGCTAGTCGATTCTGATGATGACGACGATACGGTTATAGGGCTTGATAATCCCGTGTTTAAAAACGTTAACATTGACGGGAAGGTGAACAGCACAAAAACGCTAAACATCGATGGAAAGTTGCGGGGTACAAGAAGTCTGGATTACAGGAAACAAATACAGGGACTCAGTGACTGGGAGAAGGAACACAACTCCAACAAAACGAGAAGTTTGGATTTCCGGAATCGATCGACTGGTTCCCGAGTTATGGACATGGAGGGTAATGCATTGGCGTCCACGAATATAAGTCTGATGGAACAATTTAGTAGCGAAAAACTGATCAGTTTGATGGAGGAGGAGACAGAAGCAGAGGATCAGCCTGAAGATGATAACCCAATCACGTTGATATTGTAAAAATACATCTTAAACCCATGAACGCAACAAACGACAAAGTTATCCCAAACACAATGGTTTTCTTAACCCTTTACCAAACGCCAGATTTTCGACAGTCCCAAATTGAAAGAGTTTGCAGACGACATTTCAAAAAGTGATGCAATTAGAATGCAATCTTTTGATAGTGTAGATAACAATTGTGGGAAAAGGAGAAATTGCTCGTCACGAGCAATTTCTCCTTTCCCACAGTGATTTCCAGAGACGTCTGCAATAAACTGGTGAAATGTCGCTATTGGTTGGTAACGGGTTAAATATATCAGCATGTGCAGTTAAGTCAGATACGTGTAGGCCTATTATAGAGTAAAGGATCGAACCAATTTTCATAGAAGATTTCTTGTGTTGGCTGAATTAATCCAAAAGCAGACAAAAATTGTAGGGTATGGAAAGTAATAGTTACCTTGTGATAATATTTTGAGAAGTCAGTGTGTCACATAGAAAAAACTCCTCATGGGTCTGCTACGAATGTGTTGAGATTTGAATAAATGCATGAAGACGATAACCCCATTGTTTTAATGCGTGCATGATTTTTTTGTGTAGCAAACATTCTGAATTAGCCATGCCAAATGAACAAACTGCTCATGATAACCAGATTAAATGTAATAACCAAATTGTATACCCATCATTATACATAATGTACATGTAGCAGAAGGCTCTAGAGGCCATTGTGAGAAGATATTGTTCGCCATGCCCAATTTCTTCTGATATCACAATGATTTATACCAAATTACAAAGACATGCATCCAAAACATCCCTATTTTTTGTTATACATTATTATTGTAGCTTTCCGATGCTTTCAATTTGTACCACTCACAAACCTTGCTTCAATATCAAAGCAACTGTATTTAGCTATGAAAAATGAATAAATGCCTTTTTCGATATGATATTGGATAGAAACGACTACGACAAATGGAGATTTTATTCATCCCGCGTATTCTTGTTCTTTTCATCTCATAGTTGATAAGTGTATGATGTTAGAACATCTTAAGCTACCTGAATGGGACATATTGCTTGTTTGTTCCAATGGCACAAAGATGAAAGTGATGTGAGATTCACAAAACGACCAGAGTGCCTTCCCTCTTCGCCAACGCTATTAGTAACATCTAGATCTCACAAACAGTATACATTTCAACATTGTTATAACTGATAACATTGGCAGATATTCCGATTGTATATTAGTAATTATCCCAAGAAAAAGAGAAATTGTCCGTTTTTGTTAATATACATTTTGTTTGACGATAATCTACAGCAGATACGTGGAAATGCACACCCCAACAGTTTAATTGATGGGATGAAAACAGAGACGATAGAAGATTGATCATATCGAACGACAAGTAGTCTTTGTCAAGCTCCTTATAACATGCAGAAGAAGATTTGCAAAGTTGATGTTACGACAGACATTTGCCTCTGATAACATCATTCCCTATTATATATTGAAATAAAGCCGAAGGCAAATGAATAAATCAAAACGACAAACGAAGATAGGCCTACACTGCAGACCTTAACACTTGAATACCGACATTAACAGCAATTTTTCTTATTTTTCGTAACATTGACTTGACATATTGTAAACATGCAGCAACGCGGTTTAAATACGTCCGTATCAAGGGAATGTCTAGCATAAACAGCCCTATTTGACCTGCTTAAGGGTGATGTAAGGAAACGCACTTTGAAATATTTGTTTCGATTGGCGGTATTTACACAGTTTTTAATTTTATTTCAGTCATATCGCACACATATCCGTGCGTTTGGTATCTCTTGCACCGGTAGTACACGCACTTTTCTTAAGAAGCCACTGACTGCTTTTCTACACGGACATATATCCCATGCACTTCACAAAAAGGCTGTCATTGGTCGCCTGAAATGTTTGAAGAAAATGTTAGAAAAGAAAAGAAAATCAGATATGTACTTGTTATTGATGCCTGTATATTTCTCTATTATTATACCCGAATGTGTATAGACTACGTCTATTTCAGATGAGCTTACAACGGAGTGATGTGTTCTTTCTCGAAATTCATTTTTATAAGCATGTAGTGTTTTGTTTAACTTGAATGTAACAAGATAATGTGATATAAATACAATGTACATGAATTGTGCCTTTCTCAATAAAAATACATAATTTATTTCAAGGGAAATAACCTTCACATTTACTTG
Organism: Cerastoderma edule; assembly: GCA_947846245.1. Taxonomy (NCBI): domain Eukaryota; kingdom Metazoa; phylum Mollusca; class Bivalvia; order Cardiida; family Cardiidae; genus Cerastoderma; species Cerastoderma edule. The sequence goes on from OX401409.1 coordinate 37,805,235, forward strand.
CAATACCATAGACAGAGTTATATCCCTTTTAGCTATATCCACGGATACAATACTTAAACACGTTTACCGCGGTATGGACCACCGGTTGGAAATTCTTCTTATTACCACCTACTGTTGATCAATCTATAACTGTTTAACACCGATTTCCTGTGCGCAATAGGTCCATGATCTTAAGAGAAGTACATGTACTGTTAAGTACCGGCAGAGACATAGATGTCAATGTCTCTAGCACTGCTAAGGAAATACTAAAGGCCAGGACAGGATTAACTCGGATGATCCAATCTGTAAACATGTGTAGAATGAAAGATCTATGTCCGGATCATTTGGACAAGGTCGATTGGTAACTGTTGTTTAACAGAATAAGTATTTATTTGGGTTTTCCATTGAGTCAATATTATATCAGTTATGCTGCAATGCCCAACTCTTTATGATGGAGAAAGACCCCATACTCAACTTGCTCATAAGTGCTGATCAAGACAGGTAGAACATGTTCATCTACCGCCTTCCGTAAGTCAGACAGGAGAATACCTCTCATGAAAACCAAAATGATGTCATCGGGATTTGAACCCATCCGTGAGAGGGGACATGTGATTTCAAGCTCTGCACTCTAACCACCAGGCAACAGAGGCCCCTTTATAACTGAGACTGTTGAAGGAGGCGTAATAATCCCTATCAAAAGTTATGTATCACATTTCTTCATCATCCAGCTGGTCGATTACAAATTTTGGGGTCAGGAAAAAGATAACCTCAAACAAATGTTGCTATATTAACAAGTGTATTCTTAGCTGCATAGTAAAGATAAAACAAAAAGATGTATAAAGTAATGTTTAAAACAACATTGAATAGGCATGATAATGCACATTTCATTAGAAAGCAAATAATAAAAGTCAATACATTCCCTTTGACCCAACAAAGGTAGACAGTTAAAGAAACCACAAAGATAAAAGGGGAAAATCATCATCAAAGTAAGTTGAGGGTTCAATGCAAGACTATAGTAAGTGCTCCATAAACCATGAAGCACTTACTACAGTAGTGCACTAAACCATCAAAGTAATGTTTATCAAAAGCAGACACCTAGTGTGACCATTGTTAGAGAAGGTAAATTGCAAAAGATCTTTGATCTGGTAATGTCAATTCACCAATACAAACAAGTTAAAAAATAATCTACAAACCCTTTCCCAAACAACAAATTCTCGACTGTCCCAAATTGAAAGAGTTCACAGAAGACATTTCAAAATGTGATGAAATTGAAAAATATTTTTCAGATAGAGCAGAAAACATTGTGGGAAAAGGAGAAATTGCTCGCTAAGACCAATTTCTCCTTTTCCCACAATGTTTTCCAGAGTCGTCTGCCACAAAGTGGTTAAATGTCGTAATTGTTTGGTAATGGGTTAAAAAGATTCTACAAACAAAAGGGGTTTTAAGCCAGAAAAAAGTTTGCTATGGGAATACACCTCATATATAAGTTATAAAGGAAACTGAGACAATTCTTCTTTTGTCAAAGAGTTTCAATATAAGTAGATCAATGGTTTAAGTTTTCCTCAATATTTTTTGTCATATTGATAACCGTTTTGATGTCAACTGATATAGGCTTATAAACAAACCCTAGGTAACATTTGACCTATAGATGTAATCGGAAAACATTGCATAGGTGAATAATGTCAACACATAGGTCAAAAGAAAAATGATTTCTACTTTTTGCTTTATAAATATAAAGCACTGCAGCAGAAGACTAAACCCATTACCAAACAATAACGACATTTGATCAGTTTGTTGCAGATGACTCTGGAAAACATTGAGGGAAAAGGAGAAATTGCTCCTTTCCAACAATGTTTTTTGCCCTATCAAAAAATTGTTTTTCACTTTCATCACATATTGAAATGTCATCTGCAAACTCTTTCAATTTGGAACAGTTGAAAATTTAAAGGGTAATTTGGTAAATAGTTAAGAAATCTTTGGGACAACAAGAACAATTACGTGTATCAAGCAGATTCTCCTTTTATCACAATGGTTACTACCAAATATCATAAATTATATAAGTCTTTAAAAATATTGTCTTAGATTGGATTTAATTCAGACCAGTCAGTCACCATATCAATTTCATGCTATTGATAAGTTAAAATAATTGAGTATCAATAAAGATTGAGGATAAAAGAACCATAGGAACTTAACAGAAGCATGCACTAACAACTAACTGTAAACAGCCTAATGTAAAAAGGTTTGTCCTTACAAAGGACATCTGAATAAAAGCTTTTGATGCATTAACATCTCATGTCATAATGCCAAAAGAGTAATTTCACCATTTGACATAATGGTTAATTCCCAATATTTAAAGGATTTGTTTTCCTATTATCTAAAGTGAGGCAAAACTAATGTTTTTAAGTTGTTCCCACAAGTCATTAACAGGATCATGGTATCTAAAACAGACAGGTCTTTAAAACTTAATAATGGACAAAAAATGTAAAACAAGTAAGAAAAAAAATCCAAGTAAAAATTTCTCCTTCTCAATAATGCTTTAAAATGCTTAAAGCCACAAAGGCTTGTAAAGGTGGTTTTACTATATTGTATATGGATTTAAGGGATAGCATAAAAAAAATGATAAACAGAAAAAAGAATGGATTTAAAATTCAACTTCTATCGGTAACAATAGAGAATGAAAACTTGGCTAATGGAGAAAAGGGTGCAATGGCCAGAATGCCGTTTTTCAACTTATCTAATTTTTCAGTCACCTACTGTTATCTTATAGCAAGTTGCTAGGTCAAAAAATATTTCCTGTTTGACTGTCAAGTCACTGGAACCATACCAATAAGCTGGGTCTATGACAAAAATACAATGGCAATAAAGGCTTCCCTCCATTGCACATTGAATAATTGGGAAAGCATTTGGATTGGAAAGCCAGTTCCTTGTCAACAAGGAGATGTACTGGTTCCCCGCAGAGAAGCATGAACATGCAAAATATCAATAACTAAATATTGATGAAAAAAAAGAGAATCAGATCAAATCAAAGCTCCTGCTAAGTACAAGGGTTCTTTGAGAACTTGATAACATTACTGTGGCTATTTTAAAGTAACAATGAAAATCTATATCTAATTTTTACTTAATGAGAAACTAACATGCAGTTTCATCTTTTGCCACAAATATTCATCTTCAACATCAGACTTTATTATTGACATCAGACTTTGTCACTTTTAATTTGCACCAATCACCAAATTCTACAGTTGTTATGAGTTTATAACCCTATCAGGCATGTACTGTACTATTAAAATTTAAATCTGTTTCTGGCTTTTCACCATTGGGTCCTTTCTTATCCAGATTGTCCTGCAGAATGGGTTTCCTAGCAACACTGTCCCCAGCCTCATTCTGAACTACGACCTCACTTACTGCTCGAGGAATGTTAGAGTCCACTTCCTGCAGAGATTTATAACTTCGCTCAACAAGTCTTCCTGAGGAAACTTTATCACTGATATCCAAGGCAGACTGAAGTTTTTCCGCCCCAGTCTGTTCCTCTAGACAGCCCTCCACACTTGTCTGATGTTTGTTTTCTGCACCAAATACACCTGAACTAGACTCCATTTGACCTTGACCATCAGTTTTGGAAGACACATGGGTATGTTTATTTTCACTGAAGTCTTTATCTTCAATAAGTTCATCCACATCAACTGGAGCACCATTACATGCATTATTATCACCAACAGTATCTGTACTCTCCATATCACAACCTGCCTTTGGTTCACTGTTAACACCATCACATGTTTCATTTGTAGGCAGTATGGGACCTGCCCCAGACTGGTTTTCAGAAACATTGATACCAGTACTGTCTACCTTATTGTCTGTTCCATCAACAATATCCGGAGTAGTCTCCCCTTTGTCTTTATTAGATGTGATAGTGTCGTTTGGTTTAATATCATCAGATCTGTGGGTTTGTAAGATTGACTGTGTGGGCTCAACAGTAGCGTTAGCATTCTGACTTGACTTGCCTGAAATCAAACCAAATACATTTTCTACAAAAACATTAAAGCAATTAATGAAATTCCTCATGCTTAGCAATTTCTACTTTTGTCAAACTGATTTCCATTTAAACTTACATTTAAGAAAAAAGTATTTTCTGTAATTGCTATTTAATTGAACTAAGTCCCCAAATCTGTGGTGGGTATTGAATTAGATGTTTCAATATATACAAGTATGTAAAGACAGTATGCAGTGGATTTCAAAACCGCTGCAATGCTTTTGGATCTGAATACATATACAGTGATGTCTCGTTAATCCGAACACGCCCGTTCCCAACAAAATTTGACCGAATCATCCGGATTAATGAATCAGACCATGTTCTTATACACATTAAGGCATAGAACAGCCTGTAAGCATGTGTATACTTATAACCCTTTAGCACACGCCAAATTGTCGACCGTCCAAAAATGAAAGAGTTTGCAGACGACAGTCCAAAACGTGATGAAATTAAAAAATAATCTTCTGATATGGCAGAAAACATTGTGGGAAAAGGAGAAATTGCTCATCACGAGCAATTTCTCCTTTACCCACAATGTTTTCAAAGGTCGTCTGCAACAAACTGGTCAAATAATTCTGTTCCCTTACCATTTCGTTCGGATTGCGAGACATCCGGATAATCGGGGTCCGGATAAACGAGGCTTCACTGTATAGAAACTCTAAATACTTAACTACACCCTTATTTAACTTTCAAAATCACTTCTCCAGTCAGTACAGCTGCTACACAGTTTTAAAGAAATAAGATTTTATCGTCAAAATTTCTTCACATCTTTGAACAAGCAGCTTAACTCTTACAGTGCTGGAACCCACTTCATGCTTATGCAAAGTTGCAAGTTCACAGGCCAGCCGCCAAGTACATTGGTGACTGGCCTGTGATCTAACCTGTTTGCTACTCTGAGTATCTTTCCTAATCAAAATTAAGCAGCTACACTGCAGCTCCTTAATTATGCGATCCGTTATATCGCTATATATCGCGATATTCATTATAACGCGGGTCTCCTATGGCTCCCAATATTTCAAACACATTAGGCTTAAAAAATAGTCTAAACCTCCCCCTTATGCAAGCATTCGGCTTTGATATTACGCGGTCGGCATCCCAAATTAGAAAGTCTACCAACAATTGCACTCCGAAGGCGTGAAAATCAATAACTCCCTGGCTAATCCCCATTGTTTGTCACGGTCTTTTAAACAAAGCGCATGGCCTTATACATACACAAACCGTGACCCAAGGGAAGATTTAAATCTATGTATACATAGTGTCGATAAATTACATAATATACATTTGTTTGTACACGCTTATTCACGGGAGTGTTTTATGCCTGATTGACTCAAAACTTAGGATGTTTATAGAGATATGTTTTTGCAAGTGTGGGCCGTGTTGTCTTATTAATAGAGCAACTGCAGGTTTTTTACCGGACAGAGATGCATAAATCCCCTCGTGCACCCATGCTTTTCCCCAAACCTAGGGCGTCCAACCGTATGCACACTTTTTAGACAAATATCACTAACACATAAAGTTTTAACTTCTTTGTTTCCATCATATGTATACACACACCTAGTTTAAATGGTACACATGCTGGGAGAACTATCGATAAAATTTACTCACTCCTTACTTGGAGTTTAAATCTATAAATAGAACATGGGTTAACTGAATCGACCCCACCTTTTTCTCTAGTGTGTATTTAAACTGCATGTGCCTTTATCAATGACTCTTATCTTAAATTGTCATGAAACAAATAAAAAGGAATATATAGTTAAACATGTAAGTGTTGATTATGTTTTTTGTTTGCTTTTCTTTTATTCACAATAAATTCAGTGATAAGTCCGTAACTCAACACAATCAATATGATTAGACTACTTCTTGAATCTGATTGTTTCTTAAGTGGTTATGGTCTGGCATATAGCGCGTAAGGGACCCCGCCCCGCATTATATTTGTCAACCCCACCTTTAACGCAGGTCGAGCATCATGGCTCCCTACGACCGTGTTATAATGAGGCTGCAGTGTATAAGGTTTTGGAAAGCAGGCAACACAAAAATCTATTTTTAGAAAATTAACTAGCATTCTAAGGGTTAAGAAAGACTTCATGCAAAATTATCTGAATGTCATGTGACTATTGTACACTTACTGTCGGTACGTAAAACAGGCGGCACAGGTATAAGGTGGGTAATGCTGTGTTTCCTCGCTTTCCTCTTTCTACTTCCCACGACTGGTTCTGTGGTTCTCTGTGGAGAGGGAAGTCTTACATGTGGGGGCAGAGAGACAGTCTTCTCGCTGGCAAACACTGTATAAGTAAACATAAAATAACCATCACAATAACTCTGTAAAAATCTGTCTTCCAAGATTTGTAAGAGAAATAAAGATCAGACAAGGCAGTCCACATACAGTCAACAAAAAATTAAAATACCCTATGATGGTAAAAAAGATAAAGGATAACAAGAAGGATAACAAAAAAGAGACAGGAAAACATAACCCAACTTAACCCAAACTGGCTATTGGGATTCAATCTATTAAAAATAAATCATCAAATAATTTTGTCATATAATGGCCCAAACTGGCAATAAGGATTCAATCCTTTAAAAAGAAACTATCAAATAATTTTGTCAGGCTTCTTAGATGCTTTCACATATATTTACTTATCAAATTAAAGAATTGGGTAGGTCAAGGAGATTTAGCATAATTGGTTTGTTTACCTGGGACAATATGCAAGTCATCTGCTGGGGATTTTCTAATATGGCTGCTTTCACTGTAATGTCTGGATCGGAAAAGTCCTCGCTTCCGACCCATATTCTCTATAGGACAGGCTGGTAATGTGGCGATATGGGCCTCCAGATCAAAGTCCCTGGAAACATTAGATTCATCTAAATCTTTACTAAATCTTTACTAAACAACATAACTAGACGATTTTTTTACCATAAAGTAGAAATCAAAGAGAAATTGGAGGACTAGTTAGTATGAAAAGCTCATCAACCTCTTCAACAATTATACTTTAAGATGTCAATCTATGTTTTCTTTTGTTTGAAATATTCTAAAGAAGTTGCTTTTATTGACAAAGCAGAACAAAACAAAGTTTCTCCTGTTGTATTACATCTTCCACTGAATAAAACAATGTAACCTTCATCTTCGAAATTGAGTTTCTCTAGCTTATGCCTTTAACTCTGATTACCTGACTGATTACCAGTCTTTAGGGTAATGAAAGCAAATAGTCAAGCACTTTAACTATTTAGAGATTAAGGTCTATGAAAACCCTTTGCAGCTAGGAACAAACAAATTCAACACCTTTTCTGTTGACTTTATGACAAAAAGAAATATAAAGTAAGCAAACTTCCATTCGTCAGATTTCTTTCTTTTTTATATCACACTTTTGAAGCACTGTGACCTGCTGTTGTTTTCAAACAATTTTCATCAAGAAAGACAATGAGTAGAAGGGTTGATGACTAAAGGATATATACCCATTTTTTTTTCATGTTTTGCGTCAAATGACACTCCCGCTATAGAAGCCAGTTTGGCTCAAACCCCGGACTCCCCCTCTCCTGGTTACAAGTCAACAACCTTAACTGCTAGGCCATGCAGGACCCTTATATTCTTGTAAGGTTTTGTTATCTACTGTTGCTTTCCCTACACAGAAAATACCATATGAGGTTAAGGGCTGACAACAAATTGATATTTACCCAGTTTTGTATCGTTTTGCGTCGTCTGACTGAAACATTTTGTCCTTAGCTGACTCTGATGTGGTACGTTTTCTTATCCGCCTTATAGCTGTCTCCGGAAGGATGTAAGAATCAATACTCTGGAAGTCTTCTTCAACCCTAGATAATAATATAAAACAACAATTAACCCAAATTTTCAGCTGTCCCAAATTGAAAGAATTTGCAGATGGCATTTCAAAATGTAATGAAGTTGAAAAAGAATCTTCTGATAGGGCAGGAAACATTGTGGGAAAAGGAGAAATTGCTTGTTAAGAGCAATTTCTCCTTTTCCCACCATGTTTTCCAGAGTCATCTGCAATTAACTGGTCAAAAGTCGTTATTGTTTGGTAATTGGTTAATTAAAACCAATCCCTGGAGTATGGGCCTGATGTAGGAGACAGTTTAAATTACTGAGAAATAAGGAAGTGTAATCTGAGGTTGTAGTGAGTGAAAAACTTGCTATAGTCATTCATTGTACCTTCAATGCAACATCACATTTTTGTCCTGTCCAGTTCTAATCAATTTGTAGCAGTTTACATTAGCAAAATAATAACTGATGTCAACATGGCTATCTAAACATGTTTACACATTTTGACAAAAGGAAAAAGTTGACATATGGTAATAGTCTGATAAGTTTTAAATTTCAGTCACAGTAATAGTCATATGTTTAAATTGAAATGGAAAACAATAAAATGTTTTCCCCCCTAAAAAATCACATCATTAATGACCGCTTATCTATTGATGAAGCATCAACAAAATAGTTGCAAAAACAAAAGGATAAGCAATTGCTAAGTGATTTGACAATGAAATTTATTCAGTTGCCATCCAATACAGACATTTTAAATCTATTACCATCAGACATTGGTTTAACCCACTCAATTGTATTAAATTCTGAGCGTTTCCAAAACATAGAGCATCAGCAGAAGACAAGCATAAAGTGAATTTCAATGCTGTATTTGAAAAAAAAAGCATTGTAACAAAAGAATAGGACACTTGTTACTAGCAGTTTCTTTTTTCTTTTTTTTTTTTTTTTTACAAATGCTTAACCCTTTACCAAATGCCACTGTCCAAAATTGAAAGAGTTTGCAGATGACATTTCAAAATATGATGATATTGGAAAATAATCTTCTGATAGAGTAGAAAATATTTTGGTAAAAGGAGAAATTGCTTGTTTAGAGCAATTTCTTTCTTACCCACAATGTTTTCCAGAATTGTCTACAACTAACTGGTAAAATGTCGTTATTGTTTGGTGATGGGTTAAGTTAATATCATGATATGGCTTTTAACAGATGGAATTTAAACAAACAAAGCATTCTCACATCTCATCCTTTTGATTGGGTTGTTGAAGCGCCGCCATCCGTTCTTTTGAAGGCTGTATGATTCCTTCATTGATCAATTCCTGATATCTCTGTCCCCGATTTCGTCTACGAGACTTCCTCACAGGCTGAGACTCTTCCACGTCCTCCCCCTCGGTACTTCCTGTCTCGGATAACAAATGTTTCCTGGTACCAGTCGAGATATCCATGTACGTAGAAGATGTAGAATGATCCTGGGAATAACTCTCTGTATCGTCACACAGCTCTGTGTTGCATTGTTTAATGTCACTTCCTGTATTAACACCATCCATATGTTTATAAGCATCTTCTTTATCTGTTGATACTTTCTGATCCCTCAACCCATCAGGCTTATCTAATTTGATTTGCGTTGAATTAGATTTTATCACAACTTTTCCTTCAGCGACCTGTTTGGTTGTTTCAATGCCTTTCAAATGCTCTGAATTAGCAGTTTCCGTTTTAATACTGATGTTTACAGTCTCAGTTGGGCCTCCATTGACCGGCTTAGTAACATTTCTGGCAGCTGTTGCAATGTCTGATGAATACAGTTTATCAATTATGTGGTTCACAACAAGTTTACCACATGTAATAAGGGCTGACTCTTCATTTTCTGTTTCAGAGATCTCGCTTGTATTTGGTGACAAGGATACTTTTGGAGCATTTTCTTTAGTGTCTGATTCTCCTTTAGTGTTAGTATTTGATACTATAGACTGGTCAGCTCTATTAATCGATACAGCAGCAGTGTTAGATGCTGTTGCATCAGTGTTAGCATCCTTCTCTTGTTTGGTATGGTCAACATTCTCCACTAACAAACTATGTGTGTCTTTGACGTCTTTTTGAGGATCTTTCTCACCATCAAAATGAGAACTACACATCTGTAAGAAAAAAAATAAATTGCTCTTTAATCTTTTCCTCAAATACAGTCAATGTAGTGTTGAGCTACTACTCTCAAAGAGTGAAAAGTTATTTATTCTAATGCTATCTTAAGGTAGAATACCCATAATCTGCCATTTTGAAACTCATTTTATCATTGGATTACTTTGGTCCGTCTAGGTTAACTTTGGTTGGGCTTCGGAACTATTCAAATCTGGACAGAGGTATACCGAGTACAACCAAATTAATCCGATGAAAGAATGAATTTCAAAATGGCAGATTATAGGTATGCTACCTTAATCCTAGAGCTACGGGAGCTTTCTAAATAACTGGCATCCGTATTAAGGTGTCATTTGTCCTGTTCACTAAGATTCCATCTCCATTTTCTATGGTCATCTAAACAAAATTAACTAGTAGTTGTTGACTACTCACTAAGAAAGACATCGCTCCAAAAAGCTTTTCTGTATATGGTGTTTAGTGCCGAATCAACACATTTTCAGTTATTTAACAGCTTCCCAGGATCCACCAGAACTAGCTTTTCTTGGACTCACAAGATTTAGGCTAGGGCTCTAAAGAGTCTTGACATAAGATACTTCCACAAAATCAGTAGTGCCAGAGGTGATTGAACCTGGGACCCTCCGTATCCTAACAAGGGAAATCAAACATGGATCAGCTGTAATCAAGATCATTAAACAAGGCACAAGAAAGAGACTAGTTACCAACCTCAGCTAAATCAAATAATGAAGTCCCATTCCCACAAGGAGCTACATCCTGTTGTTTCATGCAGTCTCCGCCGACAGTCTCCTTAGGTACATCATCTCTACAGTGTTCTAGTGACTGTTTGTGACCATTTGTACCAGTTTTACCACCCTCTAGTTCTACGATTACATCAACAGGCCCACCTGTATGTGAGGTTGGAGGGGTAACATGGCCATAAGCCTGGGGTGTGGATTTCGCTGTCAGGGTCTCTGTAGGTCTGTCAGAGTTGAGACCGTTATCACTCTGCTGTCCAGCTATCAGCAACAGACTCAGACCGCCCATGTTGGATGGATCTAAAATGTTTCAGACGTCAAGATTAAATTGTTATCAATGCGTTAAACACCATACAAACAAACAAACAAACAAAAGAAGTAGGCACTGAAGGGAATATGCATTCCCTTCAGTGCCTACTTCTTTTGTTTGTTTGTTTGTATGGTGTTTAATGCTGTGTCAACAATTTTTCAGTTATGTTACGGCTTTCCTGGATCCACTAGTAATAGGGTAGGGCTCTGAATTGACTTGACAAAGGCCACTCCCACAAACCCAGAGGTATCGGTGGGGCTCAAACCCGGGACCCCAAGTTCTAAGTTTGCCAACATAAACACTGCATTGGATTCTTTAGTCAACTGTTACAGGTGTGTGTATCTGATGGAGAGGGTTCACCTTTTCTATAACTCCCTTTGACACATTTTATTGTTTAATTTGATATTAATATACATTATACTAAACAGTACCTCAGCATTTTTCTTTTTTTTTCTCAATGCTAGCTCTTCAAGTCACATATCAATGAAATATCTTTATATCTCTTAGCTACAAAGTTTCATATTCGAAGTGAACATGACTTCACAGTTCAAGCAAATTCGTTATTGAGATAAAGCATTAAATTGCTGAAATGGCTAAATGGTATCAACAAAGTCATGTTACACTTAAGCATAAGTTAAATAGTCTTTCTTTCACTGGAAAGGGAGATAATTTTCACATGTTCTAAAATATTCATAAAAGAAAGAATTATCTCCCTTAGTGGTAAAGCTTCAACCTTAAAACATTTCACAACAAAGAAATCTCTACATATCACCATCACAGTTGTCAGTTCAACAATCAATGCATTTGATATTGCTTTAAAATTGCTGCACAGTAGACTTCCAAGGCTAACTTGGCCACATTTACTTTGGGAAACTAAGAGAAATTTAAGTATAAATACCTGCAAGTTTCCCAGGCATTATGGACCCCTCAGAGAAAACATCCAAGTCATTCTTTAATACTTTCATGTTGGTGGGTTTGGGTACAGCGGTTTTCTGGGGAACAACTGTTTTTTCTGGGTTGTGCCATTTATAGTCTGGATTTGCTTTCATGAAAGCATCTTTGTACTGAAATTGACAATGTAAATCAATCTTACAAAATGAATTTAAGCTTTTGTAATTCAACAGAGATGAAGATGAAAGACTGTCTCTTTCATCTATTTTGCTATACCTGTACAAAAAGTTTGATGTCATTAAGATAGCATCAGACGAAAAAAAAAAATCTTCAATTTGTCACCCAGCATCTTTTTCTGAAGATACATACAGCCATTTTTTTTTTAATTTTGATAATGCATTTGGCACCAGACAAATTGGGGAAAATCACAGGGATTTTTCTCTAGAATGGGAATTTTTTCAGGGATAACTAAATTCAAACATAAGCTTTATTTTGAAATTGGGGCAAATAGTCAGTTAATATGATTGGGAAAGGGTTTGTTTTATGGTACCTAACATATGGAAAATAATCACTGACATATAATATAGACTTTAACCAAGTAGAGATAAGTGTTTTGTAAGTCGCCATGTCTGATAATGACTTACCTGCTTGGCCAAATCTGTATACATGGACTTCTCTTCATCCTTTAGGTTGGCCCAGAGATCACCAAGGATACGGGTCACACTCCTGTTGTCAAGGTCAGGATTCTTTTCCCGCACAATACTTCTGTGTCGTTTACAGAAGATGAGAAATGCGTTCATCGGACGCCTGACATCCCGTTTGTCTCCCACATCCCCACCATCCATTATTCTACAATAATATAAATATCTAATTGAGGTTTTATGTCCTTTTAAACAATTTTTCAAATATTTGCAGTAGCAATTCAATTACTGCTCTACAAATGACAATTAAGATATAGGATAAATAATCCCAGACTAAACAGAAAGTTTATAATGGGGTCCAGATTGGTTCAGTGGTAAAGGTGGTGGACTTAGAACCCGAGGGGTCCTGGGTTCAAGCCCCACAATCACCTTGGGGTGGCCTTTGGCAAGTCACTTCAGGCCCTAGCCTAGTACTGGTGGTTACAGGAAAGCCTGAAGAGTCACAGGCTCAGGTCTTTATCCTGTACCAAACGGTAAATAATATGATTATGTTTATCTCAATCATGTATCACATATTTTCTAACATCGTTGCGGACTTGGCACTCCTCTTGAAATGGGATTACAAGTTAGACAAAGATTACTTTGCTCACAATTTTAATGTGTGACAAATGTTGAAATTCCAACATTTGAAACTGTCTAATTCCCTTATAATACACTAATTACTGTTTAAAAGAATAAACATTATTAGTCTATATCACATTATCAAAATAAAATGTGCCAATTTCAGCATTATTTGAGAAAAAGGAATCATTTAATATTCTAGTGCCATATGACCTAAGGGTCAATTAAAAACACATCTTATCCCTAAAAAGAAGGTGTAATGATGTATTCAATTCTGATTGGCTGTTTCTATTTTGAGAACATGGCTCGTGCTTTTCCTACTCCCACTTAACCCGCAAATTGACCCGTATTTCAGAAATAATCGACAACACCATGAATGTAACATGATAGAATAATGTTTATTTGTCTCGTTTACAGTACATGATAACGAAGACACGTTTTAGATTTGTTTATTTATCGTCGGAAATACGACCTAATTATGTATTCACAGTCATTTTGACATGTTTCCAAAACATGTGTCAGAATGAAAAATAGGAAGACATGCTTCTAAACAAAAATCAATGAAACTCGTCAGTATATCGAGACAAAACTATTCGATAAGCTAGAGAGAAACGTAGGAACACTCACTCCAACAAGATTTTCACGAATCAAAGGAAGTCTGTAGAAAAATGTCGCCGTATTTTCTATACGAAGAGGTCCATGGCTTCCACTCCGGTATAATTCGGTTGGCTCCCCGCTTTTCAATATCAATCAACTTGATTCGACTGAAAGCCGGAAACCAGGCAAATGATGTTTTTAGGTTATTTTTAGGTCAAGGCCAAAATATCTGTTCCTAAGACGATCGCGAAGTTTACAGGATTGTTGCATTGTCAGATTATGTTATCAATCAAATCAGTGGATCGTATTTTGCAGAACTTTGACGCTCGAATTCGCTTACGTCAACTTCAGCTGTCAACCCATTTTGTCCCAATTTGTAAACACCAAACAAACAAGGTGCGTGCGCATTGCAGCCACGTGCTTTCGGACTTATTCAAAGGATAGGTTTTAATATGATTTCATGCGGTCAAATATTGTTGTTTTTGAATCATAATCGACGATTATTAGGGATTCGATGAACAATGAACTAAAATTGAAACGACCGGGAAGATAGAACACAGGCAGACACGGAATAGATATGTACATTGCACTAAATATCAACACATCGTCTCGTCCACAAATTTTCGAGAGTCCAAATCAAATGCCCAGCAGACGACGAACAAATAAATCGCTAAATAGGGAAAGGCAAAGGCCTGATAAACATGTTTATTAGGTGTTTGGGTATGATTATATGATCAAATATAGACAAGAAACATTGTCCATGAAAGCTTGCATTTAGAGGGTCTTGTCCAACGCATTCATCGAACCAAAGGTGGAGCGAAAAGCATATATTTGTACAGAGACATGTTATCTATGTCTCTGGTAACTCGAACTCTAGAATCTTTAGATACTTAGACTATATGTCTTGCGTAAATGAGTTACAACTTTCGAATATCTTCAAATTTGTTCATAGTCTAGATTAATGCAGTTAGGAAATGATTACAATTTCCTTTAAAATCAATACAACATTCATTCTTTTGTATAATCAACATTAGATTGAACACTTTCTCTCATGTTGTTCCCTGTATGAATATACGTAATATTTTTACCAGTTTGTTTAAGACAGCTCTGAAAACATATTGGGAAAAAAGAAATTGCACATATTGAACAATTTCTTCTTTTCTAACATTGTTTTCTGCCCTTACAGATGATAATTGTTCAATTTCATACCATTTTGAAATGTCGTCTGAAAACTCTTTCAATTTGGAACAGTCGAAAATTTGGCGTTTGGTAAAAAGAACAGAACAATGGATCCTTTAAGTGATCACTAGCCTTTGTTTGAGATAATCTTTGCAACTTAAATTTTATTGTTTGACATCCTACATCAATAAACTGGTGATTTACGTGGCTCACAAACTTCAGATTTGTTGGCGTCCATTAATTTCTCTATAAACTATCCTTTGAATATTAAAGTTGTCTCCCTTTACTTGTCAAAATCTTAAAGTCGAACATGGTGAAAAGCAACACAGATCTCGCGTTCGCAGGTTTGAACAGTTGTTTTGATCTTTCCATAAACATTTTGCTCAATGAATATGACATTTAATCATTTCTAAAGCAATTTAATGGCCCTATAAAGGCAAGACAGTGGTGCTCTAAAACTCTTTCCAAAAACACGTGTGTTGTTATCTTTCGTGCTCAATTATGTTCGTAGCTCAATCCAGTGGTTTATGATACATGTTACATTTACATTATTCTTTATTGCTAAAACAGTTACAGTTTATAGGAATTTTCACATTATACAAACATTCCATGACATGTAGTCAACTAAACCTAATTTAGGTTTTTAAAACAACTTCGCGGTGGTTAAGGCAGTTACGGAGACGTTAGTATGGTCATACTTGCACAATTTATGCCCAACGCAAAGTTAAAGAAGTTGAAGAAATATTTTTCAAAAGAACTAATTCTTCAACAATTCTACAATAAAAAAGATTAGAAAGGGTGGTGGTATTGTAACGTTCGTTGAATGTTTATGCAAATTAGAAACCTTATGCATTGCTTGAGAGAGCATGCAGGTATACATATAGACAACACAACCGCTCAGTGTACGACAGTGTTTTTCACTGATCGGATGTGTTTGTGTCTTTGAAAGGTTCATTTGCTCGGTTCGTTACAGTATGTATTTTAAGGCAATAAAAGTTAATGTCTATTATGGGAGAGTGTGTCAATGGAAAATAAAATAAAATGAGGAAATATCCAGCATGCTCGCTGAATTATTGTCTTTTCCATTTGTTTCCGTGCTCAATTAATTGACTATGTGTTTCACTGTCATAAGCAAGACGCATCTTTGGTTCATATCAACAAATAACAGAATCTTTGTTTTAAAATGTTTTCGCTGTTTGTTTTCCTCCTAGCTTGACCAATTTTGGCTTGATGGAAATGATTTATGCTTCTATGCACCAGTGAGGTAAACATTTCCGAAGATCCACATGGTATCTTAAAACCACCTATTACTCCAAGTTTAGATTGCTGTTAAGAAAATGATCCCGTTTAAACTGTCAGCAATATCTGTGGATTTAACAGGCTTTCTACTGGTCCCTACTTTTCCTACTTTTCCCTACTTTTCCCTACTTTTTTTTCTTAACCCTACTTTTCCCTACTTTTTTCAAAAATAGCCCTATTATCCCTACTTTTTCATTTTGCAAGTAAAAGAAATAAAATGTAAAATATAGACTTACATGATTCTTCTTTAGATATTTTGCAGAAATTCCATTCATTATGAATCTTTTGTAATGAGAACAGTTCAGATGTGTTTGGGGGATCACCTTGTTATGTCCATCCTTGAAAGCACTGTGGTTCCTTGGCTAGTCAGTACAGACATACTGGTCTTTAGGTAAGATAATATCTTTTTCACTGTGAAAATACATGTATGTTCTATTTAATCATATACATACATGCTTCTTGAAAAAGAGGTGACAGATATGCACGCTTCATCTAGACTTTACACTGCCAAGTTTCTTCTTTTCCCAATGATGCTACTAGCTGAGGGAACCCACAAATGCCATGCTGTGTTTTAAATTCGTTATTGCAGATGCTGCTTTCCTTTCTAACAAAATACATTTAAGTTTATATGTAAAGCTTGCTTTTCCTAACTGTCATATTAATCATAAATAATTTATTTTGTATGACCCCACAAAAAAGGGAGGAGGTGATTTGCCATTGTTTGTTTGTCAGTCCATCTAGCTATCCATAGCCCAAAGTTTGTGTCACGCTGAACTAAAAAAGTATAATTGCTAGAGCCATCTTTCTGTGAATAGTTGTCAGCATGTGCACTTGTATACCTGAGTATTTTGATGCAATTCAATTCAGTTCAAGTTTTATTGTATTAAAGGGCCACCGGCCCATACACAAATAACATTTTTACATTCAATATACAACAATAGGTACATGTGTAAGAGGTACTACATAGTCTAACAATCATTGATTTAAGGTAAAGTCTGTAAAATTGACAAAATTCTTAAATAGCAGCTCAGTTTTCTTGTTCCATTATAAAAGCAAATGATAGGAATCTTTGTTACAGAGCCAAATTGTGAGGACATCTGTGTCCTATGGACACACATCTACTTTAAAATTATTAAATTGATTAGAATTTGATTAACATCATGGCATTTGTAGGTTGATATAAGACACTGCATTGACCAACTGCTTTGACCAGCCTTGAATTGCTTTGTGTCAATAGTACGTTTCTTATATATTCATAGTGGGTGAAGTTTAGTACATATTCATGGAGGAAAGGGTTGATACTAAGGGTTTTTGTCTTTTGCCTTATAAGATTAACAGTGTATGTTTTGACTGTCATGTTCATTATTGTATTCCATTGTGTAAATTGATGTTAAATGAGAAATTAAAATTTCAGGTGCCTGTATTTCAAGGATGGGCAGAACAAGGCATTCTCACAGCATCAGATGGACTAAGATATGTATCAATTTAACGGTAATTCCAGCTGAAAAATGGTAATAACTTTCTTATTTAGCCCTACTTTTTAACAGTAAAAATCCCTACTTTTTGCTAAAATCTTGCCCTACTTTTGCCCTAGTTTTTTGTGGAGAGGCAGTAGAAAGCCTGATTTAATGTTCTTGGTTTGGAATAATGTACTCCTATGTTACTTTAGGAATCTATATTGTTGTCTTTAGAGTAGAAGACAATATATATAAAAAAGTTAAAATATTAAATTCTAAGAGAGTCTCTCTAAGGAAAATATTTTTGGAAGGTTATTATTGCGACATTGGTGCAGTGGCAGAGCTTCAGGCTCTTGTACCGAGGATCCCGGATTCAAATCCTCTTTAGGTGAGGTGAAAATTTCCGGGACTAACCCACAAACCGGCGCGATTACTGGTTTAGTATCCAGGAAGCAGTCATCGAGTGTGGCTTTGAACAAGCTTTTATCTTCCTTCACAATTGATGTAAAACAAATATGGTGAAATATGGTCAAAGTTAATTTTAGAAATGAAAGTTATCATGTCCTTTTGGACACACATCTTTTAAAACTATGTGTCCGAGTACCAATGATCCAAGCTATAAGATCATGTCAAATAGTATAACTCTTATTATTGATGATAATCTTAGCTTAAATGACTCAAAACAATGCAGATTTGATAGAAAGAAAGCATGAGACAGCACGCTTTATGATGTTTACTACATTGTAAACATTACTTGTGCTGATGAGAATGCTTCCGGCTGGATACATATCTTTTGAAATGATGTGTCCCCAGCAATTTTTATGTGTATATGACGCGGGACGCAGAGGTAAAATGATCACTGTATGGTTAATGGGGAAATAATATTTCAAGCTCATGAAATTATTTACCATAACATTTAGACCAATATTTTTTATTCTGCTTAATTCTACAGAAAAAAAATGGGCATAACACCACTTTAAATCATCATTGAAAAACTGTCGAAAACAATTTTGACATAAACCTAAATAGATAAACTAACGAATGTGTTGCTCTCATTCTCTTTTGCAGGTCTGTATGCAAAACTAAAGGATAGGAATACATCACTGGAGGACAAGCTTCAGGTTTTCAGATTTGCTTGGAAGTCAAAAGATGTGCTCATACCCAACAAGGAGCAAGTGTTGATCGATCTCCTCTGTGGATATCTTTTTAACAAGAAAAAGTAAGGATATTATATGACCTGGTAATAGAAGGTTGATATACAGTCAAACTTGCGTTAAGCAGCCACCCAAGGGACAGGGTGAAATTGGCTGCTTAACAGAGGTGGCTGCTTATCGCAAAAATCATCCTATCAAAATTTTGGTGACCCTAGGAATTCACCTTCAACATTGGACATGTATATGGACCATACAGAGATTTCTTTTCTTTATATCTTTGGTACTGTAAAACTAACCAATTCACAATCAAATTAAGTGGCCAATTATCCCAATTCCGATGAAAAATTCCGAAAATGATTGAAATATTTTGATGAAATAAAATCAGGTTGCAAAAAAAAAAATTGGTCAGCTTCAATTAAAAAAAAAACCTAGCAGTCCATTATTACCTAAGTAGCCCATGCGGTAATAAATCACCACCACCAAACTAGCATATATATACATCTTCACGGGAAATGTGTTATTTCCCAAACTTGGGACAAGAGTTGCTTCAAAACAAACATCAAAGAGCACAATTTTGTCCTGTAGTCTTTTGATGTTACATAACTGACTTTACATCTTGAAACAATTAGTGGTTTCATTCAAGGATATTTGATACATGAGACGGGATTTTGCTTCCTTTTAAAGACACATTTTTTGGGTTTGACAGATTCCTTTGTTTAAAAACATTTAGGGAGTAAAATAATTGCGAGTTTTATCTGAGGCAAATAAAAGAAAGGATAACTAGCCAGTTTGTGTACGTGACAAAATCGATAGTTGCATGCGTCTCAGTTTACACCTCCCAATTACACGGGAAGATTTTATCTTTACATAAACAACACACTTAGTGGTAAAACTGCCAGTGACCGCCGGCGGTAGTTACAAATTAATTGACCGCTTATGACAATTGATTTAAAGTTGATTGGGATTAATTTGTCTGGCCGCTGACCGCATCAGAGAGAAGACCGCTTATCAAGGAATTTTAAAGAGTCTTATTGCTTGGGAGGATTTTAAAATGGCCGTTTAACGAAAAAGACCGCTGATCACAAGTGACCGAAAGCACAAGTTTGACTGTATTCCCTAAACTGGTTCTCCACTGTCTACTGGCTCCACTTTGTTCCACAAGATAGACAATGGGCGGCCTTCGAAGTCTGATGGATTTGATCGGTCAGAATGCAACATTCTAGAATATGACAACAAGACGCAACAACATACACATTTTTCCACCTGAATCTTTGATTTGTGGTTATAATAGGAGACAGCACTTTATCTGACTTTGATTTATACAATGATTTGTATCAATTTTTTTCTCAAAATTTCAATATCTAATCATTTTAACCTCCATTTACGTAAAAAAAGCTTTGTCTCATGGCCAACTGTTTGTTTACCTTGAATCCGCAAACTTTCACCTTTATGGACAGTGTGCTGTTTTCGTTCCTTCTGTAACTAGCCATAAGCCTGCCTGGTAGATTTGTACCATACCGGTCTCTATGTTCAATAGACAAGAGAGTGGTTCCCAGCCTAATATAGTCCCTTTAGCTTTTTTTATTATCAATCTCCACATATTGTTAAATGATGGCTTTAATTCTTTTAAGGTATATTTTCATTGTGCTCTGTGTTTGAATGTTCTCCTTTGTCAAATGATGGGTTAACTGGTTATAGGTTAAAATGATTATGTTACTTAAGACGAAGCTTTGTTTTTCAGACACCAATTTACCGAAGATGAGATTGGGAAGATATTCAAATGTCTTCATGATGTTCTTGTATCCAAGAAAGCCCACAAGAAACAGAGTGGAGGACAGGGATTGCTGGTGAAACAGTCTCTTTCACAGGTTAGATCACAGTTATCAAATTTTTCCATGATTTTATCAAGGAGAAGATTTTTTGCTAGCGTCAACTAATCTTTCTAAGGCCTTTCCCCAAATAAGATTTTAGGACATGTTTACATTAATTACATTAATAACATTAGCAGATGACAAAAGAAATGAAAGAAAAATGTCAATTTTCATGATATTGCATACAAACCATTGTTACAAAAGTAGCAAATGCCCATGACAAACTTGATCATCTGGTTGATTTATGAAGCTGTCAGCTACAGGTGCACTAAACCAAGGTATTATGGAATAAGTGGTTTAAGCTTTTAACCCTTAGAAAGCTAGGTAATTTTCTAAAAACAGATTTTTGTGTCATCTGCTTTCAAAAACCTTACATATGTGCTTAATTATTGTTGAGGAAAGATACTCAGAGTAGATATTAGGTTAGATTACAGGCCAGCCGCCAATTTACTTGGCGGCTATAACTCTGATGATCCAAGCTGTAAATGTGTGGAGGCACAGTGTGATGAAAAACCTGGGTTAGAGCGGGACCAATCAAGGACGAGAATTAAAGATGTGGACCAATAAGAAATGAGATTACTGTGAATAATTGATATCCGGTCTAACTTGTTTTGATATAGAATGCAGCCAGACATAGAATGAAATATCTACGTCTGGATTATTCATACTAGTCACAATATTGTGTGAGTCTTTATGTAAAATCATAAACGAAAAAAACCCCACCTTTTTATGTATATTACAGATGGTGACAGATACTTTATGGACAAAGATAGAGTGTGTGGACGATGAGGAGGATTATACTCGCCATGTGCTGGGATGTTGTCATGCCATAGTATCATCTCCTACCATATCCTATGTGTTCACAGACAGACTCGACCTCATGGTATAGGATTCATTAACCCTTCACCAAAAGCCAAATTTTCCACTGTCCAAAAATTGAAAGAGTTTGTAGACGACATTTCTAAATGGGATGATATTGCAAAACAATCTTCTGAATGGGCAGAAAACATTGTGGGAAAAGGAGAAAAAGCTCGTCAATTTCTCCTTTCCCCACAATGTTTTCCAGAGTCGTCTGCAACAAACTGGTCAAATGTCGTTATTGTTTGGTAATGGGTTAATGATAATAGTAGTGGCAGCTCTTTTTCACCTTTTCTATCAGGGGCCCATTACAGGCACCTTCCAAATTGGAAATTTCTTTAGTCATGCAGTTTTCCAAAAATTCAAAGTCACACCAGCTTTTTGGTTTCCCAATTCAGCAATTTCATTAATAGATTTCCCCAATTGGAGGGAAAAAAAAGCCCTGAGTGGAGGAACACTTATTCTTCTGCAGAAAATTCTTGTTGTCTTTGGATGGTATGATTATTATTGATTGAATTTTTAATGGCTTTGAATATGCCATTGTATTTAGTATGCTTATTAAAATTGAATTGAGTTAGTCCATTGATAATTTATAACTGCCTATACATGAAGTGATATATCATTTCAGATCAGTTTGCTGGGTTCTCTTTGTGCCATGTTACATACCAGTATAGTGAAGGGAAGTGATCATTCCCATATAGACATAGTGTTACAAGATACTACCAGCTTGTTTGGGAAGTGTCAGTATGCAGCTCACGATCAAAATATGGTAAGGCTATTTATCAATGTTGTTTGCTTGGATGGTGTTTTACTCCATATCAACAATATTTCAGTTATGTAATGGCTTTCCTGGATCCACCTGTACTGGGCTAGGGATCTGAAGTGACTTGCCAAAGGTCACTCTCACGAAACCAGAGCAGTCGGTGAGGCTTGAATCTGATCTAGGATCCCCAGAGTTCTAAGTCTGCCAACCTGACCACTGGGCCACCCAGGACCCTCTTATCAGTATTGCCTTAATTATCTTTTTATACCATCTCCATTAAAAGATATTTCGAAAAATTAAAACCAACAGAATACACTATTTTAATTCATATATTTGGTACTTATATTGCCTTGAGAATTTGATAATTTTAGCCCAATGGTTTCGTATCTGCTACATGTGCACTGAATCAGATATCTGGGACAGTAGTACAGTGTTAGGGTAGGGTCCTAAGTCCAGTCCCTGTAAGACATGAGGCTAAAATAAAGGGACAATCCCACAAATCAACCATTACTGGTCATGTATCTAAGAAACAGTCAGGGAGAGTGAATTAAACTACCCTCAAGCTTCTATCACAATCTTTGTAAGATAAATAAGTTCAAATGAATAAGATACCTATGATGCAATTTGATATGGTTATGTTCCTTCCACTGAATAAATTGAAAAATGCTTCTATTGGGGATTTTTGTTCCCTCTTATTTGACATGATCAACCATGTACCTTAAGTACTCTTTGATGTAGTTTTTTCATTGCAGATACTGAAGACCACCTTTGAAAAGTTGCTTCCACATTTCATAAAGCTGTACTCGGTTTGTAGATCAGAGGAAGTCTTGAAGGTTACAAACAACATTCTCAATGTTTTTTGTCACAAGTAAGTCTTTGTGATCACCAAACAATAACAACAATTGACCAGTTTGCTCCAGACGACTCCGGAAAGCATTGTGGGAAAAGGAGAAATTACTCTTAATGAGCAATTTCTCCTTTTCCCACAATGTTTTCACAATTAGAAGATCATTTTTCAATTTCATCACATTTTGAAATGTCATCTGCAAACTCTTTCAATTTGGGGCAGTCAAAAATTTGAGGATTGGTTGAGGGGGAAAGATCCAATCAAGTATAATGAAATTATTTTCTCTAATATTCCAGTTGAAAGCTTCAACTTTCAACTTTTTTTAATCTCATGTTAAACCAATTGAATAAGATTGATGAAATGGTTGCTTATTTAGATGTTTTTTGACATTGATATCTTAGTGACCTAAAGTCACAGGTTACATATTTGAATGCCCTATGATGTAAACTATGATCTGAGATTTGGGTGTGGTAAATGCATTTCAGTCTGGAACCTTTATTCTACCTTTTGAACTGTTTCTTCACCTCTTCAGTCTTTTGCTCTGCTCTGTTACTCCAACCCTCTTGTATCTTACCCCACCCTTCTATATTCTACTTTGTCTGGTCTGTAGACGTCAGGAACCACAATCCAACCCGTGATATGTGATTATGAGAGCTGAGGGCATTCATTTCAATCAAATGCATGTTTAATTCTTAATGTAATCAAACTTAATATATGCCACTTGTTAATGCTTTCAATTTTGACGAGTTAAAATATTCCAAAAATGGGGCAAATCAAAAGAAATACCTTTGACGATGAAGATTACTGCCAATTGTCTTTTACAAACACATGTCCGTATATCTATTTCCATTTCATGTCTAGAGACCACAATTGGACTTACAGTGCTTATTTACTTGGGGTGTATGAAGACAAATTACCAGAGGAATCTGACTTTACCCTGATAGAAACCGTCAGCCAACTGTTTAAGACATTCAGTAACCTGATTACGACAGAAGTAAGTAAATTATTTTTCTCAAAATGATTCAATTAGAAGTAGATATGCATTTGTGTTGAGAAGAATATTGTATTTTTTTTTTTTTTTAAGTAAAAGAAACTGCAGAAATCCTATCTTAAAACACTGCCTTTTATATATACCTACATGTTAAAGAAAATACATGCAGAAAAAACTTCAAAACTTCACTGTGACTAAAAGAGACATACTTTCTTGTTTTTGAAGTGTTTGATAATGTTCAAGTGAGTTAATATAGAGTTAAAAGTAAAGTTGTCTTCTGCAGAATGCAGTGGTATAATAAAACCAGTAGAGTATTTGGTATTACAATGCCCAATGATGTAAACATTAATATGAGATTTGGGTGTGGTGAATGCATTTCTGACTGGAACCTTTTTCCTACCTTTTGAACTGTCTCTTCACCTCTTCCTATTTATTCTGCTCTGAACTCAAACCCTCTTCTATCTTACCCCACCCTTCTATATTCTTCCTTGTCTGGTCTGTAGATGTCAGGAACCCCAATCCAACCCGTGATACGTGATTATGAGAGCTGAGGGCATTTATCTCAATTAAAAGCTTGTTTCATTCTTATCATAATCAAATTACTGGACTTAATAACAACTGTTTTTGTTTAAGGCCTTTTTGTTACATTTTTTTTTATTTTCCAACAGCAGGTTAGTAAGAATATGTGTATATACTGTTAGGAGTAAAAGAAAGCTTAATTTCTGATGAAGGATTTTGATAAGTGTTTTTTATACCTTAAACATAAACTTTTGGTTCATGTACATGTACATGCAGTCTTTACTATTTTCTTGATTTTGTTTTATCTTTGTTTTTTGTGCAGAAATCTGTCCATGCAGCCATATGTGATATACTAGTGCAGTTTTATGCAAAGATGGTGGAAAATAAAAGGCAAGTATGATTTGATAAAGGCCTAAAAAAAGGGATATTCGCCTTTATTGTTTTTTTAATCCTTTATAGTTGGTACTAAAGGTCTTGAAGACAACTCTTATGATTATCAACAATATAGGACTTGTCTGCTACAAAAGAATTTGGTTTCATCTCTAAGAAATGAAATGAATGTTCATTCAAATCATTTCTGGACTTTTGGCTGGAATTGAGAACTTACAAGGTACAATATTTCTACAATGTTTCAGTTATGATATGATACCCACTGTACCAATCAATGCTTCAAGTACTTTTTTACACAAAATAACTTCTATTAAAGCCACTTTCACAAAAGTCTGGTTTCAAGATAAAAATGTATCATGTCATATGATGTAGCATTCACTTCATTAAATATTGGAAAGAATATGTAACAAATTGGCATTACCAATCAGGAACCGATAAATTGAAAGTCAGGCTTGTTAACTACTGAATAATTTATGATGGGGCACCTTATAAACAGATACAGAATAAGTACATCTAGTCATTCGGATTTTGTCAATAGCTTTATTAAATTGGTGCTTTTCTATTGTGTAAAAAAGTTTTATTTTTAAGATATGCCTGATGATGTAAACTTTAACCTGAGATTTGGGTGGGGTGAATGTATTTCAGACCGGAACCTTTATTCAACCCTTTGAACTGTTTCTTAAACTCTTCCTTCTTTTGCTCTACTCTGTTACTCCAACCCTCTTGTATCTTACCCAACCCTTCTATATTCTACTTTGTCTGGTCTGTAGATGTCAGGAACCACAAACCAACCTGTGATTCGTGATTATGAGAGCTGAGGGCATTTAATCTTTAAACCATTAGACATAGCGCCACACTTGCAGCAGAAAAAGATGCTTTTTATAATATATTTTAACCAGCCATACCTCTGTTGCCCAAATATTTGTACCTTGATTAGAAATAGATATGAAGAACATAATTTCATCAAGTTTCTTTTACTCTAAAGGAATGAAGAAGACACTAAAATATCTCACTACCTCCTGGTGAAGTTGTGCTCCCTGATTGGTTTAAATAAAGACTCCTCCCTTCTGGAGACAGTGGCGCCACCTATTGCTATAAAAGGGTTGGGA
This sequence comes from Cerastoderma edule, assembly GCA_947846245.1. Taxonomy (NCBI): domain Eukaryota; kingdom Metazoa; phylum Mollusca; class Bivalvia; order Cardiida; family Cardiidae; genus Cerastoderma; species Cerastoderma edule. Next base: position 37,831,384 of record OX401409.1, read on the forward strand.
GAATTGTTACAGATAGTTTTGAAGTTAGACCTCTACAATGTGAGTGCTGACAACAGGAATGGACATCTCCAACTGAAGTTCTACCGCACTATTGTGAAACTTCTTCTAGAGAATGTTTGGTGAGAAACCATTTGTTTTGGATTCTATTTTCTCAATTTGGTTCTATCCTACTCTCTGGTTTGTTCTTTTTTAAAAGCAGCAGCAAATGATTACTTACATGTATAAAAAAATTGAGGCAATGTTATTTTAACAAAATTAAAAGCAAGATGCTTTTTTTGAACAATTTGTAACAGTGGTTTCTCAAATCATTTGTTGCATGGCTAGACTAGTTCTTATAATTTTGTTGATTATATCTAGAATGTTTCTTTTGCCTTGAAGTAGATGGTGAACCATGTTTTAAAAGAAAATCTAATCTTTTTTTTGGTTAGACATTTAAGATGTAACAAAACAACCCAGTATTTTCTTATTTGACAATGATTTCTACATAATAATATGAAGATGAATAACATGTTGCTGCTGCATATACATGTAGTATGTTAGAGTTGTCTACAGTTTCTTTTAATTTGAATGTGTCATCAAATTGAGATTTCATTGTAATACTATAGTAAGTGCTTCATGATTGTGAAGCACTTACTATAGTCTTGCATTGAACCCTCAAAATATGATATTGGGGATAGGAATGATATAACTCTATGAATATTTTTGAATTCCAGCGAAACCGTTGAGTGGTACACATGCTGTAACACATTGTTACAATTGAACCACCTCACCATAGAACCCAGTCTGGCTGGCCTGCTCTCTAAAGGATGGATAAGTGTTAAGATACAGGTGAGTGGGCTTATCTTACCATTCAACATTCATTTCACCCATTACCAAACAATAATGACTTTTAACCACTTTATTGCAGAAGACTTTTGAAAACATTGTGGGAAAATAATAAATTGCACGTAACGAGCAATTTTTCCTTTTCACTCAATGTTCTCTCCTCTATCAGAAGATTATTTTCCAATTTTTACACATTTTCATATAGGATTATATGACTGACCCATAATGATAGCAGCCTGGCGTGATAATAATACTGTGTGGAAAGTAATTTTGTGGTTAATGCTGGATGAAAAAGAAAAACTGACAAAAATAGCAATAGCTCTTCATTTGAATAGAACATTTGCATCCTATATGTTAAAATAAGTATATACGTATTACTATGTTAACAGTTGACTATCATTACTCATGACAACCTTAAACTCTATTCTCTATCTTATATTTTACAGTCTGACGATGTTTTAGCCAAAATGGATGAGTTTCTGCAGGAGCTAATCATCACCTACCACAAATTGAGACAGTTCCCTAAGCTAGTAGATGTTCTCATCTCTACTTTAAAAACCTCAACAGACGTACAACTTGTGGAGTTTCCACCAAAATTTGTCAAAAGGTATTAGATAAAGCCTCACTTTTTTTTGTAAGAAACTATATGGTGTATGTTGATTTAACCCATTACCAAGAAATAATGACATTTGACCAGTTTGTTGGAGACTACTCTGGAAAACATTGTGGGAAAAGGAAAAATTACCCTTAACAAGCAATCTCTCCTTTTCCTACAATGTTTCCTGCCCTATTAGAAGATTGTTTTTCAATTTCATCACATTTTGAAATGTCATCTGCTAACTCTTTCAATTTGGGACTGTCGACAAAAATTTGGGGTTTGGTAAAGGGTTAAGCGGACACCATGGAATAGTTTATACCTAGTGGTGGGATTTCTGAACTTGAATTTACAAGGCTCCTCTTGATATGGGTGAAAGATCATTCCAGCATTAGATTCAAATTTTCATGTGGATGCTGGGGTTTCCTTGGCCCCAAACTTATTTAGGAAATAACCACCAATTCCTGGATATGACTCCTTTAGATCATTCTTTTCTATTCTTTACATGCTGAACTGAACATTCTTAGCATACTAGAGTAATTATCTGTATTATTGATCTGTATGCCAAACTTGAACAACTTGAAAATTCACACCTGACAATTTGTTTTTTATTGTAGCTATGGAGAATGTGTCCAGTCTCTACCCCAGAATACTATGGTAACAGTTTGGACGCAGTTCCTGAATCACATGATAGAAGAGTTTGTTACCTCCAGCACGATTACAAATATTGGTAAGTATCTGCACTTTATTCATCAGTTAGCTGAATAAAAATATGTTCAAACTATGCATGTCAATATCTCTTATAAATAGAATTTAATGAAATATGTATCTTATTTAAATTCTTTATGGAATCTCTTATAAATGTAAATTCTGTTCCACTCTGCAATCTCTTATGTTCATGATTAAACATTTGTATTTCTGACAAATTATGCCTCTAATAAGCATATTTTATATTGTCAATTTGAAACTCAATATTATGTGAAACAATTTGGAACTTATTTCAAACTGGAGGTGGTAAATTAAGAATATGTGTTGTGAAAGGTAGATGATTTGTTAGATTGACCTACATAAAGCATATTTTATGTGAATTTCAGGTCATTTCCGTGGTGTGAGCAGATTACTCTATCATTACATCACAAATGTGAAGGTCATTGATTACTCCATGACAGAATTGACCTTGACCTCAGTGAAGAATAACCTTGAGCGAATGTCAACTGATTTGTTTGTACCCTTGCTGAAGGCACAAGTAGATGGAGAGGTAAGGATTTTTCTGGCTATTTTGTCTCATCTAGAGCCTATAGGCATAATATTAAAGATCTTTTAGACAAAGGAAGAGGGTCTTGTGTAGTCAAGTTGTTAAGGTGACAGTCTTGAAACTTAGTGGGGGTTTCAGGTTTGAGCCCTACTGGTACTTCGGGTTTGAAGGAGAGTCCTTTGGCAACCCAAGATTAACAAACAACAAAAGGAGGAAGAGTTTTTGTTTGTGTGATTTGGTTAAATTTTTTAAAAAAAAACGTCATTCATTACAATATTGTATCTGTCGTATTTTCCAGTTTGATTAAAATGCCTCACTGAAAATTAAAACCTTTAGCATATAACATCCTTATTATACCTTACAGCACAATAATCTTATGTTGTCAGTAATGTTCAATATCCTGCGATTGCCCAATGATGTAAACCTTAACCTGAGATTTGGGTGTGGTGAATGCATTACAGACTGGAATCTTTTCTACCTTTTAACTATTTCTTACAATCTTCTAACTTGACTCTTCTCTATACTCAAGCCCTCTTGTATCTTACCCCACCCTTCTATATTCTACTTTGTCTGGTCTGTAGATGTCAGGAACCACAAACCAACCTGTGATTCGTGATTATGAGAGCTGAGGGCATTCAATCTTTAAACCAATATTCATAATATCATGTTACATTAATGTTGTTCATTTGGATGTATCAATAAAGGGATAAATGATAATTTTTTATTCATCATTATCTATCATTTTACCTTTCCAATGTTCGAAATTGCACAAAAATTTAAATAGTTTTATCACAGTGATTTTTTTCATGGAGCTAAAAAAAGAGTCTTATAACTTTTGCATTTAACACATATCAAATGACTTGTTCCTTCTCTTGCTTTGATTTGAACAAGTCACAAAATCCCATAGTGGAAAATGGGTTTATCAAGGAACAATTTTTGTCCCCCCATCTTTCAGGTTGATGTTGCAAGCCTCAGTAGTATATTAAACTTGTGTCATGGTTGGGGTGAAGTGGTCAGCATGATTGTGATGTACACACAACACAACATGGAAGAACTGAAGACCAAGACCGTCCATAGAAAACCCCACGATATGACCTACCTGCATCAATACCTGAAGAAAAAACACTGGATGTTGTTACATAAGAAAATAGAGATGACAGAGAATATGAGTCTGCAGTATTATTTGGTAAGGGATGCTCTTGAAAGGGTGAGGTTTCAATAAAAGCTTCTTAATGTTTCCATGTAATATATGTACTGTTAAAGGAATTTTTTCATGATTCCAATTGTACCAATCTCAGTTCCTCACACTAACTATACTGGGCTCTTCATTGGACCAAAATATTATGAGCCATTTTGGCTAAGCTACCCAAATTTTCTTTAGCCACTTGGATTTTTGCAAAGCCAAATTTGGCTAAGTCTTTTTAGCCATTTTAGAAGAAATATTAAATATAAATTACAGTTCATTTGTTCAATTTACAGACCAATTATTGAAATAGGCTAGAATGGTATTTATCACATAATAAAATAAATGATGTGTAAATTGAACAAATAAATAACAGTTCTTGTATCAGCCACTTCATTGTGTGGTTGTTCTTAGTAGAGTACTACATCCTATACCTCAATAAATGTTTACAGAACTTTGGGACAGGGTTAGAAAGACGACAGAAAATAATTAAACTTGCATGCATGCACCTGGCATGATTCATTTTTTAAATAAAACAAAATAAACATTTAAAAAAAGAATATAAAATAACTTTTGATTGTAAATAAAACAAAATAAATTAAACATTTTAAAAAAGAATATCTAACCTTAAAGTTTGCAGGGTATGCTGCAGCGTTTACGTGATCTGGGAGTCATTGAACTGGCAAGTTGACAGTACTTGTACAATAATGACGTTCTTTTTACTAAATGTGGGAGTTCCAATGCATTAAGATATGCTCATAAAAGGTTATATTTCCTTGAATGTTTGTTTTAATTACCATTTTTCACCGGGAGTCCCTTTCCCTCATGTTGTTGTTGTTGTTGTTTCGTTGTCCGTAAATTCCGTACCATGGAATTTCGTTCTAATATTGCATCGATGTAATCATTTAAAACGCTTGATATATTGAATGTGTTTACACACAAATAATGTTTTTTATTCGCGTGCTTTTTATTGCAATAAGTCCCATATCACCTTTATGAGTATCTTTTTTTAACGCAGTGAGCTACAGAAATAAGTATCGAAAACGTTTTGGTGCGTTTTATTATTCTGGTACCGACTTTAGTGTGACACATAAACTGAAACCGGGAACCGGCCTGTTTAAACGTTTTCATTAGACGTTGCTATTGGAAATATACATAATGTCTGGTCTCCGGATTTTCTAAAAGAGCGCTTTCACTAGAAAATCAGCTAAGGAACCAAACACTTCTATTTATATTTAAGCTGTTCAACGTCAAACTATTCAATTTTAATTAATGATTACCACTCGTAGTGGCGAAAAGACTTTAGCCATTCTTCCCACTTTCGCCATTACAGACTCTATACAAAATGGGGTCAATTTTACTTTCGCCAAATTGACGAAAGGGTACATTTCTTTTTTCGCCAAACCAAGTTGACTTTCGCCTATGGCGAAGCTTTATGAATAGCCCAGCTATAGCAGAACGTATTATTCCACAAAACTTTTTTCGTGAATTTTTTTTTTATATCAAAACATTCCATGGAGTGGCCTCCAACTTTTGTAGGCGTTCATATTTCCCTTTTTGTAAATTTTTTGCCACATTTGAATGATATCTAATTTATTCATACAAATATGATTTTGATAAAAACTCGAAAAATTACAAATGTTCACTGTCACATGCTTGTTAACAATATGATGTACGTGAAATGGGAGAAGAAAAACGATAAATACATTATAAAGAAGTATCTGATGAGAATAACTATGATCATATTCATTTTCAGGATTTGTTGACGATTCAGAAAATTCGGATTATACTGCTGTGCCGTGACATGTCTGACTGGTCAGTTATACACGAATCATTAGAGACACTGATACAGTTTCCAACAAACATCCCTCAAGATAGCACAACTGCTTCCTGGTCAGGGCAGGTAAATATTTATAAATGGATTTCCTTAGATAGGCTTTTCCTGACTGATTCACTTTGAACACCTCATGAATTGGTCATTGTAATTCATGAAGTTTATTGATATAAGCTAATTCTACTAAGAATTTAAAACATGGCTATGAGGCGGGCAAATAGAATCATTGAATTGTCAAAAGATTAATAGAAGTGACATGGTTTGTGCGTGACATCTTTCGGTAATACTTTTTAAAGGCTTTTACTGGTTGTTAAGTGTATTGACCATTTGGGCGGCTGTAGTCCAGCGGTAGAGCCTCAGCTTCTGGCACCCTAGCGTGCCAGGTCCAATTCCTGCTTGGGGGATATGCCTTGGGTATCCCACAAATCAGCGCAAGCACTAGTTATGTATCCAGTAAGCAGAATCGAGAATGATTGATCTAAATTGTAATAGCTTCCCTTCCTTGCACTCCTTATATTATTATAACTATTCCTGGTCTGGATAGGATAGTCCTGGTTTGCATCGAGATTTCACCTCTATATAACTAGTTTATTTTGTAGAAATGTTTCAAACCTCAATTTAACAAAATCTTTGTATTTCAGGCAGATGACATCACCAATGACAACATGTTGGTTGCGAGGTGGAATCTTGTGGTGAACAACATGCCTATACTTTATGCCAATCTGTCTGCAGAAAACATGGAGAATCTTGCTATATTTATAGTTAACACTGCCAGCAAACATAGAGAAGTCACAAGGTAAGGAAATTTATGCTCTTCCCTGTGGACGTCTGTGACCTAGTGAAAATTGGTTTTAGTCTTATTTTCATCTTTTGTTCATATCAGTGTATCAGCAGATTAGTTTAAACATATTTTATTGTAAAATGTTTTTACAATAGGATTGGGACGGAAGCTATAAGCTTATTGAGTCCCTCTCCTTAATAACATTACAACATGACAGCAATACAATACAAAAAATATGTAACATATAATTGTAAATTCACTGATAGAAGGGACAAGTAGAGAAAGAGTTATATAGAGTTATAGATAGAATAGGGAGAAAGAGACAGAGTGGATGGAGCTATAGATGAATGGACCAGAAATGATAAACCATCAACCATGTATCAGCAGATTAAGATTATCATGAAAGGAAGTTTCTCTGCTTATTAACAGGACAACAATGGTTGTTATCATCTTGAGTTAATTATGGGCTCTTCCTCAATCCATGAGGAGCTGGGCATCACAATATAACTTTAAAAAATTGTTGATGGATTTAAAAAACAAATCAAACAAACATACAAACAGATTGTTGAAGTAGATGTTTGTTAATGATAAATCATTTGTTGTTGTAGGTCTGGGATGACATTGTGCAGTGTGACGAGGGGTTTGTTAGAGAGTAGACAGATCCGAGAATATGGGGGATTAATCACATGTATAGTAACAGCTGTCTGGCAGTCTCTGTCCGAGTGTATAACTGGGAACAAAAATAGGTAAAGTATGGCAGCAAATGTAATAGATATACCCTTCCCTTCATAAAATAATCTCTTTAAAGATTTGTTATCCTTATCCTGTTAGTCTTAAGATATTCTTGAAATGTAGTGACGAAAGAATTAATTGCTTGCTATGTGCAATATCTCCTTTTTCAGCATTTTCTTATTTGTGTTATGAAAACAGTTTGGCTTTTGTTACTAAGTTCTGTCTTTTCCTTTCTATTTTTTAGCTTTCTTATTTTGAGGCTTAACGATGCAGATCTCAAATTTGTTCCACAAGTGCTTGAATTTGAGGTATCGGGCCCAAGAAACCATGATCAACATTTGCAGAGTTTTCTTTCTAATATTAAGAACCTTAAATAACACACATATTCCTGAAACTTGTGTATGTATAGTGATGTGATTATTTTCAGATCAAAGAAAAGAAAGTCAAGTGCCAGTGTTGATATGGCAGTGCATGTTTTTAAAGATCTAAGTGATTCTGATGTGGATTGGAAAACTGCTATAAACAGGTTTGTATTACCTTCTTGTTATACAATATAAAACAATGCATTACATGTTATTAAATGATCTGTTTTCTGGACTTTTAGGCAGTTGTCATAATGTGTATTGTGTCAAAGCTGAACCTATTCCACCATATGGGAGTTTGTGAATGATCTTAGGTTTAAATGAAATAAAACACAGGCAAGAAAGAATCCATTTTCTTTGTAATAACAGGTAGCAACCACTATCACATTGGATAAATTGAACAGGCTTCAGCAGATACGGTAATGTGAGGTGTTAAGAAGCAACCAACAATATTTCAGTCATATTGCAGTAGTGCATCTCTCTGTGTATTTTCTTAACAGGTCTTTATGATATTCATTCCTAACCACTGATTGCTTTCCCATTCAAGCACTATTGATTGACAGCTCTGAGACCCTTGTAGTGGAAGACTTACAAAACTACCAGGACAAAAGGAGAAATTGTCTGATATCAATGATATTGAACAGATCCTGTAAAAATAACTTCTTTTGTGACATTATTTATATGATCATCAAAAAGCAATCAATTTGTTTCTTTTAAAGTATCTTTCATGGATAAATACGAGTAGTTAAACAATTGTGTACTTTCCTATTTTCAGTGATACATTGGAAAAAATCGTCAAATCATCCCAAAGTTTATCTCTGTTACTGAAGAGTAGAGATCAAGGAGGGATTAGTTTACCAAAGGTCAGAGTTGACAGCTGTTTACAGGTAATACGCTACTCATATCTTTCCTATAAAAATCCTTTCTTATTTGAGAATATTTTGGTTTTACATGATGCCAACAGTATTTTAATGAATGAAGAAAGATCCCATGATTAACTGTGCATAATCATTTATCCAGCAAATCTTTTGGCACAGGTATTTAAAACATTAAGGAGAGAGGTGGTCTTGAATCTGCCTGTTGGTCTTTTTTCCTGGGGTGGCCATCTAAGAGCTGTTTTGGGTTTATTAGATCCTGGCATTCAGATGTTTTAACCATCTGAAGGGTCATGGACTTCACAATAGGTCTTGATCTTTGATAACATGATCTAGCTTTGTCTAATCTGCAAATTAGTCACGATTCTTAGATCATTGTGTCATTGCTGTTATTTACATTTATAGTCATCTATTTAACAACAATTGTGATGGAAGCTTAAAGCTTATTTATTTCACTCAAGATGGCTGCTTCATGGATACTACTGAACCAGTACTTGCGCCAATATTTGGGTTTGTCCCAGCATTTTCACCTCGCCCATACCATGGCTCAAACCTAAGACCGTCGTAACAGAGGGTGTTATTGAAGTTATTAATGGGTTTTTATAATTCATGATAATGTGGTGAAGACTTTCTATTTGGCTGTTCTTCAGGTGATTCAGAGTTTACCTCTCGAACATTTGTCCTCGAGTGATCAGATCAGGTGCCTGATTGGTTTACTGTCCACTAAGTGTCTGTTAGACTGTGAGAGTGACCAGTCCAATGTAAAGGTAGGCCAACATATTATAATACTTTACCTACTTTCAACAGTTTTTGAGTCTATTACATCATTTCCTGTACCCAGACCAGTATTGCCCTTTAAAGCTGTTTGTTCACAGATGTGAGAAAACTTGGATGTTAACTTTTTTTCTTTTCAACTGTATAGCAGCTATACTGTTGTTTGAGACCTACTGAAGAAAAGCTATTGGATGTAAAACTAGTTTGTATTTAAGTAATTAGGGCCTGTTAACAGTGAATAATTATATATTTTAATTCAGAAGCGTCACAATTGTTTTGAAATCTATAGCATATCGTCTGTACATACTTAGATATATTGACACATTCTGAATCAATTTTGCATTTAGTAGATATTTTCATTAAACATACCAGTAATCAGTTTTGATGTTGTCTCTATTACTCAGAATGCTTGAGTTAAGTCATTATATTCATTGGTGTTTCAATGCCTTTGGTATGACCTTGTATTTTATAGGACTTTGCAAAAATGTCTGTAAAGTGTGTAAAGTTAACCTGGGTAACTTTTTAAAATAGATTTTTGTGTCGTCTGCTTCCAAAAACCTTAAATATCTGCTTAATTTCGATGAGGAAAGATACTCAATGTAGCAAACAGGTAAGATCACAGGCTGGCCTAGATCTAACCAGTTTGAATAAGCATGAAAACAGTTCCAGCGCTATAAGTGTTATGTCTTCTATGTTGTAGGGCTCTGCAGAGATGTCAGGGGAGTGTATACAATTATGTTCAGTTATTTTGGAGTCCAGTGGAATCTCTCCCATCTTCCAAGTTATTGATATGGACACATACCTCACTTGGCTGTGTTCACTTCTTGGGAAAGCCTCAAAGGTAATGATTGTACCAAATATTGACCGCTTTTTATTAGCATATTATAGTTGTATTGTTAAACCTTCCAGGGGGCAAAATATAGCACATTTATGTTGCAGACTTAGTAAACTGTTTAAATGTTTTAAACAATTGTCTTTTATTTCCATCCTGAAAAATTATTGAAATGGGTTAAAATGTCTTTGATCTAGATTATGAAATGGGTCAACACTCTTGTAATGTGATGTTAGAAAGGTGTGTTGGAGGGCGGTCTATTACCATTTATAAACTAAATTTTTCGATGAAAGCACTGAAGCTGAATGTTCTTTCCACAATTATTAAAAAAAAACTGGTTTTTAACATCTTTGAAATGCTCACAATTCATGCTGTAAGGTAGTCCCTTTAAAAACAGAAACAAAAGATGAAATTATGCTTGGCATTACTTTAAAACTTTTGCAACAATTAATATAATACATGAACTATTGCTTATTATTAAAATATTCAAATGATTAATTACTATATTAGAACTTTTGGTGAAAACAATGAAAACCGAAGGATAAGTTACAATGTTTTCTACTCATAAAAAAAATAATTCTTGAAAGGCTGCTAAACCCATTATCAAACAATTACGACATTTGATCACTTTGTTGCAAACAATGCTGGAAAACATTGTGGAAAAAGGAGAAATTGCTCGTAACGAGCAATTTTTTCTTTTTACATAATGTTTTCTGCTCTATTGGATTTTTTTTCCCATTTTCATCACATTTTGAAATGTTGCCTGCAAACTCTTTCAATTTCGGACATTTAAAAAATTTGCCGTTTGGTAAAGGGTTAAGATGCTGATTTTGTTTAAGACAAGTGAAGAAATTCCTCATTAGCCATATGTTTCTATCAATTTAGAGCAAACTTTGTTTCTATTGCAGATGGATTCAAGTTTCTTTAAGACAGTACTATTTATAGAATTTTCTTGTTTGTCTATCATCAAAGATTATAAAGTATTGGTTAAGCTTCCTGCATTTGTTCAAAAGGTAAGCAAAGTTTAACTTGTAAGACATATCTTTTTTAAAGTAGCGGTTTAACTTTTTCTTCATTAATACTTATTATCACACCTGAAGCAGACAAATTAAGAAGTCATCAATGACTATTAGAAATGGGTGGTCATTCACATTCACATGTCATCATTATTATCCATTTTAATTCATTAAAACCTGATGATTTTGTGCGATTCATGTCAGTTTGTTTTAAGTTCAAGTGGTATGTTATGTTACTTTTCCCGATGAATCCCAGGGTAGCCATCATATGACTGAAAACCCAAAATAGTATTAAACTGCATACCCTCAAAGGAGATAATACCTTAACATTCTTTGTGAACCAAACCATTGAAATTAAAAAATTATACTTTGTACGTACTGTAACATCTGCTTTCTGATTTCAGCTTCAGACAGAGATGACGAAGGATGACTTTGATCCAAACTCACAAACTGGGACGTTGGTACTTGTGATGCACTTGTTTCAGGAAACAAGCAAGGTAGAGAAGCTATACATAAAATACTGGTGGTTTATTTGTTGGCATCAGAAGTTTGAGACAGGTGTTGACTCCCCATTACAACCAGTATTTAAGACTGCACCTTTCAAGAGACTGGTCTATTACAGAGAAAGCCTTGATGATAATATTGTTACTGAAATACTAATGAAATAGTCTTGATGTAGGATAAACCCAAATATGTTGGTGGTTGGTAAATGTCTCATTAGCTTCAAATATTATAAGAAATCAATCAGAACAACCAAGTAACTATCTGGTGCAGTTAATGTTACTTTTAGTGCGCTAAATGACCTTAGTTTTCAATACGCCTTAAAAAATCCATTCATTCCTTTAATGGTACTTCTTACTGTATTTACCTCAGTTCATGCAGATACTTATTTACAGATGCTTATTTTCTGGCCGACATGCATTGTGCCAATTTAGCTTTCCAACTAGACAAGCCAATAATAGGCAGTTAATGTTAAACTCTTCTCAATTGTTTATGAGCCCTGCATCACAACTTATCTGAAAAAATAGTTGATTATGAAGAGTTTTTCTGTGACCCCTTTTTCTATGCTAATTTTGATGGCTTTTGAATCCTTATATACAGATTTGTGAATGGAAAATATTGACCTTAGGGGTTGTATTCAGAAATAAGGGGTCATTTACCATATAACTTGGGGGTCATTTACCATATAACTTGGGGGTCATTTACCATATAACTTTGGGGCTCAAGGAAAACCCTGTTATGTATAACTGCTGGAATTTATTCACAGATGCTACGACGACCCTATACTCATGAGAGCCTGAAAGAGAGCTGTCGAGCCATACAGACTTGTTTATCCAAACAGCTTCTGACAATGCTATCTGTATTAGAGAGTAAAAGATATGACGCAACAGAAGCCATCATTGTCAATTCCTTCTCAACTATGGTGTACTCCAGTGTGAAAGTGACGGAGATTCGTCCTGATATAACATCAAGTTTGCTAGATGTTCTTTTGTACTGTGAACATGTGCTTCAGGTAAGAGGCATTTTGTGTAAGAGGCGTTTAATGTGGGTTAACCTTTATTTGTTTATATGATGTTAAATGCTCTGTCAGAATTACGGTTATTTTACAGCTTTCCTGGATCACTCCAATTCTTTTTAACTGATTCCTTGAGATTTAGTTAATTGTTTGAATTGAAGGCAACAGTTTGAAGTGCAAAAACTAAGTAGTTTGTTAATAAAGTTGATGAGTACAATTGAAGTATTGACCAAAGTTAAATGCTGCAAATGCAATACAAGGTTTATCTTAAGTCACATTCCCTCATATTATATAGTATGACCCACCCAAGCAAAAAAACAATAGCTGACAGCAATTATGAGGTATAAAGCAATTTTCCTGTTTTGATATTTGCAAGTTTACATGACAAAAGGACAGACTGCATGTCTGGAGTAATATTTTATTTGTTTGACTCTGGAATGTTTTGCTGTGAATATGTAGTAATTGTAATGAGTTTTAGAAAGTCTTTTATATAAGAGCAAGGTTTGATTAACCTTTATAACACTGGAACTTCCTTCATGCTTATGCAAACAGGTTAGAACCAGGGGTTAGATCCAGGCCAGCCACCAAGTAAATTGGCGGCTGGCCTGTGAACTCATATGTTTGCTACTCTGAGTATCTTTCTCATCAAAATTAAGCAGGTATTTAATGTTTTGGAAAGCAGACAACTCAAAAATCTATTTTTAGAAAACTACCCATCATTCTAAGGGTTAACATTGCCTATGTTTCAGAATAAGGACGCGGAAATGTTTCCCAAGATGGCTGCCCTCCATTTCCTTCACTCTGTGTCAAGATGTCATCAGGTTTATGATGGGGTGTTAACTGCTGACAAAAAACACCATATTTGGAGTGTACTTGTTGATCTGCTCAAAGATTTACTGAACAAAAGAACTGTCGCTTCATACAGTGCTTTAGATATGTCAAAAGACAAGAGAAATTCGAAGAAAACAAATGTTGGATCATTTGGAGAGGGTGGTAAATCAGCTATAAACTATGAAAGGGTATCCGAATTGTTAAATGACAAAGTTGATGGACGATTAACGCAAAAAATGGACACGGAGACACACAAGAAGGACTTAATGAATTTGTCATGTGATTCAAATTTAAAAGACTTCACTGATGACAAAGTGTACAGGGTGTCTGCGATCAGTAGCTTGTATCACTCCCTGGCATACGAAGGTCGATTGGAGGAGCGCAGTAATGACCTACTGCTGGTTGAGGTTCAAGCTGTGATGGCTTCCCTTCTTGCCTCATTTGATTTGGACAACTTTATCTCTATTGTGAATGAAATTGTGGGAGATGTGGTAAGTTTAACATGCTTTTTTTATTCTGTATAAGTATTTCCCCATTCTTTCTCATTTGTATCAGAAACATTAACCCATTACTAAACAATAATGACATTTGACCAGTTTTTTGCAGACGATTCTGGAAAACACTGTGGGAAAAGGAGAAATTGCTCTTAACGAGCAATTTCTCCTTTACCCACAATGTTTTCTGCCCTATCAGAAGATTATATTTCAGTTTTGTCAAATTTGGGAATGTCATCTGCAAATTCTATTAATTTGTGACAGTCGAAATTTGGCATTTGGTCAAGGGTTAAAATACATTCAGTCAAGGGACAAAAAAAACTCAGGGATTGATGTTATGGGAGTAATAAATGTTAAACATTTGACATATACTATCATTATCGCTTAGTCATACATTTTTTTCAATTGCTTTACCTCTAAGCTGAAATTCTGTTTTTCGTTAAATAATATGAACTGAGCCTTCACGCCTGTCAGCTCTTCTATGGGAAAACAGGTTTAGAAGAGACGCAGGATTTTTTTCTTGCGCACCTTGCTAGCGTCACATGACGTGAGTGGTTAAACATTTCAGAAGTCCCATGTGACAATGGTATATGAAAATACCACCTCTTATTCCAAGTTTAGCTTGTTGCTTAGAAACAAAATAAACATTTAAATGGTGTGCAATATGTTGAATATAAATATTCTCATTCTTTTCTGTATGGTTATGAACGGGGTTGGAAATCTGTCTTATCTAAGCTGATGTTACTTGAGAAATTTATGATGTCATTTAATTGGTATAAGATAAACTATGGTTGAGTATGGTTGAAAATCATTGAAAAAGTTCCGGTTGGAGCTATCTGAATGACTTGTGTCTAGTATTAAGATAACGTCAGCCTTGGGAACATTTTACTCAATGTTTAAAAGTGGTCGCCTAAAGCAAGTTTGATTGTATTCATTTTTGCTACTTGATTGTATGAACAAACATGTATTGGACAAGTAACTATGAATGATATGAAAACTTCTAAAGTTTTGGCTGCAATTATTAGACTATCCTTGTTTGTTTACAGCACACCTGTAACCTGAATGCAGACAGACAGAAGATCCAGTGTTTTCTATATGTGTGGCAATATCTACTGAAACTGGAGTTCTCTGCAGAACATTCACAAATCATACGCTCTGCAGCAGAAAAGGTATACATTGTTGATTTTACCATCATGTCTTCCTCTTAGCCCCTCCAATTATCCCACTAAAAGGCATTTGCTGGAAAAAAGTCTATAGAAAGTACTGTAACCAAAGAACATTATTTTTTACCCTATATCTTAAATATCTTTTTTCGTGTTTTTTGTCTGTTCAGTTTTGTTACTGTCAAGTGAGACCAGTCATTAAGTCCAATAATTTAAAATTGACAGTTTTTGCATTATATGATGCTGCAGCTGGTGAAAGAAATGATCATAAAGCTGACAAAGATGTATTTGAATGCAAAAAAAAACAAATTTTGAATGACTATAATTTGATTATTGTGGCAAAACTGAGTTTCTTCGGCAACTTATCCTATTTTGTAAGGCTTTCAAATGTTTGTGTTTATTGGCTGTTGTTAATCAATTCAAGATAATAAAGTTAAGTCTTTTTATCACAATATTTTCAAATATTAGGACAACTGTTACAATAGTATTATAAAAGGATCAAGCCTGTAGGTTGGGTGTTTTGTATTTGACAGATGGTGTCCCACTGTCAGTGTATCCTGCAGCAAGTCAACCATCAATCAGGGCACCGGGTTGTCATGGATACGGTTCTACCAGTTCTCCGTTCACAGTGTCAGATGCTGAGTATCAGCCAGGTTAGTAACTTGGTTGGGTTGTGTGCTACTCTCTCTGTTTATAAAGGTAAAGTAGGTACAAACTATTTTTAGTGGATAGCTTAACTTGTTATTGCTGGGCTCTACATTAGATAGATGTAAGGAATTTATTTTTTAGAGCTTTATTTGATACTTTCTAAAGTGTGTGTTACAACCATGATATTTACAATGTTATACAAAAGTTCAAATATGAACTGCCTACTAATTGACTCTAAAAACAACTGTTTTATGTGTGTAGTAGAGAAGTGTCTTAATCAATTTATATCTTTGTTGTGCAAAGCGAAAAGGTGAAACTCTTGTATCAATATAATTTAGATAAAATGAATAAACATATTTAGTTGTATATTTGGGTCACAGCAAACTTAACTTTGTTCGAAGTATGAAGTGGATATTGTAATGCAGTGATCTCGTAGGAGTAACCATTATAAATGGATTTTTGGAAGAATGTTGCTTAATGATTTGAGCCTATTAGCTATGTAACTCATGACATATTTCCAATTGCCTTAACTTAAGCAAGTTGGCTGAAGAAAAATTTATTTAATTAAGATCTTCATTGATAAGGATAGGAAATAAGGATAGAAAAAGAAACTCACTTCATTTGATAATTTCTTTACGAACAGATGTCTTCTTCACAAAATCAAGGAACTGTTTCCTTAGAGTTATGAACAAATCAATATTCACATAAGCGCTTTACTACTTACCTATATCTATATATATTGACTTAATACTGTGGTCACTGTTGATCTTTTTTTCTCTTTTATCCTTTCAGCGATTTTTATCAGGGAAAGCAGTTGCGCTGTGTTTACAGGGCTGTTTGGTGGCACCACTAGAGGGCCCCACATTGATTCCTGTGTTCCATGTGGTTTGTGATATACTCGACACCGTCCTCATGAAGCACATCAACATTGTCGTACAGAACATACCCACCTTCATTGGCTGTGCCAAAAATATCCTTTGAACACCCTTGAGAATTCAAATTCTACCCCTTAGAATGCTGGGAAATTTTCTAAAAGTAGATTTTTATGTTGTCTGCTCATCCAAATCTTAAATGTCTGCTTAGTTTTACTAAGGAAAGATACTCAGTCTAGCAAACGGGTAAGATCACAGGCCAGCCGCCAATTTACTATGGCGGCTGGCCTGGATCTTACCTGTTTGCATAAACATGACGCCGGGTCCAGCACTATAAGGACTAAATTATTGACAGTATTGTCATTCTAGGACAAGACTCAATGACAATGTATTGAGTAATTGTTAAATAGTAAGTGTAATTCTCTTTGATACTAGATAAACATCCCTTATGAAAGGATCAATTTTATGGACTAACCAGGAAACACTTTTGGACTGATAAACTCAATAAATCTATATTTACACCTTACAAACCATTCACATTGACAATTAATGGGGCTGGCGACTATTACTGGAAAATAATAACATTTATAACCATCAGATACCCAATTTTGAATTCTAGTTCATGCAATAGTTGTTCGTCCTTAACCATGAGTCACAGCTTCTTATTGCACTTGTGAAGCACTCGGACCAGAAAGCGCTGATGGGTGACACAGCTGCTGTATCCAACCTCAGTAACTGTGCCTACCAACTAGAAAGGTGAGTTAACAGGATGGAGGAAAATAATTGATTGTGCCTTTATTTATTTTTTTAGAAATTTAGTAGGAGACCTGAATTTGCAATGGGTGATTGACATGAAATCTTTTAAATGCGTTCCTTTGTGGGTATGAATTCCACAATACAAGTGAATTGGGATTTTTTTATGAGAAGTAGTTTCTGGTA
This sequence comes from Cerastoderma edule, assembly GCA_947846245.1. Classification (NCBI taxonomy): domain Eukaryota; kingdom Metazoa; phylum Mollusca; class Bivalvia; order Cardiida; family Cardiidae; genus Cerastoderma; species Cerastoderma edule. The sequence goes on from OX401409.1 coordinate 37,848,911, forward strand.
TGACTTATCAGAATGACAATGGTTCTCACATGCTTAAAATCGGCCTATATGAGAAGCAATTAGTATTTATCAATTAGTCATGGATAGAGCATTTAAAAATAACTATTGATTACTGAAATGTTTAATGTATGCACCCCAATGAAATACAAAAAGAAAGAAAGATTAATGAATCAGTATAATTACATTATAAGCTTATCAACCATACCTGATTCAATTTATAGTTAATTGACTCGTCATTGTATTGCTTATGATAAATGTATGTTTGTTTCACTTCATATTTTTTCTTGGATGATTGTTTCTGAAATTAGAATGCTGATAAAGTATGATGATAACTGCTATTTCAGCAAGACATAATGTGACAGAGTCTGTAGGGGTTTATATTCTTTTGTAGGCTATTTTTAGAAATCTCCAACCATAAGGTCCATTTCAACAAGGTAGCGGTGTATGTAATATCAGACTATGTGACGGCTGTGGAACAAGTGACGCTGTTACCAAGTCTAAAGGTATAGTAATCAACATATAAATGGGGCCTCCCTAGACTATTGTGTTAGAATACAGAATACTTACTTGTATCATGGCTTTGCCCTTGGGTTTATATCTATGCAGGGGTGTCAAAGTCAGTTGTTAGTATTGCACAGCTTGTCCCAAAGCCTTAATGGGAAAGTACATTGTTACTGAAATTTTCTATATAACCATTTTACTGACAAGTGTCAAAATTGATTAGGCATTTATGGAAATTTAAATAAGATTTCGCCCCTGCTATGAAGTGGTAGATTTTGGTTTTTATGAGAGGTAGGTTTCCCAGTTGACTTACTGAGGGTTGACGGTTTTACCCAGCATATTGGCCTTTATTGGTGGTAAAGATTGGTGTCTCCTTTCCAGATTATTGGAATTTTTCTGAGCAAAAAATGCATCTCACATCGCTCCTCTCCACCCAGGTATAAAAATGTGTACTTCTGAGGGGAATGTGCCGTGGCTGCATTTGCGCCATATGTGAACGGTCGGTTTATCACCCAGTCATCATGGAGGTACTTGTAAAAGTCACCTCAATATGCCTAGCATAGATATGAGACTATAAACCCTACCTTTACCTTTAAGACAGGCACCATGACTTTCAATTGTTGTCTTTTTTGTGTCAACATGAATTCCCTAAGCCTTATTTGTAGTAAAATTAAAGTGAGATTTGATGAAATTATTGGTCCATTAAATGTTTCTTGTGTATAGTATAATGTGATTGGTTCAAATTGAAAACAACATCAGGCGGCAATTATAAAGAATCCAAAAAAGTATTGTTAATTTTGTTGGAAACTATTGTGACTAATGGAAACCACTGTGGCAAAAAAAGTTGCTCCCCTTTTGCCAGTTATGACTGAAATCCTCTGCGTAAGTTAGAACAGGGATATATGATGAAAAGTGCAAAAGTGATTTTCTTACCTCCAATTTCAGAGAGCTGTGTTACCAGTTATATACAAGATGTTGGACCTCTGCGATACGTTTGCGGTTGCCCAGTTACACAAGATATTGAGTTATGGAGAAGTAGAAGTCTTCAGAATTCTCTACAATGATTACACCAAATTCCACAAGTTCTCTGGAAAAGTTTAGAAAACTGTATTGAAATCAAGAGTTTCGGTTGTTTTAGCATACTTATTTTTAGCTGAAAACCTTGAATCAAATGATGTCATCAACATTATAAACAATCATTTGTTTTATCCTTCTTAAGATCGAAGGGTATATTTGATTTGTCCTTATTTAATGATTGACTTATGAGTGCAGGTAGAAACAATAACTGTGTTCGACAGGGTAGCAAATTTCATTGGAAATTTGGATGATATTATTAAGTTTCCAATGATTTTTTTTGCTGGTGCTGAGTTCTTTGGCATTAATTTGGAGGAGTAAAAGATGAATAGGTACATTTTAGTCTCTATTTTGATTTAATGAAACAGTTTATTTCTCCTTTTGTTACAGTGATTTCGAATATCACCTGCATCTTTTTTAAAAGTTCATTTGTTTCTTGATTTTCTTATTAAGACCTACATTTTGAAATAAATATCATATGTATATAATATAAGATTTCTAATTTTCTTTTCATCATTTCGTATGTGCATCATGTTTGTCCGTTAGCATAAACACTTCTATCGGGCAAAGTTAAAAGCATCAACTTCTTGACCTTGGCCTTTCTGTGTGCACTTCAAAGCGCTCTTGAATCTGGTATTGGAACAATACACTTGACATAGCTTTGAATGCATTCAAACGTTTTTTTTATACCTGGTCCAAGTTGAAAGCTATAAAAGATAGCAATTATGATGTATGCAAAAAACACATTTTCTTTGTGATTTTGGAAAATATAGGGCATAAGAAAGTAGGAAATGAATTGTTTAAATTTGAAAGATTGATGGCTACAAGCAATTTGTCTTGGCCAAATATTGAATATACTCTTGTACTCGATATATATAACCATCCAGTCACCCTGTTCAAGTGTTCTACCAACCCCTGCATCCAGACCAGTACCTTCCAGTTGTAATGCAATCCATAGACTGATCCTGACTCCCCGACAAACCAATATTGCCCAGTCATAGACCATAACAACAGGCTATGCTTATCCGTATTAATGACGTGGAGGAAAGCCATTAAGTCGTTCTACCCTAGGATTGCTCTTGCTAGGATTGCTCTTGCGTACGATTCATCGAGGCTGCGAACCCTAAACATTCCTCAGGTCGACCATAGAATATGGTAATGACAAAGTTTGTAGAACGAATGTATTGGTAACGTCCTTCAATTGCTTTCTTAAGCTATCACCATTAGGTCGTATTAAACAAATGTTTCAACTCGCTCTCAGCAAAGATCTTAACCCTTAGGATGCTGTGTACTTTTCTAGAAATAGATTTTTGTGTCGTCTGCTTTCAAAAACCTTAAATATCTAATTAATTTTGATTAGGAAAGATACCCAGAGTAGCAAACAGGTTGGATCACAGGCCAGTCGCCAATTTACTTGGGGGCTGGCCTGGATCTAACCTGTTTGCATAAGTATGAAGTCGGTTTCAGCGCTATAAGGGTTAATGTACAATTGGCTTTGGAGAGACATCTCTTTGTCACATGAGAATATATTCAAAAGAAGAACTTAGTTTTGATAGCATATGATTGTCCGCGCTTTTTATACCAACTTGGATCAGTCATAAAAAAAACCAGACATAGAAATGGTAGGTATATCGCTGTTATAACAAATAATAGGGAACGTTGCTGTCGAAAAAGCAGGCCATAAGAGCAGGCATGTGACCACGCATGATCAAGATAGCTCCCTTTCCACAGAAGGCAACTTTTAAAGACAAAACAAGAAATTCCTTTGCAATTTCTCCTTTTCTCACAATGATTTCTGAACTTTTGATAAAGTAAGCCATTCCTGAGTAAGGGGTTAATACAAGGGATATTGGTATATTGGAACTAGGGGAATTGGGAAAAACAAATTGCTCATTTCGAAACTCTATTGCTAGCTGATTTTCTTTTCTTTACAAGATAAAACGTGACTTAGTTGGGAAAGAGATAACGATATCGGTCAGATAAAGGAAATTGTTTTCACTTAACGATTATGGTTATATCCTTATCTGTCCTCTTCAACAAAATCCTCTTAACCATTTGTACTTACCACTTGTGATGTTTTGTGGGTGGATCAATTTCAAAGCAACAGCAGACGAAAATTGTAGACTATCAAAATAACTTTCTTTATATGGTATTCAGAAACCTTTGTTACAAAAGGAAATCGATTCATCGTGAGCATTTTCTATCCTTCTTGCAATGATTTCTTGAACCTTTTCCTTCTCCGTTATAGTATGTATGCTCATTTATGATATAAAGGAAAGTGTTTACCACCACTTGTAATGGTTTGTTTAATGTCACAGTATTTCATCCGTTGCTATGACACATATAAATGTACTTTATACCTCTTTATATATTTTACGGACGGATGTTCAAATCAATTCATTGCCTTTGATCTCAAAACAACCTCTTGAACCTGCAATAGGCTTTTTTAGAAGGAGAACCTTTTCATTTAGTTCAATACATCGATAGACCATTTGTATACATTAACTTGAATCTGATGAGTTTGGTGAACCCTTTCTCAAACAATAGCGACAGTTGACCAGTGTGTTGCAGAAGACTCTTGAAAACATTGTGGGAAAAGGGCAAATTGCTCGTAACGAGCACTTTCTCCTTTTCCCACAATGCTTTCTGCTCTATCAGAAGACTAATTTCCAATTTCATCACATTTTGAAATGTCGTCTGCAAACTCTTTCAATTTGGAACAGTCGAAAATTCGAAGATTGGACAACACCCCTTCTTATACAGAAATGGTTTACACACCATTTGTTAAACAGTCATAAAGAAAATATATGTGTGACTGTTAAAATGAATCATATAGACCAATATATAAGAATTCATTTGTTAGATAGTGTTACTGGGCCAGATGCCAAAATCTATCCTAAAGGTGGGAAATAAAAGAAACAAACGAAACAAGGCTAAATATATAATGTTCATCACAATTAATACAGAACAATCTTCAAATTACGTTCAATTGGAATTGATCTAAGAATGATATATACTCCCGTTGTCACATATACCAATATTTCATCTCCAGGCGATAATTGGGATGATTCAAAACTACTGCTTCTCAATAATTATTTCTTTGCCATAGAGCAGATGAATCTAATTGTCACGAGCTCCTTCGGTGGCGAGTGTGACTTGGAAGTGCCGAGTTCGAACCTAAGCTGGGTCAATTCTCCATCAGAAGTGTGTTTAAGACATTGTGTATGGTTTATTACGTCTCTGACTGATGTTTCAAGTATAACCGCAAACTCCATTTTGGATTAGCCTACCTTGAAGCACCTACAGTAGAAGCCAATATGCCGAACACGTATTCCTTGTGTCACAATAGTTTTACAAAAATGCGCAAAAATTTCAATGCGCCATACTTTAATTGTCGTATGCGTTTGCATCCGAATTGGACTCGGCACCAAAAGCTGTCTTGAAGGAATGCCGCAAAGGCCATTTGGCGTAATTGAAATTCTTTTTCTCTCCTATAACAATAATTTCTGCTTTTCATTCCGATTGATCGTCTTGTACCCTTTCAATCACAATATCGTCCAAAATTTCTTTTAGACAAGTGCTTTGAAAAGTTGCTTTCGGTAAGAGTTATAAGCGTTATGAGCGTATATATATATATTTCTTTAATCAGGTAACGTCCTTACGCTGATAAAGGTTGGGCTTGTTTAAAACTGATGTTTTCACCAAATATGTATTTTCTGTTAACCAAGTTCCAGTCGTTTATATCAATAGATCGGCTGGAAGCGGGTTCGACGCTGTACCAATGGTTCCTGAGTTCGATATCCCGACCGGGCCAAAACATCTTATGGCGTCCAATGAAGCCATTGTGCATGTGTTTATTTATATATCGGCACTGGATAATCGTTTTTATTTAGAAAGCTCATTTTAATCTCAATCGCTAATGTCTATGCCGACAATATCGTCTTATTTACCTCATGAATAATGATGTAGTAATTCATAAGAAAGATTTTTACAAACTCGTCTGCATATAACAAGCCTTACTTTGACGCACCTACAACAGTACACGGAATACAAATAAACATATAAAAATGGTGTCTCTGATTAATTTAAAGGCGTTGTTGAAGTCACAATGGTCCCTTATTTTAGACCTGCATGTCACCGTTTATTGGAGAAGTGTTAACGGGAAGGAGATGATGAACTTCCTGTATGTTAAGTGATTGCACAAACGGTATTTTTTCCCTTCTAACAACTATAGACCAGGGCGGATCTTATATTGTTTTAATCACGGACGTAGGGTGAAATATTAAACCATGGACTTACAATTTACAAAAACACTAGTTCTTCTTTTACTGGTGTCTTTTTGTGAGGCACTTTTCGTAGGTAAGATTTTATAAGACTGTATTGTTTCCGCGACATTTTATCTTTACTTCCAAAATTATTTTATGACTAAGCACCTTTAAAGGCACATCAAAGGAGAGGAGTACAAATAAATTACTGAAAAAATATATGGAGCTCTTTTATTATGTTCATAAAAGTCATGAGAATTAGTTTAGGAATGCATTGAGACCCTATTCAATAGACTCATTCAAATTAAGTTATTTTGTGCTTGAAATATAGTTGTCTCCTATTAAATCATGTTTATCAACAACCTGTTTGTTTACATATTCAACATAATGCATTCTGATTGGTCGGTTCAAAAATGTGTGTATCAACTGTCAAGGTCAGGTGTGAAGAATAAGGAAATCTGAATTATAAAACTTGAAAATCTGTGTTATTTCTGGTTTACTTTCACATTTAAGTTGTGCTGATGGTTTCTTCTGGTGATAACTATGTTACAAATTTTTGTATTGCTGTTTGATATACAATTAAAAGTAGCTGTTGAAATGAAAATCTATCAAGGAATCGTCAATTTATCAAAGCATGTACAGTTCATAAGCAGTAGATCTCAATTGTGATGTCACGCTTTTGGATTAAAATACATGTTAATTCACTGTATACGCAAGATTATTACACAATAAAAGAATTAAAATACAATCTTATTTTGCTTCCAATGATCATTCTCTATTGCGTATCATATAACAGTACAGCCATTGTGCAGTTTCAAATATATCAATTTCAAAAACCCACATTTCCTTTACCTCTGTGAACAAGGACCTTTAATAACATGCTAGGATATTGTCATAGCACTAGAAGTAGAAAACCAGTTCTATGTCAAAACATGCAGCAATTGGACCCGTGTCACAAGTTTGTGAAGATTTCCGCTGATATTTACGCAAAACGTAAAGTGAGCGTGCGTATGTGTGAGAGTGTGTATGTGTATGTGTACGTTTTGGTGTGTATGTGTGCGTATGTATGTTTACCATTCCTACAAGTATATGCAAAGATAGATTTATTGTTACATTCTTTGTCAACCATGAGCTGTATATGCTTCAGTTGAAATAAAATGTTCTTCTTCTATTTCAGACCACAACTGTAGCTCGACCTATGACCCCAGTACAGGAATTATCACAATGCAGGAAATGAGCGGCACGACTTGTGTATGGAAGTTCATAGCAGACACCAGCGACAGCTTCATCCTGGAATTCCTGGAATTTACAAGTCTTAAACAGCTGTTTACTATGTGTAAAACCAGTTACTTGGAGGTAATGTAACATATATAAGGTTTATTCTACCTGTTTCCTGAAAGATAACAGTCTCTAGTACACCTGCCACCAAAGATTTAAAATAATTCCATACTGTCCTATTTTAACAAATCTGCGATAGAATAGAAACCAATGTGATAAAAGAAGATAAATATTAAAGATGGTTATCGACGAAGTTAAACAATATATAGAAATATATCTCAATATCTCTCATTCCTTATGGAATGTGCGAAAAGTACGCCCGCGACAGTTTACTGTACTTTTTGTAGCAGATATTATGTGACATTTTTTTTTGTACCAATTTCACATTTTGTCAAAATGATTTCAAAACCATTCAATGATACGAGAAGTTCTTGATACGATTTTTTCCATGTAATGATTTCCTTTAAATGCATTTAATTACCTCGTCTTATGTAAATAAGTTCAAAATGTAACTGAGCATTTCAACCACCAGGTGAAGGATGGGGGAACAGAGGACTCTCCGTCCATTGTTGGGCCCAATTTCTGTTACATTATACAATCGACGGCCCAGGTCTTCACGAAAACCAACGGATTGTGGGTAAAATTACAAACAGATACGTTTTCGCATAACAACCTAATCACAGCCATGGTTCGCATTGGTAAGAATTCAGTTTTCCCAGTGTTTTGACCCCTTCCCTGTTTCCGTTAATTTGCATATAATATCATTTCAATCAACCAAGTAAAATCACATATAGAATCCGATCAGTTAGTTCATCAATATTTATATCGTTTTCAGGATGAGAAAATATCTTTATGAAAAATCCACAGTACATTTTGCATATTGATTCTATCGTGCTTGATATTAACTTCGTTTTATCGTCATTGCAAGAAAGATTCAAATTCCAAAGGTCAAGGTCACATGCGATTTCTATGTCAATTAAAATGGTGTGGATGGTGATTAATAGGGGTCTCGATCACAGAGTTAAATTATACACAAATAGAACTGCTTCGAAACAATCTGGTTCCAACCCTGTTTTCTTCAGCAACTCTATTCCGCATCATCAATTGTAATGAAAGAAAAAATTGCTCGAGACGAAATATTTCTCGATTTCTGTTATCTTTATCTTACGTATTTTATGAATACGATGCCTCTCAAATCCTGTAGTTGTCGATGTTTTTTCCCAAAAATGAAATCACATCGCAGAGGATTTCAATAAACTTCATCACCAAAGGATTAATAACTCATGACGAATAAATTTTGTTTTATTCACAATTAACATTCCCCTAGCTATTATCTTTATTGATTGGCAAAATCCATAGTACTATTCGTGTAAGTCTAATCATTCTCGATTCTGCCTCCTGGATACACACATAGTACTTTGCACTTTGCCAATCAATAAAGAAAACAGTTAGGAGAATGTTAATTACATCTCTTGGTGTGATCTTTTTGTTTACCCTTAGATTCCCCATCAAAGCACTATCAGGTTTACTGGGACAAAATACCCTGGCTAGAGTCACGCATGCGCTGTGATAATGAGGGCGGTTCTCTGGCCGTAAATTACCCAGCACCCACAACGCATCTGGAATTCGAAGTGTTCGACTCCTATTCTCCCTTGTGGTCAGGAAAATCTCTCACAGACTGGGTCTGGCTGCTAGGTGAGTAAAATGGTACCCCGCTTTACATTGACCTCACTTTGTTCCTCAAGACAGATTGGAGGCTGGTTCCCTTTTGTGACTTTGTTAACGGTACAAATCGAAAGTCACGCGATGTTTATCAAGTAAAGAATTAATATTTCTTTTTTTATTATTGGTAAGGAACATTGGGACAATAGTGCTTGTCTCAAGCAACTTTCGATTTGTGACATTGTCATGAATGTCTCATTACGTGGTATTGATATGATAGGAAGTATGTATGTCTTAGTAAAGGCCATGGGTATGATTATCTCCAGCATGGGTTGAAGAGAAAAAAAAGTCTTATGAGCCTGTCACTAGAATAACAAACATGACTGAATCAGGCTTATTCTTGTTTCGATGTAAAAATTGCTTTAGTAATTGATTTAACCAATTTTAGTACTATGCATTGTTTTATAACAGGTTTTGAAAACTCATTTAATAAAATGAGTACGTATTAGATTTTTTTTGTTTTTAATAGTTTATGTGTTAAAAATGCTTTATACCGGGTTGCGTTGCAATGACAAACAAGGATTGATTTATCGAAAATGAAAACGCATTAAACAAAATGAATGCAGTGTAGATTGGTTTTAATAGTTTTGGTATCATGAGTTGTCTCATACCAGGTTGTGTTGCCTGGACAACCAAAGGAGGGGTCGAGGCTGCATATCAAAACTCCAAATACAACCAGGTATCAGAATGTGCCATCATGTGCAAAGGAGCGCTTTTCTTCCTTCTACAGGTAAAAAGTTCTTTGATCATCTCTTAACCCATTGCTTTATACCAATTTGCATTTTGAGTGTAGCTGATGTGACGAACGAAAAGAGAAAATGCTTAGAATAAGCAATTAAACAATGTGTGACAATAGTTTCCATCCTAACTTCCAATGAATGTCAATATACATACCTTATAAATGTGATCAACTGATGCTATGAAGCGGTCAAAGCACCCCATATCATAGAATGGTATAACAAGTAAAAACATTATACAATAGCACCTGTGTATTGGCTGTATTTAAAGCACTTGCAGATGACAATTAAAAGTAAAAACAGAACCCTTCATTACTTTTTATACAAAAGAAGGCATTGTGGTAAAAGGGGACATTGACAATGACTAGAATTTCATTTTTCTTTCAAAGTGGTTCCTTTAGTCGTTTGCTATAAGCGACTCAAATAAAAGGGTTGCGATATCTTTAACACCAACATGTATTTGATAGTTTTCACGTTCCTTCAACAGATGGTTGAAGAATCAGAGTAATGTTTTACGTAACATATTACGCTAAGAATTTGCGTGAGTTAAACAAAATATCACCATTAATTTCGATATTGAGAAAAGCAATATTGCAATTCATCACGTCAATGGAATCGTCTCTCCTTTGCGGCTCAAATGACAGGATATTTGAAAATAAGTTACCTGTGTTTTATATTATAACAATGTATATATTTGTTTTTCGCAAGTCGTTTAGAAATCGCTACCCTGATGTACATGAGCCAAAAAGAGAAATCACTCGGTTCTACCAAATGTTGTAAAACGGGTTATTGCTCATGGTTTATAAAGGTTGTCGGATAATGTTTTCAATTCGATTCAATCTAAAATCCATATATGAAAGAATGTGTCAATCTTGAGAACAGTTACGTCACGTATTTAATTGGCAATTTACGACTCGGTCACTATGTCAGAGCAAAGCGAAGACACATACATAGCAACTGTATTATCATTTTTCAAATCAGAGAATACTCAATTATTACACATTCAGGAGAAAAGCTGCTATTGCTTCAACACGAATATTTCCATGGAACGTGTGGAGTTTGTAAAATGTGACACCAGTTGCCCGGGAAACCCAAGGGAGAAATGTGGCGGGAAAAACACTTTTACACAGTACCAATTTAGTAGTAAGTTTGCATGGCTTATCACAAAAAAAAACCAAATGTATAACGCCATGATGCGAAAGAATTTAAAATGAGTGTGACAAGTAAATCGCACGATGTGCTTTATCCCTTTGTCACAATGATTTCCATCTAGTTTGATAGAGAAAATGTTTATTCAAAATTACAATTCGAAAGTCTGCAACCGCACCACCAGCCGAAATGGCGGTAATCTGTCCAAACAAACCGATTGTGCAGCAAAGTTTACCGCTTGGTAGTTTTGAGTACCATTGTTTATGAGAACATCTTGACATAAAATGGTACATTGCATGATATTTTACTGGTTTTGCGAACCGGGAATCGGGAGGATGTGTTTTAAAGTTCTGATGGCGAGAAAAAATAATGAAAACTAAGCCAATTCCACTAGTTCAAAACTGAAACTTTAGGCGGTTAGATTCAATAAAGATTGTATCATGTTTTTACATTTTGATCACTTGTCTGAAAATGCAGAAAAATAGCTAAAACCTACCCTAATAATGCTAAAACAGAAGTTGAGCAAACGATTTCGTCGTCAGCACCATGGCGGTCCGGTAGAGCGATCACCAGCTGTGAACATTTAAACATATAACCACCGACAAGGAAAGTGGTATACTGTTAAATGTAGAAATGAAACGTAAACATTGAGCTCATTATTTAGTCTCCAGACACGCACTCACATATGTCAAATACAATCTACATATATATATGTCTGCCCCAATCACTTTTGAGTTGCTTTTATCCATTATTTATTTTTAATTGTCATAAACAACACATTTATTCAATAAAATAAATTTACAATATTTATCCATTTTTCTTGTCAATGGTATGTTATGAGATTGTATCATGATTTAAGCCCTGCCTGTTAAATACGATGATGATGGGACCAAGACTTGTGCTGCACTCACACCAACAGGCGACTACGTGGCAAAGGCCTGTGATATCCGACTGCCTTTCTCATGTAGCTCAAACAATGGTAAGTTGTCAAGCGTAAACTCCCAAATTAAAGCCCTTCATGTTAGTTCAAAATAGAAATCTTGAACATTTATGTATGATATCTACAATGCAACATACAAACCCATTTTTGTTCCCACCCTTGCTTGGCCAGTGTGTTTCTAGACGTTTGATATAGTAAATTCGAAAGGTTGGTTTCATTTTTAAACTTATAGTTTTTCCCACTAAGTTTCCTGATGAACTAATGCATGAAAGATCACAAAATTAGCGGCTTCAACATTGCTATATACTACTTTGCAGATAAGCAAAACAACTAAAACTAGTAATTTATTTTAAAAAGAAGATAATGTCTTATGAAAATAAGCCATTAGTAAAAATACACTTCCTAACAAGTTTTGCTCTTTCGCTAACATCTATGTTGTTATAGGTTCTCTTACATGTTCTGTGTGAAATGTTTGTATACATGTAATCTGGATATTGCTATAAACTGTAACTGTTTTTACATTTTACAACAGAGAATATAATGTATATTTAAAAAGAAAGGTTCCTAAAGATTAGATGTGACAAACCTCACTCCCACCGTCCCAATGTTCAAGACCCTGCAGCGTGCCTGACCATCAATTCCTAATCAATTATTCGTTTATTCATAAGTGACTACATTCGGTGGACTGCAACTTGTTCAAACTATACATGTTATACTTTGAATTCACTTGCTTAACCTTTTACCAAACAATAACGCCAATTGTCCAGTGTGTTGCAGACGAATCTGAAAACATGAAGAGAAAAGGAGAGATTGCTCTGTTTGAGCAATTTCTCATTTTCCCACAATGTTTTTTGTCCTATCAGAATTTCAGCAAATTTTGAAATGTCGTCTACAAATTGTTTCAGTTTGAGACAATCGAAAATATGGCGTTTGGTTAATGGTTAAAGGGTAAAGAAAAATGTTAATATAAAAACTCGCATCATGTTCTGCTTAAGGCACTCAGACATACACGATGGCGCTTCCATGGTACGAAGCGATCGATTTCTGCAGCCAACAACAAGGGAGTATGGGACTGTCTACGGTACCAAAGATTTCCTCTGATGTGTTTGATGAACCAATGTGGCTGGGTCTGATGAGGGGAGTTGATTGGGGCTACCCATCAGGTACTGTTTTATTATCATTTTTGGTTAAAATATGAAAAAAGAAATTTGATAACATTGCACGAACTTCAGGTATTTGTTGTAGTTATGGTTTTATTGAATTCAAGATTCAATTAAGAAATGTCAAAAACTGCTTTATTACTAAGTTTGCGTTAGAGTCCCGCTATTTCAATTATAAGTATTTACATTCTACCCCTACGTCTTTAGTATACTATTTTTCATCAAACTTTTAATTGTACGTTTTCGTACAAAAGTATATATATTAAAAAAGGAGACAAATATCTGGTTCTTAATGTCCATTATTCTTATTGCTAGTGTTAAAGCATATTGAACATTCTCACAATAGTTTCTCAAGCCATCTACTTCAGACATAGTGAAAGGTAAAACCTTGGAGCCATGGATACTATATAACTACGTCAAAGAACTAACCGTTTAAGCTACAAACTAACAAATTTGTTCACGGTTTGTATTTCATCATGTCTATTTGTTCAAAAATGTATTTCATTCCCCCAGGAATGTTTTTGAATATGTCCTCAGATCATACAAACAAAACATCCAAAATAATCTTTGATAATTATTAAATAGTATTTTACTGAAACTCTGTTTCTTTCTCTTTATTTTTACAGTGATGATAAGGAATCCAGAAAAGGCTTTCGTTGCTGTGGAAGGGTTGTATGGAAACCATTACAGCACATATTTCGAAGAACTGACAAATACATCGCATCCTTACCCGTTTGTGTGCCAGTTTGGTATATAAGACTTACTTTTATTGCCCCTGAAACATGATTATGACGCTGGTATGGACTGAATGCATTACCTGATGTTTTACGTTTGACATAGTATCATTTGTAGATATATGCATAACCATTTAGAAAGCTGAAACACAAACTTATATGATTTGGCCAACATGTCTAACGAATTCTGATTCGTTTATTGGATGATATCTCCTTTAATGAAAACCCCTTGTCAACATTCTTCTTCTGATATATAGCAGACCTTAAAACAAATAAAAATTATCATCACTTTGGAAGAAACAGCCAGTAACCTCCATTCTAGAATGTCAAACAATTCCATCGAGAAAGGTAGATTCACTGTTCAGCCTAACTGAAATACTTTCGAATGGCGCAAACCCCTAACTATAGTAACCAACACATATGATTCCAGGTAGGATGGGAGGATTTTCCTCATTGTTGAAAGCGTTTCATGGATATTATTATATAAACTTAAGATGTATACATGCTTTTATGTCATTTAGACAAGCAAAATACACACTACGTGATTTTTTTCTGAAGAGATAACATGCATTTTGCGTGCGTGCATTTTGATCGTTAAAGTACATGTACTCGTAATATGAAATATTGATAGTTATAATAGTTGTGTTTTTGTATTAACGTGAATGTCGGAGCCATACGCCTGAATACATCGCTTTAGTATTACAATACCCTTTGGTTTTGATGCACTTTACTACACGGATGACCAATCCATATATGTTTCAGAAAGCTCTACATGTGGCGAGAATATAACTACAACGAATGGTAACATTTCCTCCCCGAACTATCCCCAGCCATATGACGTGGACGAAAACTGTCTGTGGACAATCTCGACTGAATTTGTTGGACTTGTGCACATCATTGAATTTCAATATTTTGACGTAGAAAGCAGTCGAGGGTGCATGTATGACTTTGTGCAGGTATGTCGGGATTTGTACACATGTTTACAGGTTTGTCACAACCTTCTTCCATTTCCCGCCATAAAACTCTTGTGACAAACCCTTTTAAGGTTCAAATGCAGAAGGTATCTAAGTCTTAAAGGATATTGTGGTCTAAAAGATCCTTGTCACTAACGAAAAGTCACTGTCAATGTCTCTAGACAACAAATGTTCAAACCGTGTTATGATTATAAAGGAAACTCAGCTGAAAATGCGTCGTGGTATTGCCCTTTGGTGCAATTTTCTTGCATTACAAGGTTGAAGATTTGGGCTCTCTTACACACTTTGGTGATTGTTGCAGGGAGGAAATAATAGATCAATGTTAACAAACTTAACTGTTTAGCCAATTTGCGTATCGTTAGCAAACTGTTATGAGATCGTTTATCGATAATCTAGTTTCATGTTAATTAATATATATATGTTATCATTTTATCAGTACAAGAGCTTTTAATTAAATAAGACAAAAGTCCCAATCTGTGAGATAGTCAATAAATAGAGATAGAAAATAATGCGTAAAGCTTTGTGCATGTGTTCAACAGTTTACTCAGGTCCTCAACACAGACGTTAAACTGAAATCTCAGAAATACTGTGGAGACAAGGCTCCTGCCCCATTTGTTGCACGGACCAACAACATAGAGTTGAGTTTTAGAAGTGACAAATCGGTGACAGCCTCCGGTTTTATTCTGACATGGAGACTGGGTTTGTATTTAAACCACATCTTACACTATCAAATATAAGCATAGTGTGAATCATTTAAGTTTCCGACAGACATGGAAATTGAAAAGAAATAATAAAATGAATAGAAATCAGAAACATGTTTCTTGCATACGTATTGCTTGAGGAAAAAATGATAACATTATAAATGATTTTCCTGCATTTGTTTATGAAACATCTTTTAAAAACCAACAAAATCTTTCAATTCCTATCATAAGTTAAATAGACGACGTTAACTCTTGAAAGTGAAACGGATTTGCTTTTCTGAAAGAGTACCTGGAACTTTCAAGAGTTCACTTCAAGACTATAGTAAGTCTTGCATTCAATCATCGTCGATTTAGAATATGCAGCAGACTAAACAAGCTACATCTCTATTTTTCGTACCAGTTCTTACCTTACCAAAGCATGATCGTCAAAATTGGTTGATTTATATATATGCAAGGCACGTTCGTATTAAATGTGCTTATTCACAGAAGGGACGATTTGAAAGTCAACATAAAATGTCGTTGAGATAAAACATAGTTTGTATTGTTACTTGATATACAATTAAAAGTAGCCATGAAAAGCAAAATTATTTCTGAAAGCGTCAATTTATTTAAGTATGTACAGTTTGCATGCGGTAAATATCAAAAGTGATGTCACGCCTCAGGATTAAGATACATGTAAACTCACTGTATACACACTTTAAAAAAAATCAAAATCACTTCCAAATTGTTCGTAGAATGACTATTCTTCAGTATGTATCACATTATATTGCATCTGACGTGCAGTTTCAAAGAAATTAATTTTCAACTTCCAAATTTCCTCATATTTGTGAACAAGCAGCTTTTAGCATAAAATAAGGTATTACCATAACCAGAAACGGTCCCACTAGATAGGCAGGCTTGACCAGAATTCTTTCAGATCTATAATAGTATTTGTAGAAATAATTACTTCGTCTAGCACCACTTCTCATTTATGTTAGGAGGGAAAGCAGCCATTAATTTGTAAAAGATATTTTGCAGTACTGGGGATAAATTGCCATAAGCTTTGAAAGGTACACCGACTGACATAATGGAACCGATATGCATTTCATATCCTGAAAATTCATATGTCTTAAAATCTAATGAAATTATCAAGTGTCAATTATTTCCTTAAAGGATAATGCTATATTGTATATTTTCATACAATAAAAGTAAATGATGCTGAGGCGAGAGAATGGGAAGAGGGGCAAAAACACCGAAAGACAGTCAATGGTGGCGTTGCCATCGGTGTCACCTTAGCAACGACCCTTTTGGTTATCTTTATATTGTGTGTGGTATTCGTCATATACAGAGCTAGGAAGAAAAGGTAACAAGTATGTCATTCTTATAACAAAGAGCTTCCATAAAAGGCAATTATGTATGCAAATGTTTACCTAAGTTAGAATATGCATAATTCGCAATTTTGGAACTTTAAATCGAATTAAGGCTCTTTTCAAAACTTGTATAAGTCTTCCACATTTTCACATAGTCCTGTACTGAACTTCCGATAATGAAATAATTGCAAAGGCTACCCGCTGCAGACCAAAAGTATTCCGTATCTTTTAAGTATAGGGTTTAATTTGCTGAATGTACATATGGTTATTTCATCTCTTTTGTAGAATGGCAGTTGTTCAGCAGCCCCAATCATCCGTTAACAATGCCATCTATGGGGTGGATGGATCAGAGTTTGATGAGACCAGTGTCGTGAATGATAACTTTAGACAGTATGCCAACATTAACTCCCCTTGTAAGGTATGGGTAGTCTAGAAACTTTGTAATACCAGTGTCGTGAATGATAACTTTAGACAGTATGCCAACATTAACTCCCCTTGTAAGGTATGGGTAGTCAAGAAACTTTGTAATACCAGTGTCGTGAATGATAACTTTAGACAGTATGCCAACATTAACTCCCCTTGTAAGGTATGGGTAGTCTAGAAACTTTGTAATACCAGTGTCGTGAATGATAACTTTAGACAGTATGCCAACATTAACTCCCCTTGTAAGGTATGGGTAGTCTAGAAACTTTGTAATACCAGTGTCGTGAATGATAACTTTAGACAGTATGCCAACATTAACTCCCCTTTTAAGGTATGGGTAGTCTAGAAACTGTGTAATACCAGTGTCGTGAATGATAACTTTAGACAGTATGCCAACATTAACTCCCCTTGTAAGGTATGGGTAGTCAAGAAACTTTGTAATACCAGTGTCGTGAATGATAACTTTAGACAGTATGCCAACATTAACTCCCCTTGTAAGGTATGGGTAGTCAAGAAACTTTGTAATACCAGTGTCGTGAATGATAACTTTAGACAGTATGCCAACATTAACTCCCCTTGTAAGGTATGGGTAGTCTAGAAACTTTGTAATACCAGTGTCGTGAATGATAACTTTAGACAGTATGCCAACATTAACTCCCCTTGTAAGGTATGGGTAGTCTAGAAACTTTGTAATACCAGTGTCGTGAATGATAACTTTAGACAGTATGCCAACATTAACTCCCCTTGTAAGGCATGGGTAGTCAAGAAACTTTGTAATACCAGTGTCGTGAATGATAACTTTAGACAGTATGCCAACATTAACTCCCCTTGTAAGGTATGGGTAGTCTAGAAACTGTGCAATACCAGTGTCGTGAATGATAACTTTAGACAGTATGCCAACATTAACTCCCCTTGTAAGGTATGGGTAGTCTAGAAACTTTGTAATACCAGTGTCGTGAATGATAACTTTAGACAGTATGCCAACATTAACTCCCCTTGTAAGGTATGGGTAGTCTAGAAACTTTGTAATACCAGTGTCGTGAATGATAACTTTAGACAGTATGCCAACATTAACTCCCCTTGTAAGGTATGGGTAGTCGAGAAACTTTGTAATACCAGTGTCGTGAATGATAACTTTAGACAGTATGCCAACATTAACTCCCCTTGTAAGGTATGGGTAGTCTAGAAACTTTGTAATACCAGTGTCGTGAATGATAACTTTAGACAGTATGCCAACATTAACTCCCCTTGTAAGGTATGGGTAGTCAAGAAACCTCGTATTCAGCGGGTATTTATTTATACTTGTTTCTGACATCTTAAATTGAAAGCAAACACCAATTACTAAGAATAAAATACGAAAGCAAGCGACTCATTGAGAAGTAACCTTAATGTTAAATCGCCTGGTCCTCAGATTTACATATAAAGCTACATTTATCATAAACGCCATGTTGTCGGACAACAATGACTGTGACTCATGACCAATATGTTATCAGTGATGCAGTTCTTGAATTCACGTGTTAAAAATGCCGAGTCCCGCCCAAACGACAAAGCCCCAGCGAGTGCTTGATTGTTGGCATCCCGGTTCACAATATTGCGAGATTGGAGCCAGGGTACAAATGATCGGGCGCTTACAGGCGCTTTATCTCAAAAACACAACCCACACCATATGAGCTTTGAAATATTGCAGTAGTAACAACCACATGCAAATTCAAGTTCTCTGAGTTTGGATATTGAATCAACTTTGAAGAATCAGGTTTATTGATATTTTCCCTTTGCAGCCCTTAAAGGAAGAAATCTCCTACAGTTATGAAAATATGCCAGGAAGTGCCATTGCAATAGGAGTATCTCCAGCGGAAATGACAAGCAGACAAAGTAAAGAGAACTTGTATCAAAGTGACACAAGCGACAACGACGAGAGAGCACCAAATGCCCGCAACGGTGAGGATGGTAAATCGAAGACTCACGGAGCTGAAGTGATAAATGATGGGGCTGTTCTTAGTATGAGAGATGTAGATGATATTGGTAGAGACGCAATACAGGTTGTTGATCATCCTGAATCGGCTAAACCAACTGGCGATGACATGGATGATGATTACGTTCCCATTGAACACGATATGACGAAAACCATTATGCAAGACACGCCAAATGATGCCTTATATACTGAACTAATCAGGGGTGATTCGGTGGCTAATAGATATCAGAATACTGAGCCAGTGTCAACTGATGGACATGAAGTTCTGGACAAAAACAATGACAATGATGAAGCTTTTGAAGATACAGAAGAGTACGAAGAAATGGATATACATGATTTCCCGGGTCTAAATTCACCTGATCTTGGTTCCCGTGGGGCTTTGATTCCACAGATGAGTAATTTGTATGCAGAGATAGAGGAGACAAATCAACTGAAAAAGTGAAATGTCGATTGAGGGTACTTTATTCATCATGAACTTATTCATGCATAAATTTTTCATTTGTCAAAATATCTCAAGTGTTAATGTTTATGTTGCGATTTGTTTTATAAATGCTGTCTTTTATGTCAACGTATATTCATGTTTCCTGCTATAGACAATCCATTTTTTCCAGGATGACTATGAATTTTTTTCCCAAGTAGAAAAGAAACTGATTTTGCAAAAAGACAACGCTATCGTATGACATGTGACTAAATGTAATATTTAAAAAAAAAAGTTTTTATTTTCTATGGTAAAATTGTATGTTTTAGTGAAATACTTTTCATACTTGTCCATCTGTTTTGCATACATTTGGAAGATGTCCATTTATAAATCCATTCTGACAAAAAGGGACATTGAAAAGGTTTTTAATCAGTTTGAAAAATATTTTTCTCCAAATGCACAGTTCTTATAAGCCAACAATATTTGATATGAAAAGACAATGTAAAGTTATTTGCTGCTAATCAGCTTTTGTTTGGCAGAAGGCTGTCGTTTATGTAATTCCGTAAAGGAAGATATTTCGGATGAAGGAGCCTTCCTATAAAAACAGAACAGCAGAATAAAGCCTGGTTTGCGGAATAAAGCCAGGTTCACGATTCGCCGACAGGAAATAAAGGAACAGACGAGTAAATCCATTACTCGGGTTCCCATATGGTGATTTGCAGTACCTTCAAATTCAAACACAGGGTTCCCATATGGTGATTTGCAGTACCTTCAAATTCAAAACAACAGAGTACAACATAAAAAGTGAAAATCTTTAACTCTAATAGTGCTAGAACCGACTTTACGCTTATGCAAACAGATTTGATCAAAGTCAGCAATCAAGCAAATTGGCAGCTGGCCTGTAATCTAACCTGCTTGCTACTCTAAGTATCTTTCCTCATCAAAATAAAGCAGATATAAGGTTTAGGAAAGCAGACGACACAATTTTCTTTTTAGAAAATTGACCAGCATTCTAATGGTTTAATGTGTTGGACATCATGGTGGCAAAAGGCGCTCATAAGAAGCAATTTAACCTTTTTTCAAGACGGTTTCAAATCATTCTCTAGCAAGTTTGTCAAAATGAGGTCACCAGGTGTAAGAAAGGAGTAAACAAACCACTGTGATATAAAAGGAAAATCGCACCTCCTCCTTTTTCTCTAAAAAACATGTTTTCTTCCTTATCTACCTAACACGTGTTTTTTCTTCATAACTATCGTTTGCTTCAGACTGGTCCAAATTGAAAGAAACAGCAGACAACAAAAATAGCATTAAAATGTTTAACATTAGTAGAGTTAAAGGTTTGATTGCTTATTTGGTGCAAGCAATTCAATATTTTGGTTCTAAAGTCTTCTATGCCAGTTATCTCAAAGTGAGGAATCATGAGTTTTAGCAATCATTTAAAAAGAAAAATGGACACAACCTTCAAAAGACTTTTAATTTTCTTTAACACTCGAAAAGGGGAAGTAAATAGACCAGACATAATAGCTTTTTTATGTTTTATTGAAAGATAAAATAAACAATCATATATCTTTGATACTTTTAGAATTAAAAATGGATTTTCTAAGATTAAATTGGTATAATTCTATAACAGTAGCAAATCAGTAATGGGAACAGTGACAATAACCTACAAACTACTCTCCCAATAGCAAAAGGATTGGAGTAAATTCTAACCACATTAAAACAAAATCTTGATTCATTTACAGAACTTTGATTCCTAAATATCTTTAAGTCTATTCTAATAGGACAGATGCTATTTTGATAATATTTTTTTCTGAAAAATGAAAAAGATAGTATGAAATGATCAAAAGACTACAAAGGTATTGTAATTGATTACACATTTGGACTGGTGTTTCTCCAAATGTACAATATCTTCTTGTGCTATAATGTTTTGTTAGAAATTTTGCCTTGTAAATTAAAAGCAACAAAAATAAAAAGTTAAAACACATAAAAGAAAATTAATTAAAAATTTATATCTTTAACACAGCGATAAAAAAACAAACCCTAATTCATTAACAAAAAACAAAGCAACTTAGTGAAACTGAAAAATGTATGCAAGTTTAAAAGAAAAATTGGCTTTCCTTAATTATATTACTTGTCTGCAGAATGTTAAGTCAAAGGTTAATCTGT
The DNA here is from genome assembly GCA_947846245.1 of Cerastoderma edule. NCBI lineage: Eukaryota > Metazoa > Mollusca > Bivalvia > Cardiida > Cardiidae > Cerastoderma > Cerastoderma edule. The sequence goes on from OX401409.1 coordinate 37,870,474, forward strand.
AATACTTAAGGGAGATGGTGATTATCTAAGATGGTTGGTATGCAGTATGATAAAATGAATAAAAGAAAGTTAAAATAATTACAAAACATCACCGGAAACTAAAAATGAACTCATGAAACAAATACATAATTTGATAAACTTAGTTCAGAGGGTAAAAAAATATTAAAACACCACACGTCTAAGACAATAAGCTGAGATAATAAGTTTGTCTCAGATACAAGAGTACCAGCTAAGTAAAACATTTATACACAATCAAAGATCTGATTAAACAAATATTCTTTAGTAATACTGTCTATGGCACCTGAATACTTGGCAATGTCTTATACAAAAGGTCCTTTTCTTATTGCCCTGTAATGCAAAAAGAAACTTCTCCACCTGATAAGTCTAACATATGACAAATCTAAATTATAAAATGTATAATGGTCTTTTTCTTTTCTAAATTTACAATTGATTTTTTTTACATTTTTTAAGTTTACATAATAAATTGTTCTTCCTTTGTTCAATAAGCTAGAAACTATTGTAACAAAAGGAGAAATTGCTCCTTTTAGACCTTTCTTCTTTTGTCCCAATGATCTCTTAGGACTACTGCTGTCGGTGTTTTCTAAAGTTAACATGTAGCAAATGCTCGAATTACAAGGCTGACTGAATTTCATAATTTTGATCGAAGCCATATTGTGGGTACTCTATATAACCATCCAAAAGGGCAATGCTTTATAGAGCACTATTAAAAAAGGTATTTGAGAATAACTTCCATGTCAATGTCTGATTAGATGTTGGTAACTCTCCTTTGATAGGAACTCTTGAAGCATTCAGTTCTGAGATCCCTCAAACTGTAGAGATAGGCTGTTAATACAGTATCTTCTTCCTGAGGGTGGAGGTCCATCATCAAAAACATGACCAAGGTGGGAATCACACTGAAATATATGGTGGATATGGGATTAATGTCCTTTTCAACAGTACTTTTGTTATGTTGCAGATTTAAACAAAAGTACACTTTTTTGCAATTGCTAACTTCTGAATTTTACTCTAAACCTTTTAAAGTGTGAGGTCATCTTTTTCAATAATACCTTAATATCCCTATTCTGGACCACTGATATAATAGCAGTCTGCACATGTATGCCTCCGAATATTTCCCGATTAGAGCTTTACAATAATCTTTCCAAGTGACTGACTGCTTTCTAACATAAATATAATACTTCATTGGTGAGAGACAGATAATTCAGAATTTCAGATGAACTATCACTGATAAGTTTTACTGGGGTATTTGAAATGCAACTGGACCCCTCTGCAAACTTTTTTTTGAGCAATTCTAACATGGGTAAAAGTTGATGAATTTTCAAAACCTGAAATTTATAGTTCATCATCCTGAGAAGGCATGTTAGCTATAGCATTATATAGGGACAAAAAGTCTCAAAAACTTGAAATACAGGAATAATCCTGAACACTTTCACACATGTTTTTAAGTCTGAAATATAACAAAACCACTTAATAGAGGCTACCTTGATATACGTTTTAAGAATAATGTTTGATGGAAAGTAAATGAATCTAAACTAATTAAATTGAAATCTTCAATGTAGAGTATCCACCTTTTTGCAGATAACTTCTGTGCGATATAAACCGGTCATTCTCTCTGCACTGTTTTCTGGCCTCTCTATCAGATTTGTGACACCTTTCTTAGATTCATAAGCAGAATGGAATGATGGCCAGCCAGTGCCTGAGTCATATTTCGCTTCCGACCTGAAATTGATAAAGACTTACAAAAGGTTTTCATTCATTTTGAATTGAGTGACCAATCTAACTTGAATAAAATAAAGTGTTCACTGATATAAGAAACAGTTTCTTCTTGAGTATTGCGCATTTGACAAAAAGGGGAGGTGTACTTTTATTGAATAAAAGATTTCAGATGTCTTTATTATCTAATATGTCACAAATATCACTAAAATCTTACCTAAGCAGAATATGAATTCATACAGAATAATTGTTACAAAAAAACGGAAAAAGAATAAGTCAATATATTCTCTCAAATATCAGAAGTTTTTTTCAGAAACAATCAAGGAAAGGAAGTTTGCCCTTTCAACCATGGAATCTCATTTTTTTAATGGCGTAGTGATAGTTTTGCCCTGACTTGAGAAGAAATACTTTCAACATTTATTGCTAAATAACAATGGATTTAACTTGACTAAGGTTTTATAATTGCATAATTTTACATTTCAAAAGTATATGAAAACATATAACAAACAGTTGTTTTATCAACAGTTCCAAGAATTCAAATCCATTGTAAAAGGATATGAAAGAAAAAGGAGCCGTTCATAAGAGCAATTGCTTCTTTTTTAATATTATAATGAAGTATTTTCTGTCTTGTAAGAATGATTTTGTCTCGACCCACAAATTGGCAGGTAAAACATATTGGTTTGTTTTAAGTGTTTCAGTAGTAGATCTGTTTGCCTTTCACAAAACATGAAATGCTTCCATCTCAAAAAGTTGCTATTCTATCTAAACGAAACTTCATGAATAATAAAATCTATAAATAAACTACTTGTTCGACAAAATTTAGGGGCTTGGACTACCATTTACTCAGATTTGGCCTTTTCCCCACCATATCAAAAAATGTTGTCCTAAAAAAAAAAGAGGTTATTCTAAAGTCTTCATCAAAAGTTTTTATCAATAAGTCTTACTATATTATACTCTCTACACCAAGTTTAAAAAACGTTAGGATTTACATGGGTTCATTAGAGTTATACAAAGTTTTCAATTCCTACAGCAAAGTTTCTTAAAATATATACAAACATATATGTACTTTTATATAAAGTATACGAATTATAGAGTTATCACAGGCTTTACCATGCATGTGTTTGTTTCTCTATATTACTCCCACTTATCTGTTCCCTCTGTTTAGCGGTGCTTACCCAAACAGTTCCACCCCACAACATACACATTTGTACACACCAGGTTCTGTGTTGTTCACATACTGACCACTAAAAGGCTGTAAAAACAAAGTTTATTATGCCATTATTTAACTTTTAAACAGGAGAGTAATCTAACCAAATTCAAACCAATTAACACTTTTCGTAATTCATACTTGTTATATGTATATCAAAGAGCATTAAAAAAGATAGATTGAATTAACATGTTTATCAGAGATCACCTAACCCTTTATCTTACAGACCTTGGTGTTATGCATACTATTTTGGGGGAAAAGAAAAACTTAAAAACAAGTTGATAGCTTGGAAATCTCACATTTTGGATTGATACAAAAGACCACCAAATAAGCAAGAACCGTTACATTGGTTTCTAAAAAATTCCAAAGCACATATGTCAAAAAGAGGTATCAAGAAGTATGGGGTTAAAGAAAGGTTTAAATGTGTAAATGATTTTTAGATATCCCATTTTGAATACCAAACAATAAAGACATTTGACCTGTTTGTTGCAGACTACTCCAAAAAACATTCTGAGAAAAGGAGAAATTGCTCGCCTATCAGGCAATAGCTTTTCTATTTCATTACAATTTGAAATGCTGTCTTCAAACGCTTTCAATTTGGGACAGTCGAAAATTTGGCATTTGGCAAAGGGATATAGAATAATGAATACCTACTGGTTCTGTACATTGTTCTCTACATACAGAGAACTGTTCCGGGGTCAGCCTTTTCTCCCATTCCTGTTTAGTTAAATTTCGTACATCATCATGGCTCTTAGGGTGAGAATAAGCTGTCATTATAGAAATGAAACATCAACTTGAAAATCTCCATACAGAGTTAGATAGGAATATTCAATCATTTAAAAAAGCTATATTTCAACCTGTTAGCCTTTCTTAAATATTCATAATAACTCTGATGCACCGCACAGGAAGACGTATGAAACTGCTCACAGTGGTTAAAGGATAAGTTCCTGATTACAAACAATTAAATATCTAATTTAGAAAATCATATATCTTATAAATCTAAAAAAGAAAATCTGTTGATTTTAAAGTGGACCAGTCCCAAGATGTCTTACCATCTAAGCTAGAATTACAAGATGAAGACAAAAGTTACTCAATTGTGTAACCCATTTCCTACTATAGATATTAGCAAAACTTTCAAAACGCAAACAACTACAGATGATAATTATGAAGCATGTAAATAACCTTTGGGTTTTGAAAGAAATCTTTGTACCAATAATTTGCGACATTGTGCAATTGGAGACATTTATTCTTTTGTAAGAGAGGTCCCTATGGCTGCAAGGCCAAATGATGTTTTAGGTCTATGCTTCACCAGATGGTTCAAACAATTTTTTATAACTGCTCAAAACAAGTTAAAAAACTATTTACAATCTAGTTTTCTCATGTTGTATATATATATTAAAGGATCTCGTCTCAGTTGAATCTTTTATCAATCCAAAGTCTATCTAACTTTATTTTGAAGTCTTCCTTCACCTGTACGATGTCCTCTGGGAGCTGATTCCAAAGGTTGATGACACGGTGGGAAAATGGGTGGAGACGCAGATTTTTGTTATCTCTTGATTTGCATAGTTTCAAACTATTTCCTCTCACTCCAAATTGACCATTGGATTTTAAAAGGAACTTGGTTGACTCTGTATTATGTATTTTATGCATAATTTTGAATAATAGAATCAAAGATCTCCTCTTTCTCTACGATATTCCAGCATGGGTAAATTCAAGCTAGGAATATGTTAGATACGATGTCGTAACTTCTTGTGGCTGATATCTGGTTTGTCCCAGACAGACATGGTAGTAACATTACTTCTAGGAATATGTGTGTAACACCCTCATTTAAACATTTGTTACAATAGTGTTCTAAAATGCAGTTCCTTTTATGATTTACATTTTTATCTGTAGTTACATTCGCATTGGACCAGATCCCAAATCAAACATTAGGATTTTTCTTAATTTGGAGCTGTAATCAGTTTTGTATGGGGTAACAGGAATAAGTGATTTTGTTCATGGCAGTGCAACCTTCAAAATAAAAGAACGAATGACTTTACCTCGAGAGATAAGCAATATTCTTGGCTCTGCATAACGCGATTTCATCAAACATCCCACCTGCCTTTGAAGTGCAGGAGATGAAAACAAACGAATGTATCTATTCATCCTTGTTTTAGTGTTCTTGCAATGGTTCTTTCTCTTTCTAGGCTACTTTTTGCGTCGTCTGTACGTCACGGAAAATTTCTGTGGAATCTGTGTCAGCAAAGCGCAACATTTCGGTCAAATGGTGGCTGTTAATAAATCTAGGTAACTAAAAAGGATTGCTTTTGTAGAAAATTGTCAAGCGTTTTAATGACAACGATAAAAGGAGGAGAAGAAAATCTAAACAAGTCAAATCATTTATTTATTTTTTACTGAACACAGTGTACCTTACCACTTCCTACATTGCAAACTTCAATAAATGCATTTTCGGTTAGCATTCGACCCATTTGAAAGATAGAACGACTAGGTAAATGCTCTCCCATTATCTAACAAACGCTTCAATACTTTCGCAAATGCAAGAGCTTGAAAAATGTTTTTCGTGTTTATTTACCTGAATTAATCAACATATTGTCGGCCTTATTCTTTCAAGTTGTTGAATTTTTATATAGATAACTGTTAGACAAATGAATTTTAACTCACCTCGTTGAGAAATTCCTTATTTATAAGCAAATTGTCCTTTAATCGTTTTCATATAGCCAATGGATCGAATGAATTGATTTATTTATTGATTATCATCCTTTCTCATTTAATCAGAATTTAACCCTTTTTTTTTAGACAGAAATTGGTCTTCCACAAAATCTTGCCAATTTTTGCAATTTTCTAGACTGAAACAAATTTCATGGAAATTGTGTGATATTGTGACTTTATGGAATGATATGATATCTTCCACCTTGTCGCACAGTCAAAACATCGAAATAGAAGACTTCCTACCTCATGCATCAAATGTTTTAATCCTGAAATGTCCATTTTAAAAGCTATATATTCAAGAGTAATTTACTTGCACGTATAAAGTAATCCTCATTAAAGGAGTATTTTTTTTTTATAAACTAAACATCAAGAGTGTTTCTCCTCTTGATGTTCATATTTTCTTCTTCATAAGGAATGGGCATATCCTTGTTTAAATGATATTTTTTTTCATTGCTTACCCTTATTTCAATAAGAGTTTCTGACAATATGAGAAAGCCTCAACTTTAGATGACTTTCAAAGATCATGACATATCTAGGTATGTAACCACACAAAGTTGCCCAGAAAATCTTGCTGTTTTTTTTTATTTATCAAAGATAGGTTTAGTTGTAAAGTTATTTGATAGAAAATGAATATCAATGAATTGAATTTTAAAGGGTAATGCTTAAATGTTTAACGACAAAAGAAAAAAGCATAGTAGTATTCATTCTCTCATTCTCTCCCAAATTGAAACAGTTTGTAGACGACATTTCAAAATGTGATGAAATTGAAAATTATCTTCTGATAGGGCAGAAAACATTGTGGGAAAAGGAGATATTGCTCGTTAAGAGCAATTTCTCCTTTTTCCACATCTTTTCCCACTATGTCTTTTCCAGAGTGGTCTGCAACAAACTGGTCAAATGTTGTTCTTGTTTGGTAATTAGCTAATATGTGATTTTGTATTAGGCTGAAGATGGCGGAAGACAGTGAAGTGTTCAAGCGTGATGATTTACCAAATTTAGCCTTCCCTGTAATGGAGGACATACGCAGACAAGGGAAAATGTGTGATGTCACATTAAAAGTAAGTTGTACCAGCCATAGTAGAGGTATTTGGTGATGAATCAGAGTCTTAACACTTAGTATTTAAAAAAACTATTAGATGAGTCCTATTTTAGTGTACTGTGACAAGCATTTGAACTGTCTAAACAAAACAATTTTGAAAAATGCCATCAATATAGGATTTAAATGAAAAGAGGTCAACAATGGGAATACTCCTCTAAATCTAAACCTTTCTTATGTTCATTATCTTCCATATGTGGTTTTACTTTCCCAAACTGAAACATTACAATGAACAAACTCATGAGAGGTAGTCTCCAGACTGACTTACAGAATGCCGATGGTTCTGCCTGGCTTGATCAGCCCTAATGGGCAGTTGAGTATGGGGTTTTCCTCCATCATCAAGAGTTGGGCATCGTAGCATATCTGAAATAATGTTGACCAATGTAAAACCCATATGAATATTAATGAACAGAAAATTGGAATCAAAAATACATGTTAGTTCCATAGTTTTTCCTCATGTAGGAGAAATATAGAGATAGAGATAATGGTGCACACGACTTTATTATATCTAGAACATATTTAAGTTTGCTTTCCTTGGCCCCTATTTTGTTTGTAATCTTTGAAATGTATACCAAGCTATTTGAAATTGTTTAGGGAGGAAATTAAAAAGGTAAGTGGGGAAAATATATCCCTACTGAAAAAGATAAGCTAAATCCTAGATGTACATGATGCAGGATACCAAATAACAATTGTGACAAAGACAAAAGTTGTTCCTTAAAAGCTTTAAAAGTATTTGCATATTTCTGAATAGATAGACATCGATTAAGTTATTCTTAGTAACTGTCTCACATAATGTTTTACCAAATAACACATATGTGGTTAGATAAGATATGAAGATTTCCCTATGAAATAAAGAAAATAATGTTAGCAGCTTTCATTCCATTTCTTTATTTCTTATTGATTGATAAGTACTCAATTTCCATTTTTTTTTTCATTTTCATTATTTGTGTACAGAGTTTGTTCATGCAATACATGTATTTGCAGGTCGGGGACAGGAAATTCCGGGCACACAGAATTATCCTAGCAGCCAGTATTCCATATTTCCATGCTATGTTTACACATGATATGGTAGAATCTAAACAGAATGAGATTAGCATGCACGATTGTATTGATGCTGAGTAAGTACATAATTTCAATCTTTACCAAAAGTTAATGTCCAAAACTCTCAAAGTTTGCCAAAGATCTTTGAAAAACACTAAATATGATGAATATGCATCTTTCATAGGACCATCAATTTTCTTGGAAAAAACCAGTTGAATGCAAAATGATAATGCAATGAAAAATCAAACGAGAATGTTTATCAGTTCTAAAAGTTTGGATAAAAGGGGACTCAATCTTTATTTGCTGTCTATCTGTAAAAGTTAAGGATAAACATGTGCAGTTTTTGTTTCTTGTTCATTGAAATTGGTACCAGTACATGTATGCATATGTTGTCAATTCAATAACCTTTTCGCCTGATGTAAGAATTTGGGAAAAATTGGATTCTGCAGCAGATAACAAAAATTATGCACAAAATATTTTATACAAAACTAGTTGGAAACCATGATGACTCATGGAGAAATTGCTACACACAAGTTATTTCTCCTATAGTTACAATGGTTTCTTAAGGGGTAAGATATTTTATTCTCAATGTGGGACCATCAAGAATAAACCTTAACAAAGGCCAAATTTACTACTTGTAGTGCCCTGGAGGCGTTGGTCAACTTTGCGTACAATGGGCGTGTAGAGATAGACCAGAACAATGTCCAATCACTGATGATGGCTGCTAACTTTCTACAGCTACAGACCGTCAAAGATGCCTGCTGTAGCTTCCTTATACGAAGGTAAGGACACAAAGTGAATTTATCAAAGCCAAATCTTGTACAGAAGAATTTTAACCCATTACTCCCATTTAGGAATTTGTGACTTGCTAATTGTAAGTATCAAGATGGCATGCAGTGATAATTTTTGGCCCAAGAAATCTCACTAAATTTGCCCAAAACTCATTACTTTCATTCATTTTAACCATTTTTCTATAGAAAAACCCATTGATTTTTATGTTTTGTTAAAAAAATCTCATTAATTTAATTTAGAAAAATATCACTGGGCATGAGAAAAGAAGATATTCTTTAACCCTTTACTAAACCCCAAATCTTTTACTGTCCCACATTGAAAGAGTGTGCAGACGACATTTCAAAATGTGATGAAACAATATGCTAAAAGGGCAGAAAACATTGTGCAAAAAGGAGAAATTGCTTGTTAAGTTTGTCTATAGATAAAATGACAACACAGACTAAAAATTTATGTAAATCTAGATTATTTATACATTTCTCACGCTATTTCATAACCAATCTGATACAATTGTATTGAATATGGTAATTTATTTAATGCTGAGAATTGTTTAAATAATCTGTTTTATGTTTGTTACTCACAGACCACTTATGTTTGTTACTCACAGACCACTTATGTTTGTTACTCACAGACCACTTATGTTTGTTACTCACAGACCACTTATATTTGTTACTCACAGACCACAATCTATGAGAAAGCATTTTTAAGATGGTGGGCATAAACCATGATAAAAGTTTATTTTGCTCTTTATTGTTTGCATTGATTTCTTCTGTGCTAAAGGGAAAAGTGTAGAATCAAAACAGTTTTTTAATTGATATGTGCTTTTATTTCTTTTATTGCTTATATAAACATAATGGTGGAAAGCATTAATTGAAAAGTGGAATTCTTGTAACCTGTGATTTCTATTGGAATTTGAATAAACAAAATATATTTTTTTCCTTTCAGACTTGATTCTCAGAACTGTTTAGGATTGCGGACATTTGCTGACCAGTACATGTGTCCACTGCTTGTAGAAGCAGCAAACAAATACCTACAGAAACATTTTAAAGATGTTGTAACCACAGAGGAGTTTCTAAATATGTCAAAGGTTGAGGTGGCTGAGGTTCTAGGTAGAGATGAACTGAATGTCAACACAGAAGAGCAGGTTAGTGTGTTTGTTGGTGAACTCTCATTTTCAAAAGGCTTTGGTTTCAGTTCAAATTAAAGGCTGTTTTAACAAATGGCAATTTTTCTAATTTGATAAAGGGCATATGACTTTATCAAACTGTGTTGTAATGATTGTGAAAACAGCTGAAATTACTCATGGTTGGCGATTGCTGCTTTTTTTTCACAATCACATCTTAAAAGTCTTTTTCTGTAATTGCATTATAACAAGTATGCTTATGGTATGGGTTTAAAAAGACTGGTATATAACTTTTTTAAAAGAGCTAGAAATGCACTGTTACACCTGCTTTTTCTACTTTTGTCACTTTTTTTTTCTTGCCAATCCAAAATCACACTGATCTCTTTAATTCAGGATTCATTCATTTATGTTTTCAGAAAGAATTGTAATAGAAGAAATGTATGTGAATGATTAATGATAATGAATTTTAACATATTTTACAATTGACTTTGTTTATTTATTTAACGTTATTAACTGAGCCCTTCTTTATCTAAAAAGTGAGTACTTTATATTGATGATATAACACATTATTTCTCATTGACCCATAATATCTGTACTTCTGATTGTTGAACTTCCCTATACTTTGAAGTAGATATGGTGTCCCAAATTATCTGTTCTTTATCTTGTCTTTATATTCCCAACTTCTGTAAGTCAAACTCTCTCTCTGTAGAACATTTTCATGAGGTCCCCTAGACTTTGAACTAAAGAGATTTTACTGTATGTCTGTATATGTTTGACAGGTGTTTGAGGCGGCCCTGTCCTGGGTAAAGTATGATGAACCCAACAGGAAGGAGATGATGCCGGAGCTAATGTCCAAAGTCCGTCTACCTCTACTTACACCCCATTTTCTAAGTGACAGAGTGGCCAGCGAGGAACTCATCAAGTCCTCCCATAAATGCAGGTATTGTAGTGAACTTTTGACTTGGTCTCATCAATAAGACATTTTAATTGATATGTAACTGAGACATTAATGTGAATAATGGTAAATTCTTCGACAGCAAATTTTTCTTTTGTCACAAAAGCTTTCAAACTTTAAATGCAAAAGCCTTCCAAGGGGCCTTTAACCCTTTACCGAAAGCCAAATTTCAGACTGTCCCAAAACTGAAAGAGTTTGCACATGACATTTCAAAATGTCATCAAATTGGAAAATAATCTTCCAATACAGCAGAAAATATTGTGGGAAAAAGAGATATTGCAATTTCTCCTTTTCCCACAATGTTTTCTAGGGTGATCTGCAACAAAGTGATTTAATGTCGCTATTGTTTGGAAATGGGTTAATAGGGACAAAAGACTTACAAAAATCCACATTCATTTTTCAGGGACCTTCTTGACGTGGCGAGGGACTACCACTTAATGCCAGAGCGACGCCCACTCCTTCAGACATTTAAAGTGAGACCAAGATGTTGCACAGATATTCCAGGTCTCATTTACGCTGTTGGAGGCCTCACTTCATCAGGTAGGGTGGAGGTCGAAATAAGAGACAAATTAATGTCTTGTTTATGCAGACTTTATACGGCATATCCTGATTTATTTCTACTCATTAGAATCGTTTCTTTGAAATGGTTATAATTACAATCAACAGAATAGAATTAGAGAAGAAATAAAGAAGTTGGCTTAGACAATATGGCACTTATCTGAAGTACTTTGGATTTGTTTTATTTTTGGTTCATTTGATTTGTCTTTGAATGATTTAGAATATGTTGGTACCAAAACCTTTTCTGGATTTGTTCCCGTAATGATTATATAGTAACTTTTAGAAAAAAATAACTTGTTCATTAAGGCTTTAGATCCAGTTGGGCAAAATGGACAATTGACTTTGCCACTCCTGCTTGGAGAAAAGTATAATGTGCAAATTTTGGTCATATTGAGTTTAGCAGCTTAATTGACATTTGTTCAGTATATAAAATATGAATTTAGTTTTTCTGTAGCTATTTTTCTTCCTGATTGATAGGCGATTCATTGAGCACTGTAGAGTGTTTTGACCCCTTGATGAATCGCTGGACTGTGGCAGAAGCTATGAGCACCATGAGAAGTCGAGTTGGCGTTACTGTATTGAATGGTAAGCTCTAGAAATATCAATCTTCCTATCTATTTCCTGCTTATGAGATTTTTAAACTAGTTCAAATCTTAAGTTACAGCAACAGATTTTTTAGGAGAAAATGGATGAAATATACTTTTTTTGTGATGTTTGTTGAAAACCATTATGGCAAAATGATAATTTGTTACACATAACTTATCTTTAAATCAGTGTAGTAGTATCACATGTCATGTAAAGAAAACATTATAGAAGAGTCAGTGTAGATTAAATATGGACAGGGCTCACGCTGTCGGTCGCCAAATGCGCCAAATGCGAATATTTTTTCATTCTGGCGAAAGATTTCCCAATTTGGCGAATTTGGTTGGCGCATGTTTTTTTCATTCGACTTTACCTTATTTCAACCTGTCCGGATATTACAGACAGTTATGTCTTTTGACACAACTAACAGTATCTCCGAAAAAACCAAATTAATCCGCTAATTGTTATCCCCGTATCAAACAATGCCCGAGGCGTGTATTAATCGGGCCATCATTATGTGTCAACAACTCGGCACGCATGATTGGTAGCCTCGATGCAGCTGTTCCACGAAAACCGATAATATTTACCTCTTTCCGTCCAGTGTGTTATGATGCATGAGAATTAAAAGAGGGTTAATTTGTAAAGTATTTCGATTTTGACAGTTTGCTTCCTTCGCTGATGCACCGGTACTATTCATATTGCGATACTCTTGTCTATTTTTAATCATTCGAATCATCAGACCTGTGTCTTCACGAGAGTAGAAACAAGGAGACCTAAAATCATGATTACACTTTTCATTTATCTACCGGACATTTCTAAAATAATTAACAAAACTGAGAAACATGATAGTCTTCACAATGATTTAATGTTATCTGAGATAAAAGATTCATTTTGATTTTGTTACTCACAGCAAGTGTAACTTTAACCATCTTTATTTTAAATTTGTTCAAAAGGGGGGGGGGATTTTGGCGTTTTTTTGTTTTTTTTCTTTTCTTTAACATGTTTTTATTAGTATTACATAATATATTTATGACAATACAACTTTAATACAAATGGTGAAACATAACAAAAAGAAAATAATTTACCAGGAGGATTTAACACATATGTGAACATATAACATGAAAAGTGTTTAAAATCAAGAAATTTTAATTGGAGCCATTTGCTCAGAATTTGGCTCCTACTTCTTAAATTCGGCTCCTTTTTTTGTCATTTGGCGAATGTGCTGGCGCAGACTTTTTTCCAGCCAGAGTGAGCCCTGATGGATATCATTTTCTTGTGTTTAAAACGTGAAATCACAAGGCCTCTTTCTGAGTAGGTTCAAATCAGAGTAGAAAAATATTTGAATTTTCATGAAAAATAGTCTCCAACCAGACTAATGAAATAGGGATGATTGTTCCCTTCTTGACCAGCCCTAGTTAGCATTTAAGATAGAGGTCTCCTCCATCCATGATGGTTTGGACATCACAATATAACTGAAAAATTGTTGCCTTATTCGCAAAAGAGAATAAAGCAAACAAATCGTCAAATGGTTTTTGTCATGACCTCTCACAGTGATAGAAGTGAATAACTGTTCACCCTGTGTTAAAAGCCTTGACCAAACGCCAAATTTTCAGTTTGCAGGCGACATTTCAAAATGTGATGTAATTGGAAAGTATTCTTCTGTTAGGGCAGAAAACACTGTGGGAAAAGGAGAAATTGCTTGTTACGAGCAATTTCTCCTTTTCCCACCATGTTTTCCAGAGTGGTCTGCTACAAAGTGGTTAAATGTCGTTATTGTTTGGTAATGGTAATGGGTTAAACATTAATGAATAAGGGATGTTTACAAATGTTTCTGTCATAAGTGTATCATATGGAGGTAGACTTTGGTTCTTTATTTCAGGTAAATTATATGCGATTGGAGGGTATGATGGCACAGATAGACTGAATACAGTGGAAGTGTTCGAACAGGAAAAGAAAACCTGGAGAAAGGTGGCTTCGATGAACTGCAAACGAAGGTAAACAGAAATGTGGTTGTGGAAAGATATAGTTAGTGCAAATGTTAAATTTCTATAAATATTGATATTTGTATCCATCGTAGTTCAATTTGGTGGATGTGTTTGGGTTTGTTTAGTCAACATTGGCTAGGTTGGAATCCTTGGAATTTGAGGCTGTGATTGGGTAAAAGGATTTGAATACATCTTTAGTCGCATGCTTATGCTAGTTTCTTAGTCAATTTTGCTGACTGGGCCTGAAAACTTAACAGATAACAATAGAAAATAAAACAACAGAATTGATGTTTCAGATAAAGGGGAAATTGTTGTTGTACAAGGAAAACCACTGATTGTGAAATATATTTTCTTTTGTCACAATCCTTCTGTATGATGTCTGCTGTTACTAATCTAGATTTATACTGTTAGCATAGCAATGAAATCCAAATGGATGACAAATATGATGAATAAGCATATTTTTTCTTTTGAAAAATTGCTTCGGTCATGTCTATGTGATTTATGTTTTCAGTGCTCTTGGTGCAGCAGCACTAAACCGTAAGTTGTATGTCCTTGGTGGCTATGATGGAGTGACCTCCCTTAGGTCTGTAGAGGTGTATGATCAGGACAATGACATGTAAGTAGAACTTTATGAACTAGACTTAAATTGCAAATGAATTATATGAGTCATTACCTTTTAATTATTCATAAATATCCTCATATCTGATTTTATGATTGGTAAAAATTGAAAACAACAGCAGACAACAGTTCTTAAGATAAAGAGTAACAACAATAAAAACAGTCTCTTTGTTGCTTTGATAAGAAGTCATATGGACAACTGAGGATATTGTTGCTGATCTCCTTAAGTTGTGTTAAAATTATGTTAAATTTTGATTTTGTTATGTAGAATTCAATGACTACCATACAGCAAAGTTTTTAACATCTCTACATTAGTTTGTCTGACCTTAATGCACTAGTAGAAAGGTATTTTAGAAACAATTGTGGCAGATAAAATCTGTTACATAGTTTCCTATGAAATAAATGGTAAATCTTCACTAATTAAAAGGGAAATAGTAGAGACTTTAAAATGGAAAAAGTAATTGAGAAATATCATGAATAGAAGAATAGACTAAAGGTATTTAAGGTAAATGTTGAATATTATGGCTCCAAGAAGAGATTGCTGAGCATATTGCATTCTGCCATCTTGCATATTTTTTGAGAAATCATTTATTTATTGCTTAACAATGTGATAAATTTCAAGTGTCTGAATCCATATAGGTGGACCATGTTGTCTAACATGCTTAAACATAGAAGTGCAGCTGGAGTGACAGTCCTTGATGGTGAAATATACGCTTGTGGAGGGCATGATGGGTTGTCGATATTTGATTCAGTAAGTTACTATATTGTCTCTGACTTACACTTGTAGAAAAGCTTTTGTGTGCTACATTTTTTCAACAGATTTTTGAAATAAGACAATTTTGCTACAAATATTGACCTATGATTGGTAGTTAGCTGCAATGTTTAATGATTTTTGCCCAAATGTTTGCTTCATTGGGTTTTTACTCCTTATGAAATTGAAAACATTGATTGTAACGACAAAAATATATCATAACTACAAAGTATTTTGAGCTAAGAAAGCGATGTTTTAATTATGTTGAAGTAATTCTTTGAATATATACAGTTGCTGAATAGAATCTGGTGGTGAATATAAAAGGAAATGATGAAATCTACACTGGTTGCTTGATAAAACTTGTTAGAAATAGTCTTTTATTGATGACCATTTAAATCTTTACCATATGCCCCCTCTCTTTTTTCAATAAAGTGATAGAAGTATATCAATATTGATATAAAGATAGAATGCTGGTTTTCCTCTGGTTAGATAGAAATAAACTCACAATATATAAAAGTTCTTATGCAGCAGTTCGTAAAATCAAGAATTTATTTTACAAAGAGGCAAGTCACATTTGTCAACGTATTTTTTAGCTCTTTTTAATAACTAGAATCATTTTATTCTTGTGTAGGTTGAATGTTACAATGAATCAACAAAAACATGGCGTCACATCATGCCAATGACTTCTAAACGATGCCGCCTAGGAGTCGGTTCTTTGAATGGAAAACTGTATGCCGCTGGCGGTTACGATGGATCAGTATTTTTGAGATCAGTTGAATGTTACGACCCATCATCAAATAAATGGACGCCTGTGAAAAACATGAATGTGAAACGAAGCAGAGTGGCTCTAGTGTCCACATACGGGAAGTTGTACGCAATCGGTGGTTATGATGGACAGACAAATCTGAACTCTGTGGAGGTTTATGACCCTGAGAAAGATACCTGGACATTTGTGAAGTGTATGTGTGCCCATGAAGGGGGTGTCGGGGTGGGCGTGGTACCTGTAGAGTTGGATCAGGAGCACTGAAAACATTCATTCCTAATCAAATAAGCCATTATATATAATGGTTTAAACCTATCTGTGTATTATATTGTATTTTCTGTTTGCTTCCTTTGTTTTAAAGCATTTCTTAGCAGAGACTTCAACAAATGATTATGATGAAAGGAGAAAATGAATAAAACATATTTTACTTTTTTCACAATGGTTTGTTAAGGAAGTGTATCATGCTTTAAGTATTTTATGATTTAACTATGAACTTCCACACTTTCCATGAAAAGAGGAAATATACTCGGGTTTGATATTGATAGGTGAAAGGAAAAATATGCGTGATAAATGAAATGATTG
Source organism: Cerastoderma edule (assembly GCA_947846245.1). Classification (NCBI taxonomy): domain Eukaryota; kingdom Metazoa; phylum Mollusca; class Bivalvia; order Cardiida; family Cardiidae; genus Cerastoderma; species Cerastoderma edule. Next base: position 37,886,964 of record OX401409.1, read on the forward strand.
ATGCAGATTGAAAACATTAGATTGAACAAATGAGTCAATCACATTTTGTCATTCTCTTTTTTTAAATGATGGTTCCCAAAAGAGGTTTTAAAATTTTTGAGGTGGAGATATGAAGTTAATTTTGGTATATTTTGGTGTAAGTTTGCAGTAGAAGTCAATTCAATTCAGCATTTATAAAAATGATTTTTTCTGGTTTTGGTTTATAAGAGTTGAACACAAAAGGTTTCAATTATTTTAATTCCATTGTCTCCAAAACTTTTTAATAGCCAATGTCCTCTATTGTCAAAGGTATTCTTCCCATTTGTGTTTTGACTATTGTGCAATAGTTTTAGTTTAGGCAAATTATGCATGACTTGACTTTGGAAATGGTAAGAAGAGTAGTGAACTCTTACGCTTCCTGTGTTTAAGATATGAAGACAATACAAGAATATACCCATTGAAGGAATATTTTCTCATCTCAATGTTTCACAAGCAGATATATTTCTTTAAAAGAATTTGGAGGCATTGAGGATAGAAAAAAATAGTTTTATAGTAATTGAATTCCTTTATTTCAATGTAAGGATTTTATGTGCTTTAAGATATCAGTCACAGAGTTTTAACTGTTTCTCTTTAGAATTATTTAATCAATGGTCAATAGAGTTTATTTTAGTCAGACTGTGGGATAGTGGTATCTGCAAAAAACGTGATTATTCAGGGTTTATTCAGGTGTAATATTTCTATGTTTACTTAGCTGTGTCAAAAGTTTTGTGTAGAGTCAATTTTCATGAAATTATACCCATAGTTGATGCTGTTGCTTGTAATGTTATTCTATACTCTGTCTCTGTGACGACAGTTCACATAAGTCAAAGCATTTTACATATTCAGTCAAAGTTTTAATCAATTTGCACCAACAAAAAGCACTATTGGTTGTAAAAATCGTACTGCATGACTTTATGTATCAAGCTATGAGCATGTAAAAGTGACCTATTAGGCAAATGTTGCATCGGAAATTTAATGTACTGATAATTTTGTTTGCAATGCAAATAACGTTTCTCTCCATTTAATTATGACGAAAGTCTTACCTTCTATTGCGTAATTGTTTTGTATATTTGTATTTCTATTTGTTGCAAAAACTGGACATGTCAAACTGTCAAATTGTCCAATTTTTCTTGACATTTATGGATATGTTTCAGTGTTATCACATATATTTCTAAGACTTTAAAATATCATTTCTTGTATTCAAAGACAAGTAAAAGTCTTTTTTATCTAACATGTTTGCATTTTGGGTCAATCTTTTTCAATGATGAAGATAACTCATATTTTCAGTTTATTTACTGCCCTATATTTAGTGATAATGCATATGCTTTATCTCTATAATTACATAAGTTAATTGATATTTCACACAGATGTTCTAGGGAATTATCTAAGCTGTTGATCACAAAAAACATGTCTCTGTAAAGCTTTTTGTAGAATAATGCCTCTCTCTAAGGCAGAAAATCCTCAAAATTATTGTTAGTTTGCAAATTGGTATCGTTTTATCTCCTTAGTAAGCTCACACTTTATCTCTGTTATTATCTAAGGTACTGGGATGGATAGATCATTTGTATATCTCGATAATTCCCTTACAAAGAGGTTCATTAACCCTTATAGTGCAGGAACCAACCTCGGGTTAGATCCAGGCCACTCTGAGTATCATTTTGAGATTTTGGAAAGCAGACAACACAAAATCTATTTCAAGAAGACTACCCAGCCTTCTAAGGGTAAAATAATAATGCCATTTCTGACTGCAATAAATTTGTGATAACTTTTGAAAACTAACTATAACCTGCCTGATAAGGGGGATAATGTGTCAAACGCCTCATTTACATTCAAATAAATGTGCCTCAAGCATATAAATCATGAATTCATTTTTAAAAAAAGAAAAACAATTCTTATCTACCACATCTTTTAAACTAATTCATTATCTCACATGTTATAAATGTTGCAGTAACCTGAGTAATTTCAATAATTCAATATGAGGCAATGGGTATAAAATACCGAATCTCGTATTGTCCGACGTATTGGTTAAACAAAAAAATAGCTGGTCTTGTTAACGAGGTGTTTCTTTTTGCAGGAAAAATTGTTTTGAAAAGAAAAATTTCTTCATTAATCCTTGTTTGAAAATATTCTGACAAATTCAAAAATTGGTTTTGCAAAGTACAGAAAGAGTGTATTAAAATGAGGAAGTTGCTTGATATGTGCGAATTCCATTTTTATGACAAATGTGCCTGTTTCAAGGTATTTGCAAATCAATGTTTGAAATAGTTCCGTTGAGCTGTCCTTTTAAAGCTTGAAAGTATTTCTAGAGGACATTGCAAATCAGGTCAAAGGAGGAGCAGTTCTCTTAACCCTCATAGGGCTGGACCTGAGTCCATGCTTATGCAAACAGGTAAGATCCAGGCCAGGCCTGTGTTCTAACCTGTTCTCTTCTCTGAGTACAGTTCCTCGTCAAAATGAATGAATTTAGGGTTTTGGAAAGCAAATAACCTAAAATCTTTTTTTTTAGAAAATTATCCAGCATTCTAGGGGTTAATGACTTAAAAGGTTCAATCCCATATACTCCTAACACTATAACAGCGAGAACATGGCTGACTTACTTTGAATCCTTATTATGTAATATGGGAGAAAGTTCAATATTAAACATAAGGGATGATCCTTCGTTTTTTAATGAAGACATGGACTCATTGCTTAATAATGAGATATTGTTAGATGAGGTCCAAAAAGGTATAAATAAATTAAAGGTAGGAAAAGCACATGGTAAGGATGGTATTGGTGCAGAATTCTATAAGTCTACCATATATGAAATCAGCCCTCTTCTCGTGTTGTTATTTAATAAGATTCTTAATACAGGGGTATTCCCAGATTCATGGTGTGATTCTGTTATAATACCAATATTTAAATCTGGTTCGAAAGCAGACCCAAATAATTATAGAGGGATTTCCTTATTAAATGTGTTATATAAGATATTTTCATCTATTATAAATGATCGTCTTACACGTTGGTCAGTAGAATTTAATATTTTAGATGAGTGCCAATCTGGTTTTAGAGCAGGTTATTCAGCGATTGACAATTCTTTTTGTCTACAAAGTATGATACAAAAATATTTATCACGTAAAGGAGGGCGATTTTATGTTTTATATGTTGATTTTCAAAAAGCTTTTGACACACTTAACCATACTAAACTGTTTACATGTCTTAACAAAAAAGGGATACAGGGTAATTTATTTCGCATCCTAGTATCAATGTATGCTAATATCCGAGCACATGTCAAAGTAGATTCGAAATTGACTCCATCCATACTTTGTAATACTGGTTTGAAACAAGGGGATTTGAGTTCACCTATAATTTTTAATATATACATAAACGAATTAAGTAAAATTATTAGAGAAACGTGTAGAGGTGGTATTTTTATTACACCTGACATTCCAAATATTTTCTGTCTAATGTTTGCAGACGACGTAGCTAACTGTGCTGATTCTGTTATAAATCTTCAGTTGCAACTTAACACTATTGATTCATTTTGTAAAGAAACGGGTATGATCGTTAATCTTAAGAAATCAGAAATCATTGTTTTTAGAAATGGGGGTCCACTTCGACATAATGAAAAATGGACATATAGGAAAAACAGAATCAGAGTAACTTCCACTTATAAATTTATGGGTCTTATCTTTACACCGAAATTGTCATGGTCCTCCGCTACAAAGAAACTTGCAAATCAAGCACGAAAATCGGTGTATCAAATTAAACAATTTCAAAGTCATTTTGGGAAGTTTATGCATAATGACTACTTTAAGATTTTCGATTCCATGGTCACTCCTATCTTAACATATGGTGCTGAACTTTGGGGTTTTGAATGTAATAAACATATAGAACAGGTCCATTCTAAATTTTGTAAAGATTTTTAGGTGTTAATACCTTTGTCAACGACTCAATGGCTTTAGGTGAATGCGGAAGATTCCCTATTGCAGTAAATTACCATATGAAATTTGTAAGATATTGGGTAAGACTTATTGAAATGGAAAACCATAGATACCCAAAACAATGTTATTTAATGCTTAAAACACAAGATTCAGTTGGTAGAAATAATTGGGTCACAAAAGTACGAGAATTTCTTTTTTCACAGGGTTTTGGTTTTATTTGGATTTCACAAGAAATAGGGGACTCAAACCAATTTTGTAAACTTTTTAAACAGAGATTAACGGACTGTTCTTTACAAACGTGGCATAGTGACATAAGTAATTCAACAAGATGTGACTTTTATAGAAATTTTAAATCACTTTTGAATGTAGAACGATATATTAATTCTGACATCAAACCTTATTATAAACGTGCCTTAGCTCGTTTTAGATGCTCATGTCATAAGCTTAACATTGAAATTGGTAGACATTTTAACGTTGATAGAAATGACAGGGTTTGTCTATACTGTTTTCTCAACAAAGATATTTTGATTGTTGAGGACGAATACCATGCATTTTTTATATGTGAAAAGTTTGGAGACATTAGACATATCTATTTATATAATTGGTATAAAGCTCGTCCAAACTTAGATAATTTTTACAATCTTTTTAAATGTAATGACGAAATAACATTGAAAAACCTAGCTTTCTTTGTATCAAAATTACTAGAGCACATTTCTACTTGATTTCCTTTTATCCTTAAAACATAACAGCAATAATATATTGATGATAGTGTAGGGCATATCTGATTTTGATTTGTATTTTGTAATATGTATATGTATTGTGGGCCGGAGGCCTTTTTACTGAAATAAAATTGTATTGTATCATTGTGAGGCAGGACAAAAACTGGTGAACCTGAACCATGTTTTCGGCAGGTAGGTTATATGTCTTATGTATTGTTGAACAGTGCATAAAATATTTATTTTATCAATACTGCAGTGGATCTGTGGCGATAATTATCTCATTTCTTGTGAATCCATTTGTTTTCATGTAATATTGTGTTGAATGTAGAATTAAGTTTTATATATATGTTAAATAAAATCTTTTAAAGTACAGGTTGGTTTCTTTATTGTTTGTTCTTTAGTCGTTCTCTTTCTGCCAAGTAGAAAGTACGAATTCGGGAAGATGCTTATCAAAACGATTTGCAAACTACAAACGTAGTGACTTGGATGAGCTTTTTGCTAAGTGGTTAAGGTGGTGGACTTAGAACTTGGGGTCCCGGGTTCAAGCCGCACCGACTCCTCTAGCTTCGTGGAAGTGGCCCTTGGCAAGTCACTTCAGAGCCCTAGCCTAGTGCTGGTAGATCCAGAAAAGTCGTATGAGTCACAGGCTTAGGCCTTTATCCTATACCAAACAGTAAACGATATATATGATATTTAGTTAAAAGAAAAATGAATCAAGTCGTAAAAGTTATGTAAAATATTTATTTACATTGTCATATAGAGTATTTGTTAACTACTTTCTATAAACTGTACAAATAAGACATATAAGGTTGAATAACAAGAAACCATCAACACAATTTAACAACATAAACAAGGCACCAAATGATATGTTGCCCTAGAGTATTTAAAAAGAACAAAACAATATCGAATATTACGAAGTAATTACACATTGATCTTATCGTTTAACAAGCAGCTTTAAAACAAGTACAGGGGCATATTATATTGTTGAAGATAATGTATATCTTGATAGACCTAAAGATTAAGGGATCCAATGCTTGTTTTCCTTTTTATGCACAGGAAAAGTCGGAAGCCGTTATATAAATATACGTATTGACTTCTTTTAGTAAAGCTTAAAATAAGGTATTCCCCTCACAAAAACAGTATACACCAACGGTTTGGCACATTTATAACACGTAACACATAGTTGCGACTGACATGACATTGAAATAAAAAAAAAAGTAACAATATAAAAAACAACGCACTATTACATACAAGTTATCACGAGTTTTGCATAACAATGAAGACAAATTCGAGTATGGCACGACGAAATCAATTGTTATGTACAGTGTGACGTCACAAGGCACGTGATAATTTCTCGAACCACGCGAGAGCTTGACGTTCTCTTTGAGGTTGATTTCAGTTTAATATTCTTCAAAGTGATTATAAGCAAGCGATGCTCATACACTTGATTCCACGAAAGAGAGATCGAAATTGTCAACCTTTGTTAATCAATTAAAAGCTTTAATTGCTTACATGAATGGTGCTAAACGAAAGTGGCGAAATAAAGAGAACATTCTAGCTCAGTGGTGCGTTTCCAATCACACAGAGAAAACTCTATTTAAGTAACAGCTCCTACAGGAATTTCAAACATGTTAAGATGACAAAATTCAAAACGAAACGAAAACGTAGGAGAATGTTTCTAGAGCAGAGAATGTGATTCAGTCATCAATTTATTTACGTTTCCCATGACTTGTACTGCTCATTCGGGAGGCAAGATATTGCCACCAGAAACACTGGCCTGTACGAAGATGTATTCAAGATTACGTTGAATCAAGTTGTGGTTAGCAATGCCCACTTTCCGAAAAGAATCAAAACGAAATACGAAACTTCGAATGAGCATAACAAAGAGAAACTATTGGTGCATGCATTCCGATTTCTTAAAGCTACCGTCCTTTTGAACACGAAGTTTTTCCAAGAAAAGGACGAGAGCCTTTCGGAACACAATACACAGATCACCTTTCTCCTTACAATACAAAATGGCAACAACCTATGGTAAACAATGCAATGATGCATTTTCGACATTTGTGCTTGGCAATAATCAATAACAAGGTCTGCCCGACATATAACATATGTAACCGAGTTATGACTGTCAAAAAGTTCTTTATATAAACCAGAAGTTGTTGTATTTTGAATGTGTATCATAAAATATGTCTAAAAGGGTAACCATTTCTCAAGAACATTAACTGATCTCTACAAAAGATTACCAAGCACAATACAGATTTATAAAGGCATTTTTGTGTCAAATTCTTCACACACACACAAAAAAATTCTTCAAAAAGGGCATTTTAGCAGCAAGGGCTTGTATAAAGTTTGCATCTACCTTTACAATCTGCAAGTTGCCTATCTTTAGACATATTTTGCGGGAGGAAGAAGATGGAAAAAAATCACCTGCACATAATCAAATCGATTTAACAGTTCAATTATCACGGTCGCATGGATTACTCCACCTTCCCGGAAACAAATGTTTCCGACCGGATGTTGTCCCTAATGTCCATCTGGGAACCGAAGAGCGTCGATTCAGTTCTTAACCGTTCCAGATCAAGATTTAGCTCGTTCGATTCGGTGAGGGACATACACGTATTTACATCATCGTCCGGAATGTCGAGACTGGAGTACTCAGACGCTGCCGCCGGCGTCTTCGCAAAGTCGGCCCGACATCGATACCCTAGCTCCGCCTCCATCTTCATGATCTGGGCACGTGACCTGGACAAGCCCATTAATTGATAGTCCGTAAGCGTTGTGGAACCACGTGATAATGGCGTCAGGAAGTTGTCGGGCCTGCCGTCTTGGTAGTTGAGAGGACCTTTCGTGCGCATTTCCTCCACAATCCGGTCGTTGACGTCTTGAAGAGCTTCACGAATCGCTTCCTCAGCCTTTTCGTCACCTAGAAGATAAAGTTTCGTAAATAGTTGGAATTCTCAGTTAACGAGAGACATCATGAGTTTTCGTTTACAGATCACACAGAGTTTCTTGCACTAAAAACGAATTTTCACAGCTAATGAAATAATGAAAGACAAAATGACTGCAATCTGTTTAATACAGGTGCCCATATTGTTAAGGCTGCATTTATACACTTTTATCCTATACTATTAAACTATCTTATCACAGTGAGGCTACACATACAAAGGTCCATTAAAAAATTCTAGTTATTGTTGCAACATAAGAGTTTATGTCTTGGCGAAACCTTTTACTCCAAAAAACCATCTTTTTTACCCCTCCTGCAGGGTCCTCAAGAAACCATATGACATCAAATGTGGAATCAAATGTGGAATAAGTTAATGAAAAATAGACAAACCGAAATAAACTAGTCATTGACTTACCCTGAAGTCGTGCCTGGTCTAAAGCTTTCTCGAAAGTGTTAAAGGCAGCATGGTACTGCTTCAGTTTGACTGAAAGTAATCGAAGATACATTTTCAACATGCGATTTAGACATGGACATATATAAAAATCAAGTAGAAGCAAACGCAAAACATAAAGCTTACGATCCTTACATGTGGTAAAGCTAATGTATACCGAAAAACATACTCCAAAACACAATTTGTTATCAGATTAGCATAAATTCAAATATATTGCAAAGATTGTTCACTACTCTAAATCAAGGTCTTAAATAAATCATATCATAGATGTTTATTCATAAATTCACGGCATACATTTACAAGATATGTCTGGTTGTCGTTGTCCAAATCGCCAATAACAATTCTCGTGATATTTGCAGCCTCGTCAAAGGCGACTGAGGCTCAATCCATCTGTACCAACAGAACCGATCATTTTCAATCCAAAAGTTCCTCCGTTTATACCTTTTGACAAATTAATGGTAATCTGAGTAGAGATAATGTGCCATCATGCACACTGTTTCTCGACGCGGCTACTTTGATTTTCAACAGCCAATTACAATTGAGTTAAGTTTCACCTCTTTCGTAAGCTAGATGGGAGACTTGCTTCATTGAAAGGATTAAAACTAGTTCTTAAACTTTTAATTACTATCTTTTCTGCTTTTTTATACATAACAAGTAGTTGTGGAATAATGGAAAGTCGCTGGATGGACCCAGCTCTTCATGGGAACAAAACGACCGGCTCTGGTGTCCTGACGCCGACGCTCTACCTAAAGACTGGTGTCATCCACTTAGGATTTCGGCTTTAACGGAGATACAATTTAGCTTTTAAGCAAAATGCTCTAGTCACTAAGACATGACTTACCCTCGGCTACGCCCATAAGGACGCATGACTGTAGCTGGTAACTCCACTCGACCGCCTCTTCAGCGTTTTCCAGCGACTTTTTGGCGGCGTCCTTGGCGTACTCGAAGTCGCCGAGTGCCAGGAAACAGTTCCCGATCTCATGGAATAACCAGGCCGTCTCAATACGGGACGCACACATCGGGGTCTTACGGAGGAACCTGTAGATAACATGTGTAATCAGGGACATCATTTATAGGTCATCAAACTTGTAATACGCAAAACCATCAAATATGGTGGAAGCTTTGTCTAAATGTCGATTTGATACCAACCCTAATACAGAAATTTGTCATAGCGCCCAAATAGCAAGACACAGCATATGGAACTTATGAAGTATAAAAGTGTAAGATTCCCATTGTTAAGCTAGGATGTCAACAGCAAAGTCTGTTTCTGCCATATTTTAAGTCAACTATAAATAACGCTGCGGTATAGTGTGTGCATATTGTATGGAAGGGTTCGGATATGATCCTTTACCGGGTCATATTTAAGACCAAAATCAGTAAATAACTCTCCTTAACAACACTCTTCACAGATAAGGTCAAGCTAATGACCTCATAAATCAGACAGTGTAAATGAAGTATTAGTTCGGACGATCGAATAGCCTTTTGGAACTGAAAATGTAGAAAGGGGCGTCAAAGCAGCAACAAACAGCAAATGATTAGATGTGACGTACATGTCGAGTGCCTCTTGGTGTTTCTTCTGCACCACGTATATCCTTCCCAGGTTTCCTAGCGCCCTAGACACTGCCTCGTCTAGCTTACTGTAATAGGAAAATAGGATAATATGTATGAGTTAATTCACTAAGTAATACGATATTTTACTCCTTTCAATGAAAATGCAAATTTTTTGCTTTCATCTTTGTCGCTTGGTATTGCTCTCCATTTTGACAAGTTAATTATCACTTTTTTGTTTAACAACATTTTTTGAGAAGGCGATGTTTACTTCTTAATTCTTATTGAATTATACTGACATTTTTTGCAGACAAAGAGCGTAGGAAACAAAATACGAGATTGTTCGTTACGACCATGAGTCAAAGTTCAGCCAGTATACTCATGTATACTCGGAAACGTCGTCTACTTTACCATTTCCTAATACAGTGTATGTGATTTCGTGACCGTTCCTGCATGAAAACAATAGCAGTTACATTTGAAAGAAACTTTGTCATACAAGTCAAGTGTGCTCCCCACGACCAAGCTTTCCTTTTGACACAGGTGTCTCTTGAGATTGTTTCGGGGGCATTCAAACATGTGTTAGTAAGCACAAATGATTAAACGACTCACGTGACAGTTTCTGTGCATTATCTGTTTAAGTGCAATGAATGAATATGTATAATAATGATCATCACTTAGAAACATAAGACATCAATAACGTAAATATAATATAAGCAACATGCTTTCATCCCATCATCTTCTTTTTATAATAACAAGATGAACTCCATTCGACTGTAACAAGAATAAAACAAGAAATGCTTACTTCTTCTCGCCAATTTCCAGGTCTTTGCCATGATACCGAAGTCCACCATCATAGTCCTTCTTACCAATGGCGGCGTTGCCAAGGAAACTGTAGAGCAGCGCCATGGCAGCGTATTTTTCCGGCCATTCCTCGTGCTCCAATATACCAATCACGTGATGCGCCTTCTCCATACATACATCGTACTTGTTGTCGGCGTAGGCTATCAAGTATAAATTGGGATGAGTAACATGTGAATCATTTGTGTCAACTTTCAATCATCTAAAACCCCGAACCTTAATCAAATTGATATGGAGTCGTTGTAACCGAATACTCTATGGCTGTTCTGAAGTGTTCTCGTTTAGACTTTTGGTGCTTTGATTTGCTCATAAGCCATGGTCAGTTAGCTCACTGACGTGTTTCTTATATAGTTACGCAATTGTCTCAAACTTCTGGATGTTTGACATAGACGTTTGAGCCTCTATGGGATTTGACAAGCATTTTACTGATTTTCCACGGTCCCAACAAATATTCTTTCATTGACAAAGTTTAATTCAGACGATTGAAGTGTCCATTTAATTACAGTTTTTGGTATATTAATGGTACAAATGATCACTTCTACAGTGTCTTAGAATATATGACGCTCATTTCGAGGCGTTAGAAATTTGGGATCACAAAAGTCACAAATGACCATGTATTGAATGCATGTTCAAATTCTTTTTTATACCTGATGTATGTAACATGATGGTGTTTCGTTAATTGTTCTATTTTGAAGGTGACTTTTAACAAAAAGCCCTAATCTAGCCATATTATTGGCAATCATTTATTGATTTTGATAAAAGACATTGTAATGGATATCAAGAAGACGACAGTTCTGTAATAACATGAAAGAGAATATCATAGATTAAGAACTATCTAGTTGTATTCGCTATTCGAAGTGCATTTAGTTAAACAATTAATCAATCCAGTAAAAATGAAACACTATTGCTGCTGATATCATACCAATCTCAATCTCCTCGGTTTCCTTCGCAACGAATCTGGCGACAGCATTCCTCCTTCTCTCTATCTTTTCTTTCTCCTTTTCTCGCCCGAGTCTCTTGGTCTTCCTTGGCGGGGTTCGAACCTGAACCTCGGTGTCGTCCGATGTATCCATTGGCGATGTTTTATTTCTGAAACATAACATATTCATTCAATGTGATACGGAATCATGTTTCGTGTTTATAGAACGTGACCATCAGTTTCCAATAGTCTATGTGGTATCGTTCTACCTTTCGATAAGTTTGAAATTGTTATTGAGAAGTTCTTCTCATTAATCATTTGAAAACTTGTAAAAGGTTGAAAGTATTCATCGTTAACAATTTGAAAACTCGTAAACGGTTGGAAGGACTTCTCATTTACAATTTGAAAACTCGTAAATGGTTGAAGAAGACGAAATAGGAACGGTCTATCATTTGCGATGTTAAAAAGTAACATTTTCTAGTGGAGAAGAAATCAACAATCAAACTCGCACGTGGATGAAAGAGGCGCGTCTGAAAATTTACGATGTAACGAATGCAACACTGTCTGATTGAATAAACCATCAACGAATAAGTGAACAAGATACTATAGACTTCCCCTGCAAACGATTAAAAAACTGTGTTCAAGAACTGCATGAATAGACAAGAAGACGAGATAGTAAAATTCACAGTACAGTATTAAATAGAGTGTAAACAAAGCGGGGAAACTAGGATTGCTTTCTTTGCCTAGTTCCCACGAACGTGTCAGCTCAGTGTGGTGGATGAATAATGAGTAAATCGGGTCTGGTGCAAGTTTATGATAGATAAACTGGCAGGCCCTAAAATGTGGTATGTAAATTCTGCAATCTTAGCCAAAAAAATGGGCATTCATTTTACTCACGTGTCTTTACTGCTCCTCATATCGCTGGATGGTCTGTAACTTTTGAACACGAAGGACTGGTTGAGGGATTCCTTGCTGTCGAACTCTTTGTTCCGTTTGAGGTGTCCTTCCCGTAATCGGCGAGACGTTTCCGGACCCTGACCGGACCGCTTTAGTTCCAAGTTGGAGTGCTCTTTCGGAGTTATTTGCTGACCTGTGGATGGATATGATTTTTGTTAATGTTTGTTTATACATGTATGTGGTTTGACGTCATGTCAACAAGTGGATGGACATTAGTCGTTCACAATAGCTGTACATAAATAGATTCGATCTCTTTATTTCAAATATAACAACTACTTCACTTTTGATAGAATATTTGCATTTGATAGGATAATATAATCAAAGTGTCGTTGTCATCTTTAATTCGGTTTGGAATAAGTATTGAAATCGGCGGGGTGGTGGCTTAATTAATTGCTATATAAAGGCATGTTGAAAGTAAATCGCATATTAAGGTTTCTGGGACGAGGCATTGATGATGTTCATCACAATATTTGTGAACTTTGCACTTACTTCTTTTACACGTTACAATCATACTAGAATTCAAATCCACATCAATATCACATTACAAATTGTTTATATATACATTCCTGTCTGTAATAGGTACATTTATGTTTAAAAACCCCTTGTATAACGGAGCTTTACTTATCTGCAGTATTGAAACAAAAGAAAGCAAAATTCAGTTTCGCATTTTGTATCATAGTTTCCTCTTGAAATGACGAGAAAATGAAATGTCATTATTCAGAATTTGTAAATAAAGACTATTTATGCTTCCAAATGGGAATATCAAATTAATCAATTCCAAACTTGGGAATTTATGATTGGTCAAAATTGAATGCAGCATCAGACAAAAATCAATAGATTGTGAAATATATGTCCTTTGTTATATAAGGAAGAGCCAAATTTTACAAAAGGACACATTTCTCGTTATGAACAACTTGTAAATTGTTACAGTTGTTTCCAAAGCCGTCTGCGGCAGATACATGTATATCAAAACGAGGTTCCATTGAGTAGATGGATTTAAAGAAGGATAGAAAAAACATGAAAGAACACCTTCGACGACATGGAGGAAAATGTTCCTGGACTGTTTCCTTTCCACGGCCTCTTCGACCTTTTTATGCTCCAGGTACTGGTACCACGTGTTCTTCGGCTTTAACATCGGCTTCTTCTTCTTCCTCTTCATTCGCTTCTCGTTCTCTTTCTCTTGTTCCTCAAGTAAACTCTCAACTGAAGAAGAATTGCGAGCGTTTAGATACAATTCAATTTAGTTCAACACTCTTTAGTTAACCCATGGTTTTGACAACATAGCTGGATCCTCCAAGTTAAATCATAAGTTAACAAAGCAGCTGAGGAATGTTTAAGGAACTACACACACCAAAAGATAGATCGACAATTTATAACAAATAACTTTCCCTTTTTGTCATGGCGATTATACGTATTATTGGATTTTATCATTTTTGTCTGCAGAAGCTTTTAGTAAGAACTGCTTTCTTTGCCGTATATTGAGAAGTGTATCAAAACAATGAATGTTAGGGCGATAGGTTGGACATATTGATTGTTGGTCAGTGCATGTATTGGTGAACCTTTTTTTTCCCATGTCCTGTACAAAATACCTTCAAACCACAGACCCCTTTCCAAATGGGCGCGAAGACTCAGTCTGGATGCGGTACAGGATCTATATAGGAGTTACACTCACCTGATGAGCCGTGCATCATAGCCTTCCTTCTGGCCGAGGTCATCGTCTGGCGGGGTAAGGGTAAAGGCCCCGGGGTCTGGGTGGGAACAGCGTGACCCTTCCGTACCCAGTTTAGAACACGATCGTACAGAAAGTGAAGCCCGTTCTCAGCCGAAGGACCGACTAGTTCTCCCTGTGGCATGTCTGAAATTGTAGAGAATGAAACAGTCTACAGCCATGGCGAAGTGACGATGATTGTGTCATTAATACAAAGCCATCCTAATTGAATTTAATTCCAACGCATGAAACAATCGCACCTGTGGTTTTAATTTAATTCAGAGCCTTGCGTGGAATGTCAGCAATTATTGGTATTCTATGCAACCACTATGTAATCTTTTGTTTCGAATTCATTCGAGGTATTTTCACAGACGGGAATCAACGACGTTTTTGTTCAATTCTAGATTAAAACACGGTTCAAGATGTCGGTAATTCTAAACGTTAAATCAAAGGATAGGTGTACTGTGTACAATTATTTCGATATGCAAAATACTCCGACATTAAAACCTGTGGTAAAATCGAATATTCGAATATATTCGAATTGTGAAAAATCACGTTACGTTCCCATTTTTTTTACCTGATTCATTGAGAAGTTTCTCCAGGTAACTCTTATCCTTGTACATCCGCCCGAGTATCTGTTTCATCATGTCTTCGTCAATCTCGTCTTCTGTAGGCGGGGGACCGTCCTGTACATTCTCCATTGGTGGCTTCAGTGTGGACTCCTGTACGGGGCGCTGAAACGTCAAAAACACAAACAATGAGTCTCGTTCAAGAAACATGGTGCACACAACAGGTGTCTGTTTGGTGGTCAGGATATTTCGAAGTCTCGCTCGTATGGCTGTAAAATATTGGGATGTGCGACCGATAGCCCGAAAGGTCATACGTTATCAAGTATTCCTCGAAACGTTATCGACCATTTTTATTCACCGTATAGTACAAACGCATAAACAATTGTTACTTTTCATAGTTAAAGAGAATTAGTCTTTTTATCAGTATATTTCTATTTCTTGATGATTGCATTTTATACTATTTCCAGATACAAGAATAGAATAAATTCAATTAAACAAAGGAGATGTGGCATTTCAGCCTAGCAATGACGGTATGCTCTACTCTAATATCGACGCTAGCTCATAATAGAGGCCAAGTTTTCCCGATGGTGAGCAATATCTTATTTTGTCACAATGGTTTTTTTCCTGTGTTATTGTATGATGTTGTTTTCAATTTGGACCAGACCAACTATAAAAGTCGTTTCAACTCCTGTATGATTTCTACATGGCATACCTTTAGCCGTCCGGGCATTGGTGTCATCTGACGACCGTTCATGATTCTAGCACGTGACATAGCCGGCGGAGGCTGAGAGGGCGGGGCCGGAACAAAGGGGGCCGAGTCCTCCATAATTACCGTCTCCTTATTGGATGAGCCGTGCGACCCGTAGGAGATGTTATGGACGTCGTCACTGATGTGGGAATTTGAGCGCTGGTTCTGGACGTTCACGTTATCGCGGTTCTTTTTGGCTTTATCTGACTTGCTCTTCGTCTGGCAAAAACAAAAGAGTTTTTTTTTCTATTTATGTGAATAGTACATTTTGAATCAGCTTCCTGCATTCGAAACCACCATTCTCCTTTACACAAGTAGCTATAGCTATCATTTATTTCTTATGATTTTGAAACCAACGTTTCCTGACCATACAATGTTTTTAACCATATCCCTGTTATTACGCCATTGCAGTGATAAATAAAGGAGCAGATATCTTTAATTGTATAAGTCGGGATTGAATTATATGGCAGTTTAACAGTATTAGATAATATAGTAAAAAGTGACGATCCAGAAGTATGCCCTTTTAGTTTAAATGCATTTGCGTCAATTTATCGACAAGTTCCTACAATTCATAAGCATCACTCGTAATTTTCCTTTCTGGATACATATCCAGTAATTACTTCACATATCCATTAATATAAAGTCGCAATGCAGAACCCCGCTACTCGGGGGAATCTGCGACTCTCGTGTCCTGAAGTGCAGGGTTACCCAAGGACCATTCCATGCCATTTTGCAACGGGAAGATGAAGATATTTAAGTGAGACACACATACCTTCTTGTGAGTGTTGTCCTCGGGGCTTAGCGTGTTCTTCCTCTTACGGGGAGCTAAGTAAATAGAAACAAATATGAAAATCAACTCAAGTAATGAGTAGGAATCTCTTCCTTCCTGAAATAGTCTTGAGCTGCTATTTATCTATGGATAATGAAATATCCAATAATCAAACGAAAACCAGTTTTGTAAAGAACCAATGTCTTCATTAAGTATTTTAGGCCTTTTAGGGAACCAACCTTAATGACAATCTGATGAGATTGGCGAAGTCGTGTCTCTTTTTGTTTTCTTTTACAGCGACAAAACAACATTTATGGTTACAGTTCGAGTTTCCCATGCTTTATCCTGCCAAAATACCGAAAGGTCTGATACTCTATTACCGAAAGGACATTTATCAATGTTAAAATGACATGAGTACATCCTTTCTAAATGTTTAACTACCACGGAATAGTATATATGTTACCTTTCGAGTGTTCCACCATCCCATGTTTGGCCTTCTCTATCCCATCGTGAAAATCATCCTTATCAGGCCGCATCCGGGCCCCTTTCTGGAAGAGCTGAAGGGCCTGCTCGTAGTCCCCTTGTTCTAGCAGCAACTCCGCTTTCTGTACCATCCCCTGGAACAGAGAGTTATGGATGGCTTGTATGGTGACAACCGACAGCAATGTATTAATAAAGCGATGTATATACTAGATAGAACTTGCATGATACAGATCCATTCTCCGACATGCTACTGTATCATGTAAGAGTTTCAAGAGCGAACCTGTATGATACAGCATCGTATAGGATGCATATATGACCTTAATCGGACGTCATAGAGACCCTTAGAAAAAAATCTAACTGACGACCTTCCGTAAGTCAGCCGTGAGACAATTCATCATTCTTAATAAGTTCGTTTTATATTCTCATTTTAACAAACACACAAGAGATAATCATAAGGTTCCGTAGCATATAGGAGGTATAATCACTGGCAGGCTTTGCATAGGTGTCCGAATGGCTTTTGGATACTTTTGCATAACTTCGTGAAATGGTGTACGTTTGAAATGCTGTGGGATCTTTTTCTTGTTTTCCATCATAAAATCACAGAGCACCTTCGCGTTAAGTCCCTAGGTGTCTACCCAAACCCAAGAAATGCGTTACGTTGTATATGCTGTAACTGTCGTCTGTTAATAATTTCTGTTTAGCCATGTAATAAAATCTCATCTACGTGGGACTATAGAAAATCAATCAACATTGAGACTCCATAGTAAAATAAATTATTATCTTTGTGACATTTCCAAACCTAGAGACATTTTTTGTGATTTATAAGTACATGGCTCGGGATTAACGTCTTGTTCAACGACACAGGGCAATGAAATACTTCGCTGATTCCAGGAATCGATCCCGGGTTGAAGATCTTAAATCCCGGACTCCAACCCAATTCTTTTCGGGTTACTAACAGTGTTCGTTATGAGGTCATTTCGCTAAATCAATGTTATCAAAATAGTTTCTCTTGAAGAGCGAAAACACACACAAAAAACGAGGATTAAACACTTGACTATCGAGGTCACGGTTATAAGAGGTCAACACAAGTGGATATAACAAAAACTTGTTTGTGAAGTATTTTTAAAAGATATTTGATAATACCGTTTTGAACTAATTAAAGGTCTCCGTTCGTGGAAGAGTAAAGAAGTTATCAATCAATCTTTACTTTAAACATATTCTATTGCCAAACATTTTTACAGTGAAATTACAAACACAAAATCTACAAGTAATGGCAACAGGGTCTGGCCACTTCTCACAGCATTGGATCTGGCCTTTCCCTTTTGGAAGACTTGCTTAATAATAGATCATCATTTGTTCTTCAGATGGTACATAATGATAGTTGCACAAAAGAAGAGAAGACGCAATACAAAGTTTCGGTCCGGCTATTTGAAGATAACGTATATAAGAAGATACGTTGGCAAGATGTGTTAGTTGAGGAGGGGGAAGAGAGACACATCGGTTGAAAAAAGAGAAAAGAAAAATAACGCTTGGGAGTTCTGTTGTATATAACGTATTCATGATTAATTACTGAATCTACCAGAATTCTTTATATAAGTTTGAACTGCTAGAAATGTCTTGGAATTGTCCTGTAGGGTTAGTGTATCGGAACCAAACAATAGCAGATAGGTGCTGGGAGGATGGAACTTTGGAACTTTCTGGGCTCTTGGTAAAGCTACATACGCTGGTCTTGATATAATGTGCATTGGAATAGAAAATGTTCTGCGTTTTATAGGTTGGGGTGGAAGCCACAGGAGCATGAGATGCTGTTTGAAATGTGATTTATAAAAAGGTCACTTTGAGGCAGTCAAACAGATTATAACTGGACCCTTGGTAATGAATCTAACCTACTATCTCATTTCTAATGAATACCTAAAACATGAAATAATAGTTTTGCTTATAGATATATCTGAAAGTAACTTCTTTTCTCCAAATATTTTGGCCGTAGCTTACATCTAGAAAATAATAATACTTTTGATTTTCTTGATAAAGGCTTCGGCCAAATTATTAAAAAAGAAAGGTATTGTTAAGCAATATATATTTGATTTACCCTTTAGCAAAAAAAAACGTTCAACAAAGCTATTTTCTTTATTTTAAAATGTATAATACATAAACTGTATGATTCCATATTCGGTGGATCTTGACTTCATTAATTGATATTGACAAGCTAATCAATGGGTTTGTTTTAGTCCTTGTTAAAGGTTTTGCCTGACACGATCCATTAATTCGCTATTACTTGTTCAAATAATTAATACCACCATTCGAGCGGATCACCGAGCGAAAACAAAGGAATGTCACTTTATAACAAAAATAGGCCAGCTACTAATTAGTTATTTTTCCAATTTCAATGTATCTAGAAATATCTATTCATATAATTTATTTTTACAAGTGAAAATGTTTAAGTGGAACGTTTGAATACTTCTAACTACGCTGATTTGACACATATTTGAATCTCAACCAACCAGATGTCAGATGTCAGATTTGTAGATTCCTTCTCTGAGCATTACATGGTTGGTTTACGCTTAATACTTTAAACACGGATGTCGTTGTAGGGAGCTTGCAAACTTCTCTCATAGTTAAGCAAAAAAAGGTGAAAATTCCCCTCAAATTTTTCACAAGTTTCAAAATTATTGGCAACTATTTCAAATTTAAAGCAGACATAAATCTAGTGTTTATTCCAAAACCTGGATTTTATTTCAACCAATGGTTTCTTCTATTTTCCGTAAATCAAAAACAAAAACAAAACTAATGACAGTATACCCCGTCTTTATATTTGTGAGTGCAGTTTATGGGAGCCATACAGATTTGAACGAGTACATTCGATATTATTGTACAGGAGTTTGCACACGGGGAAAATTTTATAAAACAACTTTGAATCTGTTTTAGTTTCGAGCATTTACAAAAGACGTCATCAATATCAAATGAAACAAACGCATGACATTGTCGATGAAGTTCTGCTAAATAAATCAAAATGTCCATATAAACCATTCTAAATGTAGGATGATTTGCCTGTGATTAGTAAAAGCTTCCTTTGTTACAGTGTTTCAAAGTGTCGTCTGCCACATGAACGTCTACAGTCAGCATAAAGAACAACACCATTACGTCTGTTCAGTTCTATAGTTGTATGTAACTGTATGTGTTATCAATTACATTGTACAGTAATGTCTATCCATGATTTATGAATAATCGTATATAATTATTATTATCTTCACTACTGGGGGTATTAGTATTAAAAGGTAAAGGTCATTTTGTTATAGTGTCTCTCCTATTGAAAGGACCAGCCAGTTTTGGCTTATGAGACACTTTTCACTGATTATACCAAGTACCTTCAAACGTCTATCACTATGCCAGGCGCCAAGCGGATATTAGTTGGTAACCATTATATGTAACTAGCTCGCGGCTCACGAACCGGTTATTTCGGAACAAGTTCCACGAGAAAATTCTTTGAACCAACGCTCCCCGTGGGGCTCGAACCTTCAACTATGTATGTTTCATGTTTCATCCTCTTACCTCGTAATAAATGGGGTCCAGTTTCAGTGACAGATCCACGTCCTGCATCGCCTTCCGGGGCTTACCCAACTTCCGGTACACACGTGACCGGGCCAAAATGGTGGACTTATCGTCGGAAATAAACTTCAGCGCCTAAAAAATATAGGAAAAGAGAAACTTACATACTGAGTGTATGTTATAAGTTATATAAATTATGTGACATGTTTATTTCAAAGTGCATTATTACAGGAAGAACTCTTACACAAGTTGATTCAAGTTATTTATGTACAAAGACAAAGAGAATGCAATATCACTTTCTGATCGGTAAATTGCAGTCATGGTTTAATTCATAAAAGTATTTGTAATTTGAATAAAGTTCCGAGACATCTGATTCTAGTACAGGCAATAAAACAATTCGTGAATCCAAGTTTTAGAACGTATACACATTTTGGGGAAGGATGTGTTAAGAGTTCTGGATTCTTAACATCTTAACAGTCGATATTTGAGATTTTTTCTGATCTTTACCCCGTACAGATTTTAAGAAAAGCAAAGTACATCCAAAAATGTTATCATTTTTGCAGATGGAGGTGTGTGTCCCTTGGTTTGGAACAATTACAACCTGACGTACACAGTTTTGATATCCAATTGCTTAAATGCCAGCTTTATTGGATAAGAAAATGAATAATAAAATAGCAGGTTTTTAAATTTCACTTTTGGGTTAAATATTCTTAAAATCAGATAATACCGGACTCATATCTTTATATGTCAAGTACCATGTATAGGAACCATAACCAGGGATCAAAATAGCACAATTAGGGAGCATAAAAGTTTAGTCAATTTGCCGGCATCCAAGATTACATGTCATAAACAGGGTATTCATAATGATACGTTAATACAGGTGCGAAGGGGAGAGTGTACAAACAACATTTCGACGGTCAAATAATCTCGAGGAGGGATCTTCAAACATGTAAATATTAGGAATATTTTCAATATCAAGGGCACTGACTGACGTAACACACTTTAAAACGACCGTAACTTTGAAGATATCTAGATAATTCATTTAAATCGCCGTATTTATAGAATTGTTCATAAACATGTATTAACCTTGAAGATTACATCTCAATACCACAATGAACGAACTAGATGTCTAGATTATCAAATGGTAAACGATGTAGACTGAGTATATGGTAATACTGAGCCTATATGACTTTAAAGAATAATTCCCGACAACAAATAAAAGGTTAACAACATTTTCAGATACCCAAAGGTTCTGAGAACATGGAAAGATGTTAATCTAAGTTTAAAATTGGTACAATGTCACATATAAACAGAGAAACTTTATTTTTTCTGATGATATCAAACATACTGTCTTCTGCATAAACGTGTGTGTGTATAATGGATCTGATTCTATGTAAGGCAAATAAGCATTAGTCTTTTAATGTAGCATTTATTTCTTGCGTTTCTGCTTTCACGTACTTTCAATAAGCGAGGTGAACGATTATAACAAAAGTGATATATTTGATTTGATGAAACTGCATTAGAAACATTAAAAACTGACTCATACTAAAAGATTGTTTCTTATCCAAATGATTTTACCCATTAAGTCTGTTCCTATATCAAGGACCAATTTTTACGACGCGTCTCTTTCATATCTGAAAGTGCGTACTGGATAGATGTCTCTTAATGATCTAAACAACTAAATCGGGGTTGATCTCTATTTCCTCTTTAAAATATGATGGGGTTTGTGATTTGTCAAAATGAAGAGTATAAACCGGCACCAATTATGAGGTACATGTATGTATATTTAAAAAAAGACAGGTATTGCGTGTTTTTGGTAAAAACTAATGTACTTATGCTACTTTTCTTTTTTGTTTTACTGGTTCCTTTATTTTCTGTGTCATATATGTTAAAACGCGTAAACGCTACGTAAAATGTTTTCCCACGTTTTTTATTTTAGTTATCACGTAAGAATAAAAAAATAATGCCAAAATTTTGGGTTCAAAAATTTCTATTTTTTTTTCGGACTTTTGCTTGTATCAAACAAATCAATACGATATGTGTTATCATTTGCTATGCACATATATTGTATGATAAAAGTCCCCTTATATTTTAATTTCAAAAAGTAACCTCAAAGATACTGTTTTCAGTTCAATGAATTTCATCGACATGAGAAATGATTTCTTTTTCTGCAAAAAAGAAGTTAACCTACATGTATCACGAATGTGTCATTTTCTTCTTTTCCATTCTTCTTGTCTGTATTGATGCTTGCAATCAAGAACATTTAAAAAAAATCTATGATGCTATTAGCTTTCTGACCATTTGAATACCTGGTTAATTTGAAATATGCCTCTTCCTTGCACAAACAAATCGATAATAAGAACCTTTAAGGTTCTCATCAACGGTATACGAAATCATTTGGAGAGTCATGTCAGGAGCAGTCTGTAATAAGATTAGGTCATTATGTTCGAGAAGCGACAAAGTCCGGCCTAGCACGGAATAAGAACATTAAACGCATACGGGCCCGTTCGATGAGATTTAGCCTGTGGGCACGGATAAGGTATTCTTTAACCCTTGCAGTGCTGGAACCGACTTTATGCTTATGCAAACAGGTTGGATCCAGGCCAGCCGCCAAGTAAATTGGCGGCTGGCCTGTGATCTAACCTGTTTGCCACTCTGAATATCTTTCCTCGTCAAAATTAAGCAGATATCTAAGGTTTGGAAAAGCAGAGGACACAAAAATCTATTTCAGAAAATTACCCAGAATTCTAACGGCGTATCATGTTTTCGATCTTTAACTAAATAGATTAAGAAATATTACAATGATGATAAAGAGATAAATGAGTCTGCTTGGTTTCTCTCAGTTTTATTGTAATATCCGACCATTAAAAAATATCTCAAAAAATGGTATTGTGTGATTAACAAACATTTAAAAACAGTTTAAACAATCCTCATCACGAAAGAAATAAACATCATTAATTCGTCATAAAGATACTGATAATCTGTTTTTCCATTGAAAAAAGTTTGCCACGAGTTTAAGGGTCTTTCATTGCTTTGATAAAAAAAACTGATTAATAAATAAAAAGGTGTAATATTGCTCTCTAAGGATCGATGCTAGTGTTATGTGACAAGAACGTCAACTAATGCCGCATTTTGTTTTCCTATCGCTCCTATAACAATTCCCAATCATCAAATACATTTTATTACACAAATAGGTGATTTCGCTTGACGGAAATGATAGTTAATTGTTCATGAAGTAAACCGATTCAACAGATACTCAGTTTTAAAAAGTATTTGCTATGAAGTTGATCAATAACATATTATCAATCATGTATCAAGTCATAAAAAAGACGATACAAAAAGTAATGGAATCTAACTCAAATTTCAATCCATTAAATGTGTGAGGGAAGAGCAAAAACGTACTTGATTATCCCCGAAAGACAAGGCGCAAACAGCGTTACACAGTAAAAGCGTAACACTTTTTTTTACAACTCTCAACCACTTTCAATATTCAATCAGCAAAACAAATGAGCTGATTCGGTTTTTGTCACTTTGTTATTCTTATTTCAATGGCGGACATTGTTCGACTTGTCCAATATTGTTTCTGAGTAAACACCCGACTCAATACAGGCGACCACCTCCCTTTGTATGAGGGGATTAACACTGTTTGAGAGCCGAACACCCCCATATATGGATAAACTCGGGCGAAAATAAATCAAATAACACGACCTATGTGTAAAATAAAGCCCTAAATCGGTCTTCTGGTGTCTGCTAGGCGAACACCCCCTTATATGGATAGGCTCGAGCAAAATATCAAATCAAACAATATTTGCGATAAGGGGAGACTCGAACCAGCCTGCGGGTGTCTGCTTGGCGAACACCCCCGTATATGGATAGGCTTGAGCAAAAAATCAAATCAAACGATATTTACGTTATATGTAACCTCTATCCAGCCTGTGTCTGATTAGCGAAGATCCCGTTTGTGATCAAGGTAGATTAGAGACCAATCATATGATACCATAGCAAAGTATAGCCGCGAATCAAGCTGTGCTGTTTACAAGCCGAACATCTCTTATGTCGGGTTATGCTGATCCATACGATATTGTAAAGCGTTGCTTAAATAAGCCAGTGAGGTTCCAATACCCCGCATGCGGCTATAGTGAGCGAAAATCGAACTATACGATATCATTGTATAGTGTAGCCTCAAACTAGACCATGTGATTCAAATCTCATACATGATGGGTAGAGAGGTCGAAACCCCATATTAATGATATCTGTGTAAAGTGTGGAATTAGATCGGATTGTGCCGTTCGAACTGACTGATTCGAGACGATACTCTTACGTTTCCACGGCTGAGACTTACACAAGTGTAAAATATTGGTCCACGATGCGTCAATTTCAGTTCTCATTTTGCGAAAAATGAAGTTTTGAATAGCCTGTTACATCTGTCCAATTTTCAGCTTTCATAGCACAATGGTATAGATAGATGTTACTATATCCATGACATGCACCGTGTAGTATGAGTAAAGTGATTTAGAAATCTTACCCGCAGAAGGGAGAACAATTTTGCGACATATGGCATGTCCAGAAAGTTCTTCTATTCGGGACAGGAATAGAATACATGTAAATGCAAAGTAATCTTTATGTCTATTTTCTATCTGAAGCTTTCAATTCGCCTAATGAAGCGTTTATTTCGCCACTGACTTGCCACATGCTACTACCTAAGACATGTGTTATTTGACTATCTAATGTAAGATAGTTCGATGACCAATAAATCATGAACTCAGTTTTATCTTATTGGAAATATTCTATAAATTCGAGTCTATATCATCCGTCATATGAAGTGATAAGCCGGATTAACTTGTATCGACACCTGTCCGCGGGCAGGTATTAATTCATTACCTCATACAAGATTCTGCTGATGGTCACATTTGTAAGTTAAAGCAGACGAAGCGTTTATGGTACGTGTATGAATATTGTATATTCCCCTTATGGCTTTCAGCAGAACCTACTGGAACTAAAAGAGAAATGTGTTATTTAAGAAAGATTTCTCTCTTTTGTCGCAATTTAGCTTCTTCAAATTCAGCTGCAGGTGTATAAGGGTCCCACCCATTGTATGTCATGAAGGTCGGGTCAACCTTTTCTGGGATGGTTTAAATCAAATAATGTTAAACTTACGATTTCAGAGAAACAAAATTACTCTGCCTAAAAGAGTCTCTAGAAACAACTCTAACAAAAGCATGACTTGCTCGGAATAAACAATTGTTCTTTTGTGACAACTCTTCCCCCCCCCCCCCATCCCCCAATTTCCTACAATTATGTTGGCTGCTGATGCTTCCAATTCCGATCCAGTCGCTTAATCCCGACCGTTCTACCCATCGTTCCCTAGATACCCGTTAGAAGGCGATGTCGTAGCAAACACAGTAAAACATGCAGGCCAACATTGTTCATTATTGGAATGATTTCTCCGTGAATATCAAACACATACTATTGTAAAGAAAAACGTTTCCTATGTTACAATAATTCGTCTACAACCACATCATGAATTCGTCAAATTCCTTAGTCTATAATAGTCTTCAGTAAATGCCTTGAATTATTTTACTATTGACCACAACTCTATATAAAGTCATTATTTATTTCATCGACGATGAAGGGTGACCGAATATTGACAGTTTGTGGTCTAGCTGGTCATCCCTCTTCTATAATACAAATAATGACGGATCAAACAAGGTTACTTTATTATGTTTACTTTCATCAAACCTTTAATGTCAATCTATATCGACTGTACGCGAAGTCCGACTGACTCATATATTTAGTATAAGAGATACCAAATGTGTTTTCTTCATAGATGGGTTGGGCGTGATCGTCATTTTCAACAATATTCCAGTAATATCACGTTGACTTGTACTTTATCCTTGCATTCTATATAATCTGCTAACCATTGGCTAAAGGTGGGCATCTTGCCGTAGAATGTTTCTTTATAGACATACGAAATACATCTTAAACATACTTCTATGGTCACATTTCGTTCATTTTTATAGTTTAATGAAAGTAGCACGATGCATCTATCGCGACTTTTGTTACTTCAAGTAAAAGAATAACGGTTTAAAAACATTTTGTGAAAAATGACAATTGCTTTTGCCAATTTGTAAAATAGTTTTAATGGATAAGGATCTTTGGTTCAGTTCCACCATTTCTTGAACTGATATCCGCGAATACGTTATCTTTATGTCATTTGCCTTGATTTCTGTTAATTTCGGCCTGGCCACGCCGTAATCGGTCCGATTGAACTCTCATTCAATTATATCTAACGGAACCTCTTTTGTGTGGCCAAGAAGTTAAGGTGGTGTACTTAGAACCCGGGGTAATGGATTCTAGCGCCACAAACACCTCTGGTTTCGTGGGAGTGTCCTTTGACAGGAAATTTCAGAGACCTAACCTAGTACTGATGGATCCAGGAAAGCCTTAACATAACTGAAACTTTGTTGATACGGCGTTAAATACCATACTACAGAAGAGTTAATAAACCACTGTGACAAAAAGATGAATTGCTCATCTTGAGTAATGTATCCTTTTGTCACAGTGGTATCTATCCAAGACACTAAAAGAAAATGATTGTATTCTTATTTAATCAAGTTTAAGTTAAAACTTATTTATTGTAAAATCGATTGTGACGGAAGCTTGAAGTTTATCAAATTCACTCTCGATGACTGATTCAAATCCGGGACCCTCGGTACAAGAGGCCGACGCTCTACCACTGCACCACTGTCGCCCGCTTAATTACGTCTGTTACGTCTGTTATCGCTATCAATTTGGACAAGTCACACACTTTAGTACAGCGAATGGGCATTGCGAACTTTATAGGCCTACACAAGTCTACTTACTAGATTGTAGCTCTTAAGAGCCTGATCGTAATTTCCTTCCTCGCTCTGCACGTCCCCATCTTTCTTGTACAATTCGTGCATGTATTCAATTCGGTTCTGTTCGGGTTTGGGTTTATGATGAGTCTTCGGTATTTTAGGCAGCGCCTTTGTGTTATGTTGCACGTGACTGTTTTTAACATTGTTGCTGTTATTGTTGTTGCTGTTGTTGCTGTTATTATTTCCCATTGAATTTGTTTTCGTCGTGCCCTTTGGGTGTTTATGGTGGTTGGGATGGGTTGTGGGATTCGTGTGTAGGATGTTCGAATCCCGGTTGCTATGTCGAGGGGTCGAGGTCCGACTTGTACTCGGCGTGGTGGTGTCCTTGAACCCGAGACTGTTCGTATCCTTGTAAGGTACTTCCGGTAGAACACGCGCATGTCTGTGGAGCAGATGCAGCTTCTTTATGTTATCCGGGGGAGGTTTCGGCACTCTTGGAAGCGCCCGTCCGAGTTTAACGTTCGGATCCATCTTGGCAAGGTTGGCGTTGGGCACGGTTGGTAGGGTGCGCGATGGTTTCACGGAGTTCACAGGCTGCATAGAGTAGTGCGATGTTTTGGGGATTCTAGGGAGAGCGCGTACGTGTTTCTGGCTCTCCGGGGATAGAATCTGTACGCCCATAACTAGATGTTGTATAGCCCGGGTACCGACTGGGTTCCTTTACGACGGGTAAAGGGACGCACTGGACACGTAAATAGTCCTCTTCGTGTGGGGAAAACTCCCTTCAAAACCACAGATAATCGTACACAAACACACTTAGTCGTTAGAGAAATTATCAAACTGTTGCTTTGTTAGTCTCCTACGGACTGGGAAACGTCCTCCGCCATTTTGGATTTGGTTGGAATTTCATTTGTATTGCGAAAGTCGGTCGAAATAATCTTTAAACGATGGGAAACTTCCTGAAATGAAGCCACAGAGATATGTTCGTAAACACAATTCGGCAAAATATAACAAATTTAATATCAAAACACAATCAATCCATATATCGTAATAAAAAAGATAGGCCCTACCACATAAAAAAAACCGTAGAGTGACTTCAGAATTACTTTTAATGGCGACCAGTCGAATTGGTATTTGTTGATTCCTTTCTAACGTCTTTTGTTCTAGCGTTGCTAAGTCAATGCGATCAGTGAAGCGGCCACCGTCGTGTGACACTATCAGACACGTAAGAGCGGTTTTGCCCCCATTCGAAGTGCCTGTCACTTTTAGAAATCAGACTGCGGTGTTTCTAAAGGAGTCTGTCACATTATCCAAAGATTTTGGAACTGGGTCTAGTTTGAAACAACATTAGATGCCAAATGTATAGCATAAGCAGTAACGTTAACTAAATGATATTATTTGTAGACGTTTTTTTATTGAAGGCGCAACCTATCGTCACGAAAAAGTGTCATTTTAATCATAGGATTTGCAGCATTTTTTTTGGTTTATCTGACAAAGCGTGTAAGACATTCAAAACCTAAGCACAAATAAGAACTTGCATATGCAAAATTGGCTACAATCAAATTGAGAAAAATAAGGAGAGGACGACAGAAGATTTGAATAAATATCTTATTGGTTCACATGCCATTTTAAAGAGACGATTTCAGGCATGCAAATCACGCAATGGCGTGTCTTGAAATACAAAAAATTACACATTCTAAACAGTCACTTTTAATTTGATTATATGGTTTCTCTAGAGTAAGATGTTTCAAGATTGTTATTAACACTTCAGATACAGCTCTGTCAGTGTGCGGTATAAGTAAGTAAGGGGTTAAAGAGTAATGGAATGCATTTTAAATACATGAACGAAAGAGGTTCTGTTTTTTAAAAAAGTAAGTGACATGGCTTCTTTTATGCATAGTAACATTACAATTTCGATGGAACTCGTTATGAATAAACATGTTGTACACGCTGATTCTACATTTTGATGAACTTTTATTATAGTCAAATGGGTTTTAAAAGTCGTGTGTCACAGACTTTGAATGTCGTCTATCTAATACCCTAAACGCAAGCGAAGAATATCAACCCATTACCAAACAATTACAACATTTGACAAGTTTGTTGCAGACGACTCTGGAGAACATTGTGGGAAAAGGAGAAATGCTAGTAACGAGCAATTTCTCCTTTTCCCACAATGTTTTCTGTTCTATCAGAAGATTATTTTTCCAATGTCATAACATTTGAAATGTCGTCTGGAAACTCTTTCAATTTGGGACAGTCGAAAATGTGGCGTTTGGTAAAAGTTTTAAACAATGTACCCAATCAACGAGAACGTCGTTTTGAATAAAGGAATCAGCGAAACCGAACCGTAACGGGTTAGAAAGTACCCGGGTAATATTACCGTCCAGGGTCAGTTCGGTGAGTTCTCTAAGTTACACAAGGCTGATCTGTGCTGTCTTTGTCTACCTTTTGGTAATTCGAGGGTCCAGTGCAAGGCTTTAGTAAGTGCATATTTGTGAAGCACTTACTATAGTCTTGCACTGAACCCTCGAATTTAAATGTATCACTGATGATTCCTTAATATCTGATACCTCCATTTTATAGCAATTTCAAATTAAAAGAAAACAGTCATTCCATTGATTAGATGGATGGGCACGTATTAAACCAATTAAGAACATATGAACTGTATAATGGTTTAGTATGTTTATTTTCTTCCAAATCGGAAACGACCATTGGTAGATAAGGTATTTTTCTTATGTCGCATTTTCTTGAAGGTAAAAGCGTCAAGGTAAAAGCAAATGGTCTAAATCCTTCACATGTTTCATCATTTTTACGTCTTATTTACGGGTAAAACTATCGTTTGTGTTGACATCGTCAACATTTCGCCTCAACTGAACAAGTAAGTATAATATTTCAATACAGGAGATACGCCATATTAGTTTGACAAAGTCGTAATATCACAATATATTTAACATATCATATGTTGAGTTGACATAAGCCCATTTAAGATAAAAGTCTTTACAATGAGATGCATGTATATACCGGTACATCTATCAATATTTGGTACATATATGCCTGCTATGTAAGTACATATTACTTGCACAAACGATCGATCTGAGTGGATATATGACTAGGCCCTTTATACATGACCCATCCAGGGGGTAAACAATGTAAAAGTGGATCGTTTTCACGTATATAAGATATATATGTCTCTTTAACTTTATAACTCTAGTATGTCGATGAGTTCACTGACCACCTTGACAAATGAATAGTACAGGCCTTGAAACAGTCTATTATGAGGTCTGTATCATTAACTCGTTACTGTTTTAAAGTCTTATATGAGTACTTGGCAATCCGTCGAAAAGATAAACCAAAAGAATTAAGTAAATTTCAAATTTCTACGACATAATTTGAAAGATTTTATGAAATCGTTTATTTTAGCGTTAGAATTAATAACCCAAAATGACTAAAACACGATTAGTCAATTGAAATTCATCAAACTCAATAGAGCAAAGAGGAATAATTAAACGATTTCATTTCGGCTACAAATTTTTTCCAGATGGTCTTTCTTAAGATGGCTTGAGCTGTTTTAGAAGAGAAACGATTGATTGCTTATATATGGACCTTTTTTAAAACTGGTATATGCAATTGTGCTATATCAATTTTTAAGAAAACTTAATAAAAATGACCACCCAAGATATGAGCAATGTTTCGGTGCTTTCTTCTACACATATGCAACCCGGCAAAAGCAATACATACGTTTTCAATTCAACAATTTGATACAAACAATACCATAAATACTGTTTGTGATGGATATTAGATATAAACTGTTAACCATTTCCGCTTCAGTGACTATGGAATCATGTAAAATAGTCCGTAAATTAACTCTTTATTCATTAAGCCTTGATATAGAACAATCTGGATATAATTGCGATCTATTATTCATGGGTTGGTTTAACATTGAAACAAAGCGATCCAATGTACATACGTCATTACGAAGAAAGCAATGCCCATACTGTTCACTATTCATTTAACTTCTCACACCATAATACCTCGCTTTCAGGTGTCGGTTTCAAAAAAATAGTATGACGATGTGAGAAATTTCTCCTTTTCTGCAATTTCTCCTTTCGATACAATGATTTATCTAAAAAAAAACGCACGTTGTTTTAACCCATTACCAAATAATAACGATGTTTTACCTGTTTATTGCAAACGAGTATGGAAAACGTTATGGTAAAAGGAGAAATTGCTATTTATGAACAATTTCTCCTTTTCCCACAATGCGTCTGCCCTATCAGAACATTATTTTTCGATTTTATCACATTTTGAAATGTCGTCTGCAAACTCTTTCAATTTGGGCAAATACCTAATGATAATAATGTTTATCAGGTCTTTGATTTGGGAGAGTTGATGAATTGGCGTTTGGTAAAGGGTTAAATTTGACTCGTCGCAAATGTCCAGAAGAGGAAATGGGTTGAATGACAATGCATGATCAATACCTCTCATCTCTAAAGATTCATCTCAATTTCATTGCAACAAATCTCCACTGTGATTTCTAGCATAATATCGGAGTTAAATTGGATTCCATAAGTTACTTTTAGACGGTATAATTAATTCAATAAAACTTTTTCTCATGTGTAATACTGTGACATGTCTTAAATGAAAGTAGCATCAGACGACTCTTTTTACCCTTTACCAAACGCCATATCTTAGACTGTCCCAAATTGAAAGAGTTGCAGACGACGTTTCAACATGTGATGAAATTGAGATTTTATATTTTGATAGGGCCGAAAATATTGTTGGAAAGGAGAAATAGCTCGTTATGAGCAATTTCTCCTTTCCCAACAATGTTTTCCAGAGTCGTCTGAATCAAACTGTTGAAAGTAACATGGGGTCTTGGCCCGTGTGTATACCCTGCTTAAGGCTAGTGCGGAGTACAAGCACCGGTCAGGATCCTAAACAACGATAGAATAAGATACTTCAGTATCAGCGAATGTTAATATCGCAAATTTTAACATCGAAGAGATGGTCAAAAAATATGTTCTCTTGGTACAGCTTTTAATACCTTACTATGCCATAAAAAAGACCTGCCATTAACTAAAACAACACCTATCGTACCCTAATGGTTTACGGTTAGACCAGCCCACTAATCAGAAGGGAGTTATGGGTGTGGTCTGATAGCGTGTTTGCTGTGTGATAAAGCATCGTTTAGTACCCATGGAAACGTATTGCTCTTTGAGGATATTCATTTCCAGTAATTCTGTTATAGAGCACACGCTTATCTCTTGACGAGCCCTCCATGCAAATTGAATAGTTGGGTTGTCAATGTGATTCGTCTAATTGTCCATTAACCCCTCTCCCCTCATATAGGAACGAATCCAATTGACCAACTTGTAAACAGGATCGAACGACAATTCCTCAAAGGTTTACCAGAAAACCCGTTTATTGAAGCTCTTACTTTCTTGAATAATCGACTATCACTACTTAGACAGAAACCACGTCTTTAACCATGAGAGAGTGATATTTTTTTAGGAAAATACCAGGACACAGGAAAATGTAGACAGAAACCACGTCTTTAACCATGAGAGAGTGATATTTTTTTAGGAAAATACCAGGACACAGGAAAATGTGCAAAGACCGCCCTCTTCGTATGAGTTCTCTAATGGCCATCGTATTTTCTACCTTCAACCATTCGCTTCACTATCGTCTTCGACCATTAAGCTTCTTAGAGCAGGTAAATGCTTTAACCTGTCTATGTTAGCAAGTAAAATGTTTACTGACTCTTAGAGGTTATTCGAAGACGACAGTAAAACGAGTGGCTGAAGAGACAAGATATCCACGCAAGCTTTCTTGATTGTCTAATAAGGGATTTAAATTACACGATTCCTGTCATTCAATTTTTCTATTGATATAATGTCTGTAACAGGGCAAGGGTAATAGACATACATATTAACTCAATCCAACATTTGGAAGTTTGTTACTGGTTGAATCTTAAGCAATAGCTGGCGAATATCATTAAACCCGTAAGATAGCACTTTGTTAAATCCATTAGAAAGAAAACATTGTGGTAAAAAAATGAATTGCTCTTGGCTAGCTGTTTAATGTTTTTCTCAGATGCTATTCCATTCTTTTGTTTATGTTTGGTAGGTGCGCGCATATATGTGGAAAAAATAGCTTTTTAATCGTTTAAAAATGGACAACAGTTTTATGTTTTGAATGTACAATTTACCCATTACTTCATAAGGCAAAACTTTGCCACTGTGAACAAATACAGTAGAAAACTATGTGGAAAAATGATTGATTACTCCTTATCAGCAATTTACTTTTAAACAAATATGGTAACTACCCAGCAGTATAAAGAGCATATATTTCTTTTTTGCTTTTGCTGTTCGTTGGTGCTTCCAATGTTGACCCGTCAAAAATTCCAATAAAGGGAAAATAGCAATTATCCAGATAGACCAATTCATCTTCAATACATGTGCATACTTTCGGTTATTTTCTAACAAGGACCACTTAAGACAACACAATCAACAAATTCAACAACAAAACACCAACAAAATGTGACTTTAAAACACATGGTTCAATAGTAAAGTTAAGGCATTGTATGTTTTTAACTTCCCAAAAGATGTTGGTGGTATAAACGCCGAACTTGCTTTCTACTAAAGTAGTAATGATTTTATTATAAAGACATTATGTTATATATAGTCGTATGAATATACAATTATTTATTAACTTATTAACAACTTTATTTACAACACCCGTCACGTTGGGTCACTTTAAGCTCAAAACATGGATACTATAAGATACAATAGAATTTAACCAAAATGTTTTACAACAGATGCACAAATAAAACAAAATGATTACTTTGTAAGATATGGCTAAATGAACTTATGTGAAATCTCACCTATTGCAAAAATTTCATTTTTTCACTCGTAATCTGATTGGGCTTTCCTCTCTGCACGTTTGTAATAATTTACTTTATTATGTTAGAATAATGTTTAAGCAATTTCCTTTAGAGCATATCCTATTCGCGTCTAGCAATAAAGAAAATGTATACTATTAAAGACGAAATCCCACATTAGAAAGGTTTACCATCATCACAGTACACCCACTAACTGCATAAAGTTTTCTACAGATATAATTTTATATTATGGCATATATATGTAATTTCTTTTTGACTAAATTCGTTTAGTATTTTCGAGTCTGTCGAATTCAATGTTATTCGACATTGGCAATACTTTGGTTTTAAGTTGGGGAAAATTACTCGGGATGAGGTTTGTCCGGTACTTAATTTTGTTTAAATGTTTAAAACAAACGGAACCAAAGCTAACATAAACAACATCAATTAATTTGCAAACTTGGTAGTTGCAAACATTTGAATTGCTGAATCTGTAGTTTTAACTGCCGCAGGTCGCAGAATTCCGTCATCATGTCATTGGATAAAACAAATGCTAAAATCTGTAATACATGAAACTATTTCGAATGACTAGGAGAAATGGTCTACTTATAAAAACAAGAGTGAGAAAATATTGAAACAAACCAAATAAACTCCAACACATTGTTTACATTTAATCCTTCGAGTGCTGTTTCACTAAGCTCACTGAGCGACCACTTTGAAGGTTTTCCGAAGATAACAATCCGATACCACGTGATGTCTCTGAAACCGCTGTTTGACCAATGAGGTTATTGGTTTGTCAACCTGTCGCGCGTGTGTCACGGAATGGGACAATGTCGTTCATATTTTCTATCTGGGATAAATAAATATCGGTTCTATAAGGATCCAAAAACATTTCATCCGATGTGAACATAAAACAATGAACTAGAGCTTTTGATGCAGGATTTTCGATTAGACTATAAAAACAATTTCCGCTAACTACATTTATTTTAACCCGGGTGACGGAAAGACCATTTGCTGATATTTTCTTTGGTGTTCATGATTATTCACCCGTTAACAACAGACGATTGTAGAACGTGTGTCAGAGGGATAATGGAACGAACATGAGTAATTTCCTTGTTAATACTGATTAATTACTTCTACTTACGCTTGCAACAAATTACTATTAACAGGAAGATGCGTGAGGCATTCGCATGCATGTTAATTAGGCTTGGTACTTTGTGTTGAGAAGCCTCTTATTTGCTTAGACCCTTAATACTCACCTTGCATCCGAAAGTACTTAAGCTCTAAACTTAGTTTGAATTGCAATCATAAGCAGGCGAAATAAATTAATTTGACAGGTCTTCCTGTTTTCCAATATTATATTGCTCCGAATATGTTTTACGGATGTCTCATTCGATTTGAGAAACATCATCGTCAAATTGGGGAACAGTAGGACCGTAAAACACAGAGCAAATGCACCTCTCAAAGACACTAACACATCTATCAGTAAAAAACATTGTCGTACACTGTTGAGCTGTGTACCAGCATGTTCTCTACAACAATGTATTAGGTTCCTAATTTGCATAAACGTTCAACGAACGTTACAGAACTAAAGGTTTATATCAAAGAGAATATCTTAATTTCTCGCACAGTTAATAACTAAAAGCCTTTGCCATCGTCTAAACCTGAACATTGTTTGATGCCAACACATAGTCGCCGATAAAAAACGAAGCCTGTTAATAGCCTTTCATTCACAATGTGGTCGCTTTGGGATTCCCAGAGTTAAATTGTTCTCTGGATATATCGTACACAGGTGGACAATAAAAAGAGGAGATGCAGCGATAGTCCTTATGAAAAAAGCAGGTAATGTTTAAAAAAATCACTATATGGAAGATCATTTAGAAATGCGTTATTTCGATCATGGTATTTTCAAATGTCTCAAAATATAATCATACAAATGCTTTTTCAAATTATTGAACAACCCTGGATGCTGATCAAAAGCGACACTTTCTATTCTGCGAGGATTTGGTTCTCTATACAGTCTACTATAAGTTTATTTATATCAATATCCATAATAAGTGAAACCCGTTTTCAGATATTATGTTTGCTAATAACAAGTGTCGATCGAGCACCTTTCTAGATAGTATCATACGATTGCATTAACCCTTGCATTGCTGGGTTAGTTCTAAAAATATATTTTTTGTCAGCTGCTTTCAAAAACTTCAAATATCTGCTTAATTTTGATGAAGAAAGATACTCAGAGTGGCAAACAGGTTAGATCACAGATCAGTCGCCAAATTTCATGGCGGATGGCCTGGATCCAACATGTTTGCATTTATAAGCATTAAGTCGGTTCCAGCACTATAAGTGTTAACCCTTTAACAAACGCAAAATGATCGACTGTCCGAAATCGAAAGAGTTTGCAACGACATTTCCGAAAGTAATAAAATTGGAAAGTAATGTTCTGATAGAGAAGAAAACATTGTGGGAAAAAGAAATATTGCTCGTCACGAGCAATTTCCCATTTTCCCATAGTGTTTTCCAGATTCGTCTGAAACGAAGTGGTTAAATGTCGTGATTGTTTGGTAATGGATTAATACACATGTGAATCGCTGGATGTAGGACAACGCCACCTGTATCATTACGCCAGACGCCGAGGTCGTTCCAAATGAGAATTATATTCAACAGTTTCGTTATTGTATCAATCAACCCTATACTGCGAATAGAAATTTGACTGTGCTCCAAATTGAATGTAACGATAGACGATAGTAAGAGAATATGAAAAAAAACCCATATATACTTTTTTTATATATAAAACTTGAGTTAAAGTAGAAATTGTTGATAACCAGCAATTTCTCCTATTGTCGCAGCCATTTTCTTACGATGAATGTGCTTTAAATCAGTAGATACTGCAAAAAAGGTTAAAGCGATTTCAGCATAAACCTCATTTATTCTACAATGACATAAAGACAGAATCAAAGCAAGTTACAAATTTACGTAATAACGCAAAATGGAAGCTCTTAGAACACCCCCAGCGCTTTTGTTCCGTGTGTCATTGGCTTCAGATGCAATTTAATGTGTTAATGTGGTCCGTAAAGAGTAAAGGGATAAACTTGAAATTAACGACTGTCTGACCAGCATTGTCGTAATAAAATAGGAGAATAATATAGGAATGTCTGCAACCTCTCCTCATCATATCTAAGAATTTCATTGAAAGTACGAAAAGACACATTATTGTGACAAAAAGTATAAGATGATTGTCAAGATGCGTTCAGAAATATGTGTTGTGCTTCCATATCTTTCAATGGAAATAGCTTTTTGAGTGTGGATAGCCGAAGAAAACGGCATCTTTATCTAGCCATCTTCTACTGCATTTCATAGGCGCCGTGAAACAAAACATCTCAATGTTTTAATAGACCATTCCGGTTCCGGATCGGACAGTCTGGACTGTGCGATCCAATCATCGACTGCACTTAACGCCGTTGTATACCGTCGGATCAGTCCAATACTATAGTAAGTTCTTCACTTACGTGAGGTACTTACTATAAGTTTGCACTGAGCCCTCGATACAGCTCATTCATTAGAGAAAAAAAAAACATGTTAGACTATACATCATCATGTGTTAAGTACAAAACGAGTGGGTCCAAAGACCTAATAAATATTAGGTATTTGATGAGTCACACTTCTATCAATGTTCGACGTAAGGTTTTAACAGTTGCCTTTGTTGAAAATACTTGTGTTTTAGTGTGTTATTTCTTGTCGTCTGTTGTAGGTTTGCTTTCGACATGTATCAAATTCCCATAACCCTTTCCCAAACAATAACGACATTTGACCACTTTTTTTTGCAGACGACTTTAGAAAGCATTGTGGGAAAAGGAGAAATTGCTCATTACGAGCAATTTCTCCTTTTCTCACAATGTTTTCTGCCTTATCAGAAGATTATTTTCCAATTTCATCACATTTTGAAATGTCGTCTGCAAACTCTTTCAATTTGGGACAGTCGAAAATGTGTTGTTTTGGAAAGGGATAAGGGAGTAAATGGTCTAAGGTCTGTCGATAGTCTAATTTACCGCAACATAAATCAACATCCGAGCCATATAATTTACGACCAATAAACCTGCTAATGCTCCATTTTAGGCGGAAATCTAATGAGGCATGTCCTATTTCATTATTAAAAGATTGTGCCTGTTTATCAAACAATTATTTCATGCACAAATAAAGCAATCTTTGTTGAGGTTGTTAACTCTTTACCAAACGCCAAGTTTTCGACTGTCCCATATTCAAGAGTTTGCAGACGACATTTAGAAATTTGATGAAATTGAATCTTCTGATTGAGCAGACAGCATTGTGGGGTAGGGAGAAATTGCTGCTTTTTCCTTTTCCCAAAATATTTTCCCGAGTCGTTTTCAACAAACTGGTCAAATGTCGTTATTGGTTGGTAATGGGTTAACAACACAGAAAACTTGTAAAAAACATTTCTCTTAAATATGCGGGGCCCCTGTAATGTTCTGAACGGTAGGGGTACTGTAATTCACTGGGCCTGTCTCTGCGTGGTTCGAAGCCCGACTCTGGTATAAGTGGATTTTTATGATGGTGACCCTACCGACTGACTTACGGTACCTTGCATAACTGAGGACTTTTTTATGAAGTATAAAATTTTAAATATACAAGATACATCAGATCGGGGAGGTCCAGCCCGAGCTGTTCTCTATATGACCGAGCCAGCTCAGCCTGAATGACTGGAGAAAGTCTCTTATCCCTAGCATGTCAAGGGTTCAATGTAGTACGGAAGTAAGTGCTTCATAACTATAGTCGTGCACTGAACTCTCGATATATAGTAGTATATAATAGGAAGTCTCTTCTTCCGGCTTGACCAGGCAGATTCATCTCATCATGGCTTTGGCATTTCTATTTACTCGTCCTACAATGCCAGCTGTAGCTGCCATTGCTCCAGCACTATCTTTCCTCGCACAGGAGGAGTACACACAACTTCTTGTTGGGTGGCAATTGCTTATTTGAGAGGATGGGGAGTAACTGTCTGAATGTGATACAGGCAGATTTGCCCCGTGATACAGATGCAATCTCACAATGCAAATAAAGCCGACATCACAGCACGTCTTAAAGGTAACAAAGGCCTTTTCTCTTCCAATTTCACCTCATGAAGTGACTTTCCATCAATATTTATTAGGATGAACCGTCACAGTGGTGAGCATTTATGAACAGGATCAGGTCAACGTTTGCTTTCAATGCAGCTGTATTTCTTGTGGGCCTAACGTGAGCAGTGTGTGCAGAAGATTTTAGCTGTTATGCAAACTTCACATGGACGATTTCTTTGTATCGACAAATTCAACTTAAATTACCCAATTCTAGCAATACTCATTCACATCGTAAGATAATTATTTTTACCGCGATGGCAAGACAGGCACAAACCGACTCAAATATTTCGTCCTAACCTTCACATTCAGTGTACATATGTCCCGTGGTTGTGTCACATGATTAAAGTCCTTATCCTTTCATTTTCATGAAATCGCAGCCTGGTCCATATTGAAAACTACCATAATCCACAATCAGAATGAAGGAAAAACTGCATGTCTTTACACGTCGAGTAGGAATTGATGACATTTCTTCTTTTGTGAAGTTGGTGTTAAAGTCCTCTATAACAGATGCGTCGAATAACGTCATTGTAAAGTAAAAGATTTATAAACCGCAAGACTCCATACTCTCTTACCTCGTTCACTTCACGGCCAAGGGCATGTAACCCCCAAGTTAATAAAAATCTATAAAAAAAAATCATGGTATATTTAACCTTATAGTGCTGGAGCCGACTTCATGCTTAGGCAAACAGGTAAGATCAAGGCCAGCCGCCAAGTAAATTGGCGACTGGCCTGTAACCTAACCTGTTTGCTACTCTGACTTTCTTTTATCATCACAATTAAGTAAATATTTAAGGTTTTAGAAAGCAGACGACACAAAAATCTATTTTAAGAAAATTATCCAGCTTTCTTAGGGTTAAGACTCAAAAGACAAATGTGTTTATAATATAATAATATATAATGTGTACTTTCGGAAACCATGGACAAATGCTACAAATTTATAAAATTCACAAGGCATACTTATAAGATTCATATCTGAAATACACTGATTGATTTTACGACATTCTTCACACAATGAATAACATTAACGGCGGTTTTATGGCAGTATTTTCAGGATAATTATCCGGAAAAAACTCAACTCCTTACTCCATGATGGGGGTACTGCATCTGATGACGAAGTCAAACAAGAAACACAAACGTTTGATATGAGAAGCCATCATCATAAACTTAGGTGGCTTCTACCAAAAAACATGAACAAAAATGTTTTTAATATTTTGTAATCTGATGTTCCTTATAATGTCTAAAGTTTATAGTTCACAAGTAAGTACCCATATAACTGGTGGAGCCCACTGCTTTATATCATCATAGACGTTAATGAAGCTGAAGATTAATTGTTTCATGCATGCTACATTATGCTCAACTAGTTTTACAGCATGGCTTTCCTGGGATTCACAAATATTATGTTATTGAAAAAAAAAAAGTAATTTGCATGTGTATGTAGTACAGTTAGGCACCATCGAGAGAAAATGTAAAAGGGCTCAATATACATCATGGTCAATATACATCATAGTTCCATTTGTCACACTGGTTTTTAACTGATTAGAAACATTAAAAGGTTATACATTATGTGTTAAAGTAAGATTTACCTGTGTAATGATAAAGATTATAAAGAAAAGATAACTTTCTATGTATTTTATTATATACATTTCAGTCCAGTCTTATTCTTTCATGTACAATATCAGCAAATTGGCACTTCTTGTTACTTAAGCATATACACAAACTTAAAACCAAACAAAATCTTTGAAAATTAAAAAAGTATAAAACTTTTCAAGAGAATTGAGCTTTCATACTTTAAGACAAAATTTGCATCTAAATATATGTAGTCGAGGTTTTCTAAATGCAAGAGGGACTACCTCTTGTCCAAATTAAAAAAGATAAGCTAAAAACACAACGTGTTATGAATCTTTTAAAAGGGAAAAATAAAAAACAAAAATGAAAATTAATAAAAATATCATAACCACTTAAAAGGTTGAGTCAGAAAGGATTCTTCTAGTCTTATTTTTATTACCAATTCTGCTAAAAAACGCGACATATGATAAAATAAATCCAAATCACCAAGATGTCCATTTCTTGTTCTCTATCAACAAAAAGAGAAATAAAAGTTAATATCTATCTTGAGACACAAACACTTCCAAATGACTGATTTCTTAGCAGCTTCATTTTGATAGTCTGAAAATAGAAAACAGGAGAACATTTAGTAAGATATTAAGAAAAGTTGCCTTTTATATTCCTTCTACTATCTAACTAACAACAACATCTAAATGATGCAAAAAAGTAATTATAATTAAGAATCACTTCCCCTTTAACAGTATTTCATTTACCAATATATCACTGGCGTCAGTGAATCTATTCATGTCAAATGCCCTCAAATTACATTTCCCCCAAACAATAGATTTCATACATAGACCATTTCTTCTTATGTCTTCATAAGTCAAACAAAAACACCTGGACTGATTGATTGATTGAATTTTCTATATGACCAATCAATGGCTATGGTCTTTAAGCAAACATATAGGAGAATGAACTACAAAGTACTATAGAAATGGAACCATAAAGTCAGATAATGGTATGATTGATAAATATCATTTGACAATTAAGAAACTTTCATGAAAGAAAGGACATGTAATCAAAAATATATATGTATCAATAAATCGAATATGACTCAATATAAAATAAGATTAAATGCAACTTCTTGCAGGAAAACACACGGATAAATCACACAAATCAGAATGTTAAAGATAACTTTATAAGAGTCTATGAATGTACATCAAGTAATATCTACTTATTTAAAATTTAAGATACATCATCTTTTTAGAATTAGATCAAATATTCTCTTGACTTGGATCAAATATTTCCAATTTCAAAGAAAAAAAGAAAAAGTGCAAGTCTTGTAGGGAATAAGGAGTTATAAAGTAAGTTTGACCAACCATTACCTCCATTCTAGTTCCATGACTCGGAGTTGATATTGGGCACACAGAACCCCGGGGGTTGGGCCAGGGTGGAGCCACGCCCAAATCCACGGGACATTCCTCGTCCTACAGGCATCATGGGTGCTCCAACTGACATAGGGAACGGAGCTGCATTCTCATCTAGAAAAAAGAATAATGGTAATAACCCATTTCCAAACAATAACAACATTGAACTATTATGAGCAATTTTTCCTTTTCCCACAATATTTTCTGCCATATCAGAAGACCAGAAGAGTAAAGAGTGAAAAATGTAGGATCAATTTATCTATATTTACATGTTTTCATATTGAATCATCATTATTTCAGTTATATTGGGATGCCCAATTCATAATGATAAAGGAAGACTCCAAGACTTGACAAGTCAACCATGACACTACCTCTCATGGAAATCCCAATGCCGTCATCTGTATTTGAATCCAGACGGAGAAGGGCCATGTGATTTCAAGTTCTGTTCTCTAACCATTAGCCCATGGAGACCAAGGATCAATAAATGTAGGCTTTTGTTTGTTCACATTTTTAATTCTGTTATTTTTCATCCCATTTTTCCCTGGATGCCAACCCATACTACCCCTTTAGCCCATTACCAAACAATAACGACAGTTGACCAGTTTGTTGGAGACGACTCTAAAAAACATTGTGGGAAAAGGAGAAATTTCTCATAACGTCCTTTCACCTTGTCGCTATTGAACTGGCCTGAATATCAAACCCTCTACATGGTAACAGCATTGTCAGGATTGGCCTTTAAAAACATTTACATGAAATTTTCAAAAAGCTATTAATCTTTCCTGTGGGAGCTTGTTAGATTCCTCTCATCAAGACAATTTAAATTAGTACCAACAATGAAGGGTAATAGAAAATAAAATGAATAAGAGATTTGTTTGGAAATTACACTGTTTTTCAGGATCCCAATTTTATATGGCCAATTTCAGTTTGTAGAAAGATGATGTTATACAAACCAATTGTTGGCTTTGCCATACCACTGCCACGTCCTACACTCACACTGTAGGAGAATACACTCTAATCTGGCTGCTTTCAGTTTGTAGAAAAGATTGTATGCTTACCATTTGTTGGCTTTGCCATACCCCTGCCACGTCCACGCCCTACACTCACACTGTACGAGAATACGCTCGAATCTGGCTGCTGTCTCGGGGGAACGTGTGATCTAGCAGCCAATGATGTAGTCTTTGGCAGTCGCATGGCCTCTTCTGCAGGTGCTCTATTTTGGATTTGGGTGTACACATTGCTGAAACAAAGCGAGTTTGCACTATAAATTGCATATTGCAATGTCTAGAACTGGTATCTTAATTGCACAATGCTGAATGGTTTGATGCAAAATACAAAATAATTAAAGTTAAAAGTTGATGTTTATAATAAATAAAATGAAGGATCATCTTTGAAAGGTATTGAAAAGCTGCTTTCTCAACACCAAGGCTAAGCCTTTAGAAACGGGTTTTAAATCAAATAGTTAGCTTCTTATGTCTTAAAAAACATGTTCAGTAAAATATGTTTTGTAAGTTTTAAACAACTTTAACAAGAAACTTTTTTTTAGCATAATATTTTAGCATTTTAGAAGGGCTCCTATCACAATTACACAGAAATGTATAAAAGAAAATTTAAACATGAACTTGATGATAACTTCCCTTATTTATGTCCTTAAGACATCATTCCTATTTGGAACACTATATCACCAAAATGTGTCCTTTACCTGGGACATTCTGAGAACAGCGAATCCTTGAAAGTTAAGTAAATAATACACATTTCATTGCTATTATAAGTTTGTTAATAGAAAAAGCATGTGTGTAAATATATATGAAATTCTAAGAGTTTACAAACATACAAGTCTACATCTGCAAATTTAAATCTAATATTTAATGTCAGGATTGTTACAGAAGTTTGAACAACAAGCTCAAGACAAACACCGAAACAGGAAATTACCTGGTTTAAGTTTTGATCTCATTTACCTTGATTGATTGGTCCTTCTGAATTTCACATAGTCCTCATTTCGAAAAGGCACATAATTGTCCTCTGCCACCTCTGAAATTCAGATATTTCATACCCATGAGGAGCTTTGCAAATTCATACATTGGAAGACATTTTCTACAATATTTCAGTCACAAACTTTCTTATCCACACTTGTTCAACTTGTAAGTAATATTTAAAAAAAAGAATTTCAAGTCCAAGGAAAATTTACAAATATCCAAACCTACTTCCATAGAGTCTGGTTTAATAAAGGGAATTATCAATTTAATTTAGAACATTCAACAATACTTCACGCCACATACCTGTACCAGATCTCTCCAGAAAACAATGTGACAAAAATGAAATTTTTATTTCTTCTTTAGGTAATATTTGTGACATGGACATATTTAAACATAACATCAGAAGATTACACTAGAGTAAAGAGTATTATCTTCTCAATAATGGGTAGAGTTCACTGTGACAAAAGGATTAATTTCTCTCTTAATGCAACTCTAATCAAAATGAGTTTGTTCACACTGCCTTTTTTAAATTATACATATTTGTTGTCTATGTGTTATATTTAAGGACCAAGTTCTTACCTGCATCCCAATCCTCGGTTGACTCAATCTTTACATCATTATAAATAGGCGTGTCTGTACATCCTTTCAGCATTTGTCCACTGTTCTGCTTCCCTTGTCTAGACACTGTAAGTAATAAACACAATACACTGGACCAGCATTTTCTTCTAGGCCACCCTGCGGTATTGGGGGATTCCTCCCATTTCCCCAATTTCATATTGTGTGAGACAAAGCAACCCCTTAGCATTTGTTTAGGTGTATCACCGACCAGGCCAGCAGGTAACACACACAATGTAATTTATGTAGGGCTTTTTTGTGTTATATACCAAGGGCATATAAAAGTCTTCCCCAAAATTCAAAGTCACATCAGCTTTTTGATTTCCAAATTCAAATAA
Source organism: Cerastoderma edule (assembly GCA_947846245.1). NCBI lineage: Eukaryota > Metazoa > Mollusca > Bivalvia > Cardiida > Cardiidae > Cerastoderma > Cerastoderma edule. Next base: position 37,931,870 of record OX401409.1, read on the forward strand.
ATTCAGCAATAAAACTTCCCAAAAAGAAAAGGCCTAGTCCTCTTCCCAATTAAAGGGGGAAGCCTGTAATGTCACCGAGTATTATTTAAACCCTTCTTACAAAGTAATTATGCGGAACAGAAGGTTTGTATTTGGAAGTATCTTAAATTTTAAAAGACAAATTCGTTTTTCAAGATAATCAATGGGATTGTCTTTTGAAATCATTCTTTTGAATAAACACTATAAAGAGTTTATAGAAGTTTGGGGAATAAACCTGTTTTCTTGACCTCTGAATACTTCTCATTTTGGGTACTGAAAATAATTTAATGCAGTCAATCTTCTTTTAAGCAACCACTCTAAAGACTTAAAGAGTGCTTGAAATTTTCTTCAGTCTGAAGCAGTGTATAAATAAAGGACAAAGGTTATTCAGAAAGCCCCTACTGGAGCTTTCTGATTGACTGGCATCCATATCAAGCTGTTAGTTTTCTTACAAAGCATGAATCTGTCTCTTCAAATTATGGTTGCTAAACCCATTACCAAACAATTACGACATTTGACCAGTTTGATGCAGACCACTATGGAAAACATTGTTGGAAAAGGAAAAGTTGCTCATAACAAGCATTTTTTCCTTTCCCCACAATGTTTTCTGCCCTATCAGAAGATTATTTTCAAATTTCATCACATTTTGAAATGTCGTCTACAAACGCTTTCAATTTGGGACATTCAACTATTTAGCCTTTGGTAAAGGGCTACAATGAGATTAACAGCCTTACGGAACTCCAACTCGGGATCTATCATAGCCCTATCAGGGCACTGGGCGTAGTGATGTCTGAGTTCTGGCCTTGGCATCTCATGCTTGGCATTGAAGGGGCATGTTGCAAAGTCTTTTCCTGTGTAGTTCTGAAAAAAGAAAGAATGAAATATCGCATTATAGTGATCCCTAATTCAGGCTTCGAATTCGATGAATAACTAATATATACGTTTTGCATCGAACCTTCAATATTTTACTATTGATGCTTTGTATACCTTCTGTTCAGCAATTTCTGTATTTGTTAAATTCCCCACATATCCCCTTTTTCTAAAATATTCTGGACATTACACACCAACAGAAGAAGACTCTTAGAACCAATTTGATAAACAGAGCAACTGCTCACAACAAGTAATTCCTTCACTTGTCATAAAAGTTTCTATCTCACATCACAAAAGTATTATCATATTTCATACTCAATAATGTGGTCTGCTGTTGTTTTCAATTTGAAAATTACAAAATCAAACATGAAAAAATAGAATAAATCACAAAAGTATAAAGTAACCAATTATTATGTCTTCTGTCAACTTAAGCAGCAGTACATCCTGTAGGTTAACCCTTGGGGTTCTTAATAATCTTCTAAAATCAGCCAAGCGTAACAAAGCACCAGGAGTAGATAGTATTACTTATGAGCATATATTATACGGTGGTACTTTAATTAGGCAAGTTATTGTAAAACTGATAAATGCCATGTTGAAATTTTCACATGTACCCATAAGTATGAAAAGGGGTATTGTCATTACTGTTTTTAAAGGAGGAAATAAAGATAAAAAGGACCCAAATAATTATAGAGCCATTACTTTAACCTCATGTTTACTTAAATTGTTTGAACACATTTTGTTAAAAAATATGCAGTCTACACCAACGTTAAGGCCACATACATTGCAGGGTGGTTTTCAAGCAGGCCTTGGTTGTCCAATGTCCTCATTTTCCTTGCATGAATGTATCTATTATGGGAAGGAAAATCAGAGTAAATTATATATCTGTTATCTTGATTGTAAACAGGCTTTTGATAGGGTCTGGCTTAATGGTCTATTTTACAAATTGTTAAATTCTGGTATAGATATAGGTACATTTAAATGTTTGCTTAACATGTACTCTGGCCTTCATAGCTCTGTTAGAGTTAACAATGTTTTATCAAGTTCAAGCTTCTCAGTTTTACAGGGTACAAGACAAGGGGGATAACTAGCCCATTTCTATATCTCATCTTTATAGATGGACTTATTCGTCAACTAGAGCAGTCTGGTTTTGGTCTTCGTATAGCCGGAACAGACTGTAGCTCACTTAGTGTCGCTGATGACATGGTTCTTATGTCAGTGTCAAAAGTTGGTCACCAAAGCATGCTTGATATATGTTACTTGTATTCTTGTAAATGGAGATACCTTTACAACCCATCAAAATGTGCGGTAACAGTTTTTAATGAAAAGAAATCTGTACATAATAACCGTGTCTGGAAGCTCGGAGAGAGCATTATTTCTGAAGTAGATAATTACACTCATCTTGGCATCAATTGCAATAAATACATGGATATTTCCATGAATATTGATGATGCCAGTAGGAAACTTAGAAATACTCTTTTTGGCCTCTCTAATGTTGGTCTACATGAACGTGGACTTCAGACTTCAACTTCAGTAAAAATATACAAGTCAATTGTTCTTCCAAAAGCCTTGTATGGCTGTGAGTTTTGGCCAGTTTTAAAACAATCCCAGCTTTTGAAAATAGAGAAATCTCATAGATTTTGTTTGAAATATATCCAGCACCTTCCTGTTTATGCAAGAACTAATATTTGTCTTGGTCCTGTAGGGATGCTTCCACTTGATTATAAGAAACTTCTATTTATTGGTCAAATAACAAATCTTAAAAGCAATCATATTTCTAAAAGAGTGTTTAATTATCGATTGTATTCTTTTTACCAGAACCCATGCTTAAAATTAGGTTTTATACCAAATGCAGTGTTTCTGCTGAGAAAATACTCATTAGAAAACTATCTTTTGGATTACATGTCTTGTGGTCGTTTTCCGTCAAAGCTTCGATGGAAAGCAATAGTGCGTGAAGCAGTAAGTTTTAATGCTAATTCCACCTGGATCTCTCGATTGAGAATGGATACTCACTTGTCAAGTTTCCTTACATGTAAACCCGTTCTATTAAACAGAGCCGAATTATGGAATATTGAAAGGTCTTACCCTTCTATGTCAAGGCATTGTAATAATTGCATAAAATTACTTGTTAAGTTTTATAGTGATAATTTTACGATAACATGCCCTCGGTGTAGTTCTCGAGTTGAATCTTCAATTTGCTTGCATATTATTTTTGAATGCAAAGATTCTATCGAAATGAAAACATCCCTTTTGTCTATTTTGCATACCTCTTGTGGGGATACTTTGTATTTTATGTTCATTAAATTAATCACTACTGAACGATTTATAAGTTTGTTATCAGGATTAGGGAACCTAGTCGACAGGCCTGATTTAAATCGGGTGTAGGAAAATTCCCCACAGGACAATTCCCCACTAGGACAATTGCCCACTGGGACAATTGCCCACTGGGACAATTACCCACTATTTGATATAAAACAATATATTCAAATAAATTATGTTTTTTATTTATGATGTAGATTTTGCGTTAGTTACGTTATCTGTAATAATTAGAAATGAAAATAAGAATGGAAAATATCAAAATAGAGATTTGAAGCAGTGTTCTTTTTTTTTGTTTGCAAAATATATACTGATAAAAGAATTGTGCAGAATGCATGTAACAATTTATTATCAGTAGTATTGCAAAAGTCAAGTTAATATCAATACTCAATTAGTTGGACTGATGATTCAAAATTTTAACCTAATGTGAAATACTTTACTTTGCAAATATTGAAGATTCTAATTAAAAGACTCTGTGAATTCTTATGATATTTATTTGTTAAATGCTTACATATTTCAAGTAGATGGACTGTGGGGTCTAATGGGATAAAATATAAGGAAGTATAGGGATGATAAAACAATTTCAAAAGAACAAGAAATGAAGAATTAAGATGTGAAAATCCAACACAGACTGAAAAACATGTACATTATTGATCTATCAATTAAAACCTCATTAGCAAGGTGTAGCTAAAGGATTATTAAAGGTGTGGAGCAAAGCAATCGTTTATTCAATCCAAATCCAAAAATTAAAAAGCTTACCAAAATATAAATTTATCAATAAATCTGTTTTCAATTGCCTAAATCAATAAATCGGTTGATTATTATTGAATCCATGATCACTGATTTTTGATTGGTTTTAATTTATTGCCTCAATAGTAAAGATTCATGAACATGTCAAAAGATATATTTCATTGCTATTGTTTATTAAAAGTGCGGAATTGTCCTCATTCTCATTACAAAAAGATTTGTGAATGGACCAATCTTTTGACCTTTTTTTCAACCATGTGTTTTTTGTTTGGCTATTGTAATATAAATATATTTTCATGTGTAAATTGAAGATAATGGTTTAGGAATATATTTTAAAACTTCTTTATTTCAGATTCTTGAAAAAAATGTTTTATGACGATTTCATTTTACCAGTGGGGAATTGTCCTATTCGACACAAATGTGGGGTATTGTCCGGTGGGTAATTGTCCTGTGGGTTATTGTCCTAGTGGGTTATTGTCCTAGTGGGGAATTGTCTGTACCCCATTTAAATCATGATGTAATGTTGTCGCTCATTCCAACCTTAAGCTGTTTTCTTTTTTGGCAATGTTTGAATAAAACCTCTACTTACTGGTCAAATTTACATTCCTGCCTTTCGCTTTCGTTACAGGGTTGTAGCTTATATTCGACATTTCTCTATTTTCAATTTCTCTCCAGGCTCCATCCTTTTTCTCCGAAAAGGGATGATAGTTTGGGAAGGATCTTTGCCTGATATGCATGTTTGTCTATCATCAGTAGCATTACATGTTCATATATTATGTTCATTGTCGCTGATGTATCTTCTTTTCTCATTTTCATTTTTTTTCTTTTCTAATGTTGTTTATTATTTCTATTTTCTGTAAACATAATTATATTGGCGGACAAATAAAAAAAAAAAAAAAAATCTAATTCTAAATGGGAACCTAACATCGTATTGGAAAACCCCAAAATGGACTATATTTATAAATCAAACGAAAAACCCACTGAGAACTATAAATATATTTCATCCAATGGGGCAATGGGGGGGGGGGGGGGGGTGGGACTAAGGAATAAGTTTTTCCAAATCTTGATAGTCCAAAAATCTGTGTGCCGTGTTCTGTGTTCAATCCTAAACTCTATACTGTGGGTACTCATGCAGTCTTTCTTTTTCAGTTTTTGGGGAAAGGGGTTGAGTCCCCATAAGGGGGGGGAGGGGGAGGATTGGTGTATAAAAGGAGAAATTTCTATGCTTAGCAAGTAACAGTACAAAATTCACGATACATAGAGAAAAAAAATCCAATTTTTTTTTCATCAACATGTTTTGTTCATGTTCAACATTTCCTGATCAATATAGAATGCCATTTCCAAGAGGGGAATTTTTACCAATATTTAAGGGGAAAATACATATTTTAGAGATGGGGAAATGGAATGGAATAATGCGAAATATTTCATAAAAATAACTTTGTTGTGTGAGAGAAACAAAAGAAGAACTGGACCTCTGTGAAAATATAAATATAATATTAATTTCAAATTATCTTCATGTCTGTAAATGGTGTGTACATGATCTATATAACATTTTTCTATTTTACTTCCAAAACATACCTAAAAATCTCATATTTTGGGATGCATTTTTAAAAAGAAATTGACATATTAACAGGGGATGAACACTGAAAACAATCTTGGAAAGACCCCGAGTTACCACTGCAAGAAATAAAAAAAATATATATATATTGCTCCTTAGGTTTTTCTTAATATAAAGGAAATATTTATTTCTAACCAGCCACAAATTCCTGAGAACCAAACCTCACCTTCCTGCACTTCATTAGGTGGTATTGGAACCTCTTTGCACGAACCATGTGGACCTTATCATACGGACACTCCAGAAGCTCCTCGGGGTCATGAACTTCATATTGCGCCATATTGACTGCTTTACCTGGAATAAACAAAAAAACAATTGATGAAAATCAAACGTTGGATAGAATTTTAATAGATCTTCTGCCTACATTGTCTTATTTTTTCAACCAACTATAAAAGAACTATATTCATAGCTTATTTCTCTCCAATTTCCATTGAGTTTGTTATCATAGTTATACAAATGCAGTTATTCCAAGAAATCATGAGACAAATGGAGTGTTGCTACCTTTTACACTTCAAGAAAAGGGAAAACCTACGAGTTTGCAAACGATATTTTTTCAAAGAGGAAAATTGGATGACTTCTTAAATCATAGAATAAAATGGAATCCGAGTAAGGGAATTTGTTAGAAATGGACTGGAACATTTACCAAGTAAAGCATAAATTTTCCCCCAATTTTTTCTTTGTTGGTAACATTTCCATTTAAAACCGCCAACACTGGTGATTCCATGAATGATGCAAAGCACTCTGACTTCTAAGTTCAAGTCACTAACAGTCATTTCCTGGATTGAATTACAGAATATCAACTTAAGGGATGAACTTAACGCTACACTCAATAACAAAATCAGAATCGACAGTCTTAATGTTAGTAGTGAAAATTTCTTTCTCAAATGATGTACTATTTACAATTATTATTCAAGAGACTAAAAAGGAAATCTGTGTTTCCAAAAGAATTAATCCCATATCCAAAATAAGTTTATAACCATGTGCTTCTTACTTACAATGATTATAGAATCAGAAAATAAATCAAAAGAGCTCTTGGTAATTACCTTGATTGTGATCTCACTGTGTCCAATAATTAACAGATAGATTGTCAAAGTGCAGATTTTGTTAAACTATGATTTTTGTTGCTATATTTACTGTGAGCATTCAATCGTGAAATGATTCAAGTGGGGGTGTTTTCGATCATTTTACTTGAAAGACAATGTATACTAATAATCTCACACAAAAGCTTATAACTTCCTATTTCAATAATTTTATGCCTCCAAAATATCTGCCATTTAATTTGTCACATTAAAGTACCATTGCTGCCAAAGACTTGACATGAAAGTAAGGTTTAAACAGTCTTTGTAATACGAACATAAAGGTCGAAAAGCCACTTGCCCCCCCCCCCAAGGACACACACCTGAATGACTTGTAGCCCTATATTTTATAGTGAACTGTGCGCTCTCGCCTGCAACATCGCTTATGTTGCAACATACGGATCACGGCTTTCCGTATGACAGTTTATTTAACACACAAAAAAAAAAGAAAAAAAAAATAGAGATATTTTTCTAACGTTTACTTTTCTTTTCGTAAAAAAAAGTTTTCAAAATATACATGAGAGACTATACAGAGTACAAGTACCTGAGACGAAATAACCTGAGCAGATATTACGGCTGATTGAGGCTGATAACAACAACAAATAGTCATTTTAAGGGTAGTTTCGAAAGACTCCTCGTCTAAATTACCATGGGGTGGGCTAGATTACCTAGGCTTGCTTTAAAAAAGAAGAGAAACAAACATTTCTTGAAAGTAAATAACACCCCTTTTTAGGTCATAGTGGACAGTCAGACAGAAACTTGATGACAATCTATGAAATCAGATTGGGGTTGGGAATCAGTCGTACCATTTATCTGGCAGGAGGAAAATTTCGATCCGCAGGAATAATAAAATTAAAACACGAGTTTTAATAATTCTTGTGGAATTCTTACGTGTTTGTTGAAATGCTCATTTCATTGTCCTAAAAGAGTTTTATTCTTTTCAATTTTGGACCGGAATAATGATATTTGCGATTTTCGGGATGTTCAATTTTCAGCCAGCTACTATCTTAGACCAATAGGCCTACGTTGTGAGCAAATTATAGTTTTGACACATTTTGTTCCATAATAAACCAGACATTAACAGTTAGCACAACAAAACTATAATCTATCGTTGAAGGAAGAGTATTGGTGTATTTTTCCCAATCGTTTCAATTTATTATATCAGATATGCTTATCAGACATAAGTCTAATTCCCTTTAACGTACTAATGTATCGACATGTCTTTACATACGCATGATTCTTTGTGACATAATCTTTGTCAATACTTCAACTAGGTTATGCAATTTGGGTCCTTCTTCCTTTCTGATCTATGTGTATAGATAACGGTGGCATCAAAATCTCCTAATATAATGTTAATTCGCTAGGACTGTGATCAAAGCGTACTCTCAGAGGATTAGATAAGATGCATATTCGCATAAGCATATATTGTTGGTACTCATTGGAATCGTCTCGAGAGGACTAGTACAGTGAGAACTTTCAATATAGGATCTCTCCAAGACTTTCTAAAATACTTCAAATACCATGACCACAATGCGGATTTTATCTGAACCACGGCTTATCTTGGCCAACACCTTTGGTTTTGGATTAACCCTTTCCCAAACAACAAATTTTCGACTCTCCCAAATCGAAAGAGTTTGCAGACGACATTTCAAAATGTGATGAAATTGAAAAAATATTCTTCGGAAAGAGCAGAAAACCTTGTGGGAAAAGGAAAAATTCCTCGTTACGAGCAATTTCCCCTTTTCCCACAATATTTCTAAAGTCGTCTGCAACAAAGTCGTCAAATGTCGTTATTATTTGGGAAAGGGTTAATGCATTTACCCTGAACTGTAGAGCAAGTACAACATGAAAATTGAAAAAAAAATGTGTCCCCGAATAAGCATCGGTGTTGTATTATCCGAACTGCACATTTGAACATCAAGGGTTCAATGCAAGACTATTGTAAGTGCTTCATAAACATGAAACACTTACTACAGTATTGCATTGAACATGGTGATGCATGGTGTCTTCGTTGTCTCGTTATACTGCATAATTTGTAAGCAAACGTCTATCCATTCCAACAGGCCAAGATGAAATATTTAGGCCAAGCGAAATTGAATCTTGCACACAATCTTTACCATAGTAAATCGGTTCCCGGTACGCTACCATATTCATCAATATTCGTGAGGAACGAATGATATCTCTGCAAAGGCTTGCACATTGTACGTCCAGGCAGAATTTCGTTCCCTGGCTATTAAAGAAGAAAGTATTATTGTGAATTAATTCGAAGAATGACACATTTTGGGACTGTACTGGGGAATTTCTTTATTATTGTTAAATTCCTATTTCGTCGAAATATTTAATCGAGCCGGCTATTATCAGTGAAAATATGGGTTAGATAAAAAGTTATCTGACATACGAGCCAGCCAAAGATTGATATCACAGTTTTGTTGGTGAAAATAACCTCTTTACACTATTGGTACCATATATCATGGGAACATAAGAATAGCCTGGAAGTGCTGAAGGTAAGAGAAAAAAAAGGGGGGGGGGGAATAAGAATATGTTATATTACCAAACGCTAAACGTATATTTGTTGGGGGAAATTCGGGCAGCAACATGTTAGAGGCGTCTAAAGGTGTGCTGACTGTCGAACAATATCTGTAATTACACAACCGGGATTAAACTTCCGAATAAAAAGAAGAAAACCAGTCAAATTATGGCATTGGGTCTTTCCCGCGTTTTTAAGGTAGTCAACGGGTAAGTGGTACACGGCACTTTGGGAGAATGGCTGCTAACGAAGTTTCTAGTGTGTCCGAAATCATTCTGACATCCCTACTAAGTTCGATGGCGATTATACTTTCGAAGTTTCTGTCATAATAAAAGGCTCTACCTTTAAAAAGTCCGTTTATTGATGTTACGTCTTAAGCATATTGTTATCGTTATCACTCCTTTCCCCCAACACACACACATATATATATACTGACACATACTGAGTCTTTATAGCAAATCTTCTATTCACTTCAATGAAAGTCATACACTTGTATTGATATTGTCATTAAAGAGGTCACATAGATTACTGTTACACGTATGTACTTTTTTTTAAATTTCATTTCATTACATAAAGTGCATTCCACGGTGAATTTTCTTGTTATAGTGCACGTTGCACGAAAAGCATCTTTAATAAGTTATGTTTCATTGTTTATGAAATTTCAAAAAGTTACTTTTGAAATGTGATCACAGGTTTTCACCGACATCGAAAACTGAGTAAATGGCAGTCAGGAATGAACTATAACGTAGGTAGATTTATTATGTCATAAGGTACACTTAATCCTTAGAATGCTTGGTAATTTTCTAGAAATAGGATTTTGTCATCTGCTTTCCAAACATTAAATACTAGTACCTGCTTAATTTTGATGAGGAAATATACTAGACCTTGAGCCAGAAAAGGCCCTGCTCCCCTCCTCCCCCCCATCTAGCTATGGGGCATTAGCAGACGAAAGATTGCAAAGTTCCGTTGTGGCTTTACGGAGTTATGGGACTTTGAAAATGGGCTTATCAGTAATATATAGCCTATATGAGAAAATCTTTAAAAAATCTTCTCCCTTTGATTCATAAGACCTAGAGCTTTAATATTTGGTATGTAACATCATATACTGGTCCTCTACCATTTTTGTTCATATCATGACCGCTGGGCCAAAATTGGCTCCGCCCTAGGGGCTTATCAGTTTTGCATTGCCTTAATTATGTATAAAAAGGTTTAAAAATCTTCGTTTTCTAAGGATCCATTTGACCTAGAGTTTTGATTATTGGTATGTAGCATTATCTATTGGTCCTCTTCAAACTTTGATAGATGATGACCTTTGGGCGTTAATTGGCCCCGCCCTAGGGGCTTTTCAGTTTAACATAGCCTTACATAGCAAAATATTTAGAATTCTTCTTCTATGGAGCCATGATACCTAGAGCTTTGATATTTGGTATGAAACATCATCTACTGGTCCTCTACCAAGCTTGTTCAAATCATGACCGCTTGGCCAAAAATGGCCCCGCCCTAGGGGCTTATCAGTTTTACATTGCCCTAATTATGGAGATTTTCTTTTAAACATCTTTGTTTTCTTAAGATCCATTTGACCTAGGGTTTTGATATTCGGTATGTAGCATTATCTATTGGTCTTCTTCAAGTTTTGAGAAGATGATGACCTTTCGGCCTTCAATTGCCTCATAAATTATCAGTTTAACATAGCATATATAGAACAATATTTAAAAATCTTCTTTTCTGGAGTCATAAGACCTAGAGCTTTGATATTTGGTATGTAGCATCATCTCAGGGTCCTCTGCAAAATTTATTTAAATCATGTCCCTCAGATTTAAAATTGCCCCGCCCTAGGGGCTTATCAGTTTTGCATAACCTTATACAAGAAAATCTTTAGATTTCTCTGGAGCCATATTGCCTAGAGCTTTGATATTTGGTATGTAGCATCATCTACTGTTCCTCTACAAATTGTTTCATTCAAATCATGATCACTGGGCCTTCAATTGTCACACCCTACGGGCTTATCAGTTATACATAGCAGTAAATAAGAAAATATTTGATAATCTTGCTTTCTGGAGCCATATTACCAAAGGCTTTGACATTCCATATGAAGCATCATCAACTGGTCCTCCACCAAGTTTGTTTTTATCATGACCCCATGTCCTATGGGCTTATCAGTTATACATAGTAGTCTGTAAGAAAATATTTAATAATCTTCATCTCTGGAGCCATATTGCCTAGAGTTTTGACGTTTGGTGTGTAGCATCATCTATTGATCCTCTACCAAGTTTATTCAAATAAAAAAATCTGGTCTAGCGTGGCCACAACCTAGCTGCATATATCAGTTTAACATAGCAGTATATAAGAAGATATTCAAAAATCAACATCTCTCTTATTGTTCTCTATCAATATAAATCAAATTATGACTCCTTGGCATAAAATGACTCACCACACCACCCAAGGGACATATCAATTTAAAGTAAATTTATTCAAGAAAATCTTTAAAAGTCTTCTCCTCTACTGCCAGTTAGCCTTTATTTTATATTAAGTATAGTGTAGCAATGCGTTCGTAGTCTTCCACTAAGTTTATTCAAATGACAGCCAGGCTAAAAACTGCCCAAAAGAAAATATTTGAAAATCTTCAATATGTTATTCATTCATGACCCATTGTCCCACCCTCTTTAATCATAATAATTAATTATTAATACTAGTTTAATACAAGTGCCCAGATAAATTAGTTTTGTTTGTATACTTCAACTATCTTTGGCCATTTAAACAGGGTTGACAAACAATTATATGGCTTGGAAAATCACCTTCCTGAAATTTTGCAAGCACGTTCCATCATTATCTGCGAATGTGGGATAATCATGAAGTTACTTCTGTCCTTTATCCAGGCAAATATAACCAAAAGGCAAAATGATTTCAAGCAAAGAATCAGAAAAAAAGATAGAGGTTTGCATTTACTCAATACAGTCTAGACGATTTGACATGTTACCTACCTGAAAACCTGGATGTTAAAAATTGCGGAACAAACAGGCGATGATGCCAGTTGTTCAGTGAAATGTAAATCTGCTGAGGAGAAGACTTTTGATATTTTTTTACATACATTTATGTAAAACTGATATGCCTCTGGGGGTGTGTGTGTGGGAGGGGGGTATTTTAATCCCCAGGTGTCATGACTTGATCAATATTGAAAGAGGACAACAAGAGAGATGAAGATTTGTAAAGTTTTTCTTTTTTCTTATATACTGCTATGAACAGAACAGAACAGAACAGATTTTTATTTCACGACTTGTACATAGTACATCATCATACATAAATAGTATGAAAAAAACAAATATATCACATGGTGTATGAAAAAAGTTACATATCATGAGGATGAATTCAAAAGAAAAAATACAAGAAAAAAATACAACAACAACAACAACTATACAAATGAATTTCTGAGTGTAAAGGCTTCCTTTGCGTATTTTGCAACTCTAAATAGTGTATTTTTATCTGTTGATTTCATGAGTTCAATAAATTTAAACATATTTGGTCTCTTATAGTAAAATTTATTCAAATACTTTTTCCGTTGATTTTTAAAACAAACACAGACACAAATAAAGTGAAATTCATCTTCGATGTCATTTGAATTACAACATAAACAATATCGTTCATTTCTATTAATTCTATTTCGCCCAAACCTCCCTGTCTGTATCCTCAAGGAGTGCGACGACAATCTTAACCTTGATAAAATGATTCTTAAGGAGTTTGGCAACACGTCTAAATAATGTTCATATTCAAAATTCATTTTAAAACATTTGTAAGTATCTAAAAGTGAAGTGTTTTCAATGGAATGATGCCATTGTTGAATGAAAGTTTCAATTAAACGTTGCTTAAAAATATATGGGAAGGTTTTGATATTTAATTCTGCTGGATTATAAAATGCATACCCAAAACCGTACATATTAAGAAGATTTTTAACATCACTAACCCAATTAACAGAACCGTTTTCGCTATCAATTAGACCTTGTTCATAGACTTTGGTGATCAGAATGTTGTCCGAAGAAAGTATTTTGCACCAATATTTAATAATGCCCACATACCTACTTATATAAAGAGGATAACGGCCAAGTTCGCCATAAACAGCGTTTGAGCAAGTGCTCATCCGCACACCCAACATCCTTTTACAAAATTTTAAATGTACCCTTTCTATTTCTTTAGACTTGGAGAAACCAAAAATCTCTGAACCGTATCCTAATATGGACCCAACAAAGGAGTCAAATAGCTGACATAGTATATTTGGTTTTAATTTAACTTTTTTTGCAATTTACTAATAACATATTCAGCGCTTTTAAAGCTTTCCCAATAGTGTACTCTTGGTTTTTCAAGAATTTACCACAATAGTTAAAAACAATACCCAAGTAGTTAAAGTCATCGACGATATCTAACTCGGATCCCTTATAAAACCATTTCGCATTTGTTAATTTTCCTCTTTTCCTAAATACCATTACTTTGGTTTTATCAGTATTAACTTCAAGACCCCAGTTATCGCAATAATTGGACAGGAGATTAAGACTTTTTTGTAATTCATCTGGAGATTTTGCCATTATGGCCATATCATCGGCAAAAAGTAATAAAATTAAGACAGCATCATCGATAGTTAAGCCAGAGTCAACATCGTCTTGTAAAAACAACTCTAGATCGTCTAAAAAAAGAGACACTAAGATCGGTGAACTCACTTCACCCTGTCTTAAGCCAACAGCACATTCAAAATAGTCTGAGTAAGTATTACACTGTTTAACGCATGATTTCACTTTACAATACATATCTCTAAGCACGCGTAGTAATTTACCTTGTACACCCGCATGGTAAAGTTTATACCAAAGAGCATTTCTGTTTATGCTATCAAAACATCGCTTTAGATCTACAAAACATACATACAATTTTTTGTTTTCATTGAGATATTTCTGTACAACAGACAACAAAATAAACATAGCATCAACAGTAGAATGTCCCTTTTTAAAACCAAATTGCGAATCTGAAATTTTATTATTATCTATACAAAAAGTTTCGATTCTTTTATTAAGAATTGTTGTAAACAATTTAGACAAACAGCTGACTAAAGTAATACCTCTGTAATTACTAGCAACATTTTTATCTCCTTTTTTATGTATTGGTATGATAACCCCCTCAGTCCACGCATCGGGGAAACAACCCGAATCTAAAATAGCATTAAAAATATCTTTTAAGTGACACACCAGAATGTCAATACTTTCAATAAAATATTCATTCAGAAGACAGTCTCGACCGTATGCTTTACCAGCTTTCAACTTCTTAACAGCATGATAAATTTCATCACATGTAATTGGAGAATCTAATTCAGTAAAAGAACAATCAAGATCATTAAAATCGTGGTTAACACAAAATGAGTCGGCTAAATCATTTTTAGACTGAGAAATAACATTACTTAGAGACGAAAAATAATCATGAAAATCATCAATAGAAATAGAACCACCAAGGGGTTTATTATTTTTCTTAAAGTACTTCCAAAATTCTTTTGGTTTACATTTCCTTAAATTTTCAATTTGCATTATTTTGCTTTTTTCGTAATTTCTTTTTTTCAGACGACACATATCTTTATAGTTCTTTTTACTTATACACATATTTTCTCTATTTGTAGAGGATCTACAATACTTATAAACGTTTAAAGCATTAAGGTAACCTTTTTTTAGGCTACTACATTCTGCATCAAACCAAACAGCATCATTCGATATAGATTTATCTGAAAAACAACTTTTACTGTTGCCTGACCACAATTTACCGAACAATGGATCTGCAACATCTCTGATAATAAAAGAAAACTTTTCTATTAAATCATTTATAGACAAGCGTTCGCTAGAGTTTAAATCATTGGTTAACCTGTTAAGATCTGGTAGCTTTGTGATTAAATTATTACGAAAAGAGTCCTTAAGTTCGTGATTCCATTTAAACCTATTTTCTTTCTTAACATCTTCTTTAGCCTGACAACTATTTATATACAGTGAGTAACATATTGGAGCATGGTCACTCCATTCATTCAATGACTCAACTTTAAATTTCCCGACAGTTGGAAAGTGTTTTTCTTGTGTGAGCAGATAATCAATCACGGACTCCCCGTGCGTAGACACAAATGTAAACTCACCCTTACCCCGGTCCTCCCCCAATCTACCATTGACAATACGTAGTTTAGTACCTTTACATAAGTCTAATAGTTTCATACCGTGGGAATTACTAGTCTTGTCAAGGGAGGCCCTGGGAAGGTACTGGTCAGGGATATAATCATCATCATCACATACGCTATTATTAATGTCAAAATTGATAAAATCATTCTTACCACCAACTCTCGCATTTAAATCGCCGTTTATATACACATTTCCAAGTTTTTCGAAATACATTACATCATTTTCCAATAAATCAAATAAATCGACGTTTGTGGAATTATATGCAGGAGAGTTTTCAACCCATATATACGCTCCACAAACGTAAGCATCAGAATCTAAGTTAAAAAAGTTTTTATCTAGTTTGATCCAAATTAATGAGTCACAATGGTTTTTGACCACAGTAATACCTTCTTTAATAGAATCCTTATAATATAAAACAACGCCTCCACTACAGCGTTTAGCCTTACGGTGTTGAAATTTACGAAAAAAATTATGGCTTTCATAACCTGACAATTTCACATCACTACTACTACATGTCCATGATTCATACAAAAAGATAACATCATAGAAAGTTAATAACTCTTCAAACTCTACACTATCCTTTTTGTCGACCGTGAGACCGTGGACGTTTCCACGACAGAATATTCACCCTCTTCGCATCCCTAGTCGCGCACAGGACATCCGTCAATGTACAGAGTGTCATAAGACACCCACGCTGTCTTGTTCGCGTCACGTGCAGCTCTCATCTTGGGAAAAAGTTTTTTCCTCTTTTCAACAATCTCCTTCATGTAAAACTGATATGCAGCTACATGTCGGCTGGGCCATGCTAGGCCAGGGGTCATGATTTCAATAAACTTGGTAGAAGAGCAGTAGATGTTGCTACATATCAAATATCGAAGCTCTTTGTCTGATGGCTCTAGAGGAATGAATGAATGAATGAATGAATGAATGAATGAATGAATGAATGAATGAATGAATGAATGAATGAATGAATGAATGAATGAATGAATGAATGAATGAATGAATGAATGAATGAATGAATGAATGAATGAATGAATAAATGAATGAATGAATGAATGAATGAATGAATGAATGAATGAATAAATGAATGAATGAATGAATGAATGAATGAATGAATAAATGAATGAATGAATGAATGGTGTTTTAAGGCGCATCGACAGGTAAGGTCATTTAGCGTGTATAATGATGATGTTGATAAATATATATTGAGTTATTTACCGGTTTAAATGAATTTTTAATGAATTAATACACGATAATAGATAGAACGTTTGTAAAGAGTTAATGCTATTGATATATGTAGGTTTTAAATAAGTAAGAAATTACAATTTATTGTAAATTCCAATCTCTTTGAGAAAGGAAATGATTTATTAAATAATGATACAGAGAGTCTCAAAAAGCTGTCTAAAGAGTGTCGATGTGGAGATTATTAACGATTTTCTTGTGAACTGCTATTACAAACTGATAAGCCCCTTGGGCGGACCATTTAAGGCAAAGCGGTCATGATGCTACATATAAATTATCAAAGCTCTGGGCAATGTTGCTCCAGAAAGGAAGATTATTAAATATTTCTTACATACTGCTATGTATAAATGATAAGCCCATAGGGTGCGAACATTGTAGGCCCAGTGGTCATGAATTGAACAAACTTGGTAGAGGACCAGTAGATGATGCTACATACCAAATATCAAAGCTCTAGGCAATTTGGCTCCAGAAAGGTCTAAAGATTTTATGACATAAGTCTATGTAAAACTGATAAGCCCCTATGGCGACGTCATTTTATTTCCCGTCGTCATGATATTAACAAATTTGGCAGAGGATCAGAAGGTGATGCTGTACATATCAAATACCAAAGCTTAAGGCCTTATGGCTCCAGAAAAAAAGATACTTAAATAATTTCCTATATAATTATATGTTAAACTGATAAGCCCCAAGGGCAGGGCAATTTAAGGCCGAAAGGTCATCATCTTATCAAAAAGTTCAGAGGACCAATAGATGATGCTACATACCAAATATCAAAACTCTAGGTCAAATGGATATTAAGAAGAAGATGATTAAACCCTTTCCTATGTAATTAAGGCAATGTAAAACTGATAAGCCCCTAGGGCGGGGCCATTTAAGGCCCAAAGGTCATCATCTTTTATACATAATTAAGGCAATGTAAAACTGATAAGCCCCGAGGGCGGGGCCATTTTGGGCCCAGCAGTCATGATTTTAACAAACCTGGTAGAGGATCAGTATATGATGTTACATACCAAATATCAAAGCTCTAGGACCTATGGATCAAGAGAAAAATATTTTTAAAGATTTTCTCATGTAGGCTATAATTTACTGATAAGCCCATCTTCAAAGTCGCATAACTCCGTAAAGCCCCAACGAAACTGTGCAATCTTTCGTCTGCTTATGTCCTATAGCCCAAGGTTTAAGAAAAACATAACCTTCAAAATTCCCCCTTTGGGGGAGCAAAAGTGTTCTTGGTTTATGGCCTATACTCAGAGAAGCAAACATGTTAGATCACTGGCCAGCCGCCAATTTACTTAGCGGCTGGCCTTGATCTTACCTGTTTGCATAAGCATAAAGTCGATTCCAGCACTGTTGTTTATACCTTTCAGTTATCATCATGGATAAGGAACATAAGTGTGACGCACACGGGGAGAGTGCCACGGCCTATTGCAGGGAACACAAAGTTCTCTTGTGTACCAAGTGTTTCATCAGCAAAGTCCACAAGGTCGAGGATTGCGAGTTATGCGAAAAGCAGACCCTTTTACCAACTGACATCTTGTACCTGAATTTGAAAAGCTTGGAGAAAACCATTAAAGAGAGAATTGCCATACAAAAAGCGGAACAGAAATCGTTGGAAGACCTCCATAAGGCGTTAGAAAACCAAGTTGAGACCTGTTACGGTAGCCTTATTGCCAGTTTGGAAGAAATGAAACAGAAAACATTAGATTACCTTGATAAGTCCATTGATAGGCGCAACGTCGCTGTAGTAAGGCGTTCTGATGCTCTTGTCGAAAGCCAAGCCAAGGTTTTAAAACACATGGCAGGTGTTGGCTGTAATACAAAGATGGAGAGCCAAGATCCCATCAACGTCGAAGAAATAGAAAAGGAGCTTAAATCACTGAAGGCGAAGGTAGATAAAAGTTCTACTAGTTTTCTGAACCCCATTGAAGGCACATTTATACCTTATAAGGCGATGCTCACATTTCCTGATAAAGTGCTGGGAGACATCGAATTCAGTGACGCACTATACGAGTATGTTAGCGAATTGGACCTTGGCCCACCCCAGGCTGCAAAAGATCACCCAAATGCGACGTGTTATAGAACCAATGACCTAGATGCAATCCAGGTAAACGATAGAGATGTCGATGGAGGCCAGGCAAACCCCGTGGTGTCTGAAACGGCTGCTGCATATGAGCCCGATAAACGACCTGCTGTTCCTCCCAGAAAGGCGGAAATTTTTGGAAAGTCCAATTTAATCACCAACGAATCTGATGCCTATGCAACAGTTGCCAAAAACCGGCCATCGAGTGATATTCCACCTACAGAGGCGGAAATTGTTGGAAAGTACAACTTTATAACCGACGGATCCGACGACTATGCAACGGTTGTCACAAACCTGCCTTCGAGGGATATTTCATACGGAGATGCGGGAAAGTACAACTTAATCACCGAAGGATCCGACGCCTGTTACAACCACTTTTAATAAAACACTAGTTTTGAAGAAAATACTTCAATTATCTCGTTTTATGTAAAAACTTGTTGCGATGTCTTACCACTCATCTATCGAGAGGAACACTTTTTGAATTAACTTTTGACATATTGACTTAGGCAACATTTTATGAATATTTAATGGGACTACTTGATTGTAAGATGAGTTCTGGACACAGCATTTACCTCCCTGAAAACCAAATTGGGCTTATAATCAAATTGCAAGTTCACTCATTCATGACAGTTTAGTCTCAATTTGACTTGAAAACACTTCGATTTAAAAACCAGTTTATGCATCATACATGGGGCTTAATTGTGTACTTTACCATTTCTTTATGGCATCATACTTAACTGCATTTGTTGAAAAAGACTTAAAATCCGCTGTGACTAATTGATAAATTGTTCTTAATGAAAAATTAATCGTTTAATCGAAGTAGTTCTTACAATGTATCATGTTTCGTCTTTGCATTTGTGTCGTCTGTACTTGCGCTCAATCTTTGTGTATTGTGAGGGAAATGTAATAGTGGTCAATACACATTTTTTTCTGTACCACAACTTTGTTTTTAACTAAAGGTGAATCAATGAATTTACGTAATGTGTTAAGAGAGGCTCTCTCAGAGATTTGTGCTTTGGTAGTAATAAACGTTGGAAATTTGATATCCACAATCCTTGTCACTAAACCAAAGATCATTTTCATTTTATTTACTTATAAGATGCTAAAACCCTGTGAGTTCGTTCATTAATGTGAAGTGAGCCTTCGCGCATGTCTGTTCTTCTTTGGGAAGGCCGGTTTATAAGTAAACGGAGAAATTCTTTCTTGATCACCTTGCCATTTGCAATTGGACTAAGAATAACAACTACACAACAAAGACATGGTGGAATACTCAACAATCAATGTAAAAAGTGTGAGTATTTTATATTTTCCTCATTAATGTATTCGCAGTTTGTTTTCTTCTTTGCTTGACACATTTTCATTTGATGCGGCAATTGAGTATGTGGGTATTTCTCTTATCATCTAAAGTCGGGCATCTCAACATAACCGAAGTAATGGTGGCAAGATGTAAAACCCGTAGAGACGAATTAAACATTTACTAAATGACAACTTTTTATACTATTCTCAACTGGTAGTTCCTTTAGGAACGAATTTGTTGTTTTGGAAACAAAACACTTTCTTATTATAGATCCTTTCAAAGCCCATCAAGAGAAGGCCGCTAAAAGCTAAAAGCCAGGGTCTGTTTGGAAAAAGACTTTCCCTTATAGTGCTGGAACTGACTTCATACTTATGCAAATAGGTTAAATCACAGGCCAGCCGCAAAGTAAATTGGCGGCTGCCTTGTAATCAAACCTGTTTGCTACTCTTGGTATCTTTCCTCATTAAGCAGCTATTAAAAGTTTTGTAAAGCAGATGACACAAAAATCTATCTTTAGAAACTTACCAAGCATTCTAAGAGTAAAATGATCACATGATCACTATATAAAAACGTATCAAATATCAACATGATTCGTGAACTTTGACCCGTCATTGCTCTTCAAGGGACATAACTCTACTATGGTCGCCTATTCGTGACATACGCCGAACGGCAAAACCTGAACACCTATCATCGATTTAGCACCAGTATTGTATGCTTCTCAACTAACCAGAATTGACACCCATGAAAAGTCGATTGGCATCAAGTAGGTTCAAATTAAGATGGAATCATGTAATACAAGAGACAGAATGCATATTTTATGTATATGTTTAATTATTAAATGATTTGAATAGCGTAGTGCATTTCAACATTTTTATTTGCGTATAACGAAAAACTTTTGACTGATTCACAGTATCCAAGATGATTTCCTTTAACAGAAAACAAAAGAACATTTACTGCTTAAAAAACAAAAAAACAAACAAACAACAAACACAAAAATCAACACATTTTTTATATGAATAATTGTCATATGTAATTGATTATATTCTGGCAACATCCAAATTGTCTTATGAACGATTGGGCTGAACCCATTGTGTCTGATATATAATGGATCTTTAATGGGAGTAGTCATCTTTTGTCCATATCTGCAAGAACCATGTAACCCAATCTGATACAGCATTACGTTTTAGCAAACTTGATATTTCCACATTATCCCATCTTTATCTAAGAAAAATCCTTTAAAAATTGTCCTTTCAATTTTCTTCCATTTTCCTTCCGCTTCCAATTGGTCCATTAGTGGTTCGAGACGTCCCCTATATTCATCGACCGTTTGTAGATGCTGTTCTCTTGTCACTAATACAATACGACCCCCTGGTAACAAAAGAAAATCATAAAACAACAATGCAATTAAAGATTAACATTGTTGAATAAAGTTGGATAACATAAAGGGACACACGATGGCATGAACCCTTTATGTTTCTATATGTTTCTATATTGTCCTTAGACAAGAGCGGAGAAGTCATCAATTTCATTCTGAGAAAATCACACATAAAGGGATTATTTACACGTTTTGCCGATAGTTTAGACATCACAGAATGCTACCTAACGTATCTTATACTGGGCTCATTTACCTATCGTCACATTGCATTGAAGAATTGCTTTACTGCAATCAAATTCACAAATATACCAAACACTTAACAACGGTGTTTAGCTTATCACCAGTAAAACACCCACTACTAGGATGGGAACTAGTCCGAATGATCCAGACGTAGATATTTCATTCATGTTAGATGGGAACTGACTTGAAGCTGAAACGTGACCCTCTCCCCCCACTGCTGAATAAAGGAATGTTTATGGTCTACCCAGTTTTGTCATGGAAAACCGGTGTCTTGGTGTATGAGTTTAAGACCTGGCTTAATGAAGTCTTTGCGACATTATTACAATTGATCAAATATGTACTTATGGAAAAGTAGTCTTTGAAATACATGTAGTATTGTACAGTACTGGTGAGGAAATGCCTAGAGTATCGATATAGGGGACGACAACCATTATTAGTCTATTTAACGGTTAAACCAATTACCAAATAATAGCGATATTTACCATTGTGTTGCAGACGACTTTGAAAAACATTGTGGGATAAGGATAAATTGCTCGATAGAGCAATTTCTCCTTTTCTCACAATGTTTTCTATCCTATCAGAAGATTATTTTCCAATTTCATCAAATTTTGAAATGTTATCTGCAAACTCTTCCAATTTGGGACAGTCGAAAATTTAGCGTTTGGTAAAGAGTTAAAACGGCGTAACCCCCAAACAAACAACTTACCTAAGCCCTTATATGCCTTCCTTCATCATTTTCGTCTGTAACAAAATATAACTAGAAAACAAAATTGAAAGCCCAAAGAAGTGAAAAAGGGGACAAACTGAGACGTACCCGGTTTCACCACTCGGACCATCTCATGCAAGGCCCGGCATGGTATGTGGCCCTCCCCGAACCCAGCACTGACAGTCAAGATGTCGTATGTGTCTGAAATACAATGACGAACATATTAATGATGATGTTATCATTTTAAAAGGACCACCTGAAAAAGTGTATAAATGCTTCATTGAAAAGGAAAGTTCACAGTCGATCATTTTGATGAGCAAGAGATAGCATGAAAAAAATGAGAGAGAGAGAGAAAGAGAGAGAGAGAGAGAGAAAAAAAGAAAATAAAATAATTTAAGAAAACGAAAAAACATTAAAATCATTGTAATGTTGGAAGAACTTGCTAATTAGGATAAACCTACCACCTTGTTAAAATATGTTCAAAAGTTAACGTTGAATAATTCAATACAACTAAACAATACAATACAATGTCCATAAAAAATCAAACTGTCCCTCTACATGTATAACAATGCATATATGAATATGATATAATGTTCTATATCATAAAATCTGTAACCCCCTCCCCCGCCCCGCTATGATGGGCGTGATCTTACCCGGCTCGATGTCCAGTTTCTCGTCGGTGATGAAGTCACAAATATATCGGTCATAAAGGTTCTGGGTCTTAGCCTGGTCCAACATTCCTTGTGACGGGTCCAGGGCATCGATGTGTTTAAATCCACGCTCTCTAAGCTGTAAGCAAAAATGGATCCTTCTATTTCATTCTTTCACCAAACAGTCTACTTCGTGAAGAATGCACTCATTAATAGAGGAAAATCCGTCCGTACATGGCCAATCAGTCATCTTGTTTATCCCAAAGTAGACGAACATACAAACCCAATTCGTGCAGAATACGTTTAGAGACCATACCTATTCAAAGCAAAGCAATTGATAGAAACACAGTCATGTTGGCACCCCTTGTGCATTACTGTTTTGGAATCATATACATGTACCGATTTTGTGAACGTCCGTATATGAAAAGCTGGACCCGACCTATTGGGCTTACCGAAGTTCACAGAATTCTCACATTTCTAAAACAAAATAGCTTCAAACTACTATCCCGACCCAGTTTGATATCGTTTGATTGGAAAATCGAGCACATATTTACCATTTACTTTTACTACTTATTCATTTCCTTTGGTCGGTATTAGAACGTGACAGAGATACAGTAATGTATAACAGCATTCCACTTTAAAAGAAACTGGGATTTGATAATGCTTGATAAACGTCGACCTTAAATCGGCGCAAGTAGGCCTACTGGTTTAGTATTAAGAAAGCAGACATCAAGAGTGAATAATAAAGTTCAAGTTTTCGTCGTAAAATAAATAAGTTAAAACCTTAAATAGACATTGTATGTTTTAAATGATGAGCATCACGTACATGTACGGCGCACATTCCAGTCCCCGCCGCCACATCGAACACCTTGGCGTTAGCTATTTCTTCATCACTAAGACCCTCAGCTGCTGCTGCTGCAGTCACTATCGGGGCGTTATACACGTCCTCAGGCAAATCCTGTAATAAATGATAAATAAAGAATGCATGTTATGTCACATTTTATTCAACACGTATCATATCAAAGCGGCAATGTTTGATAATTACACGTCTTCAGGCAAATCCTGTAATAAAGTGTGCATCGTATGTCACATGTTATTCAACACGTAACATATCAAGCGGTGGTGTTTACCAAACACCAAATTTTTGCGATTGTCCGAAATTGAAAGAGTTTGCAGACGACATTTCAAAATGTGATGAGATTGTAAAATAATCTTCTGATAGGGTAGAAAACATTGTAGGAAAAGGAGAAACTACTCGTTATGAGCAATTTCTCCTTTTCTCACAATGTATTTCAGAGTCGTCTGCAACGAACTGATGAATTGCCGTTATTGTTTGGTAAAGGATTAATATTTGAAGCGCTCTTCCCTTGTTTACACAGTTACCTTTTCTCCAAATACTTTAAATAGAGTACTCTTTTGGTTGTTTGACTCGCACGGTGTTACCTGATTTCTTCCCAAACCTTTACTAAACGCTACTCTGGTTTTAAGATTCTGCTACTAACGAATGTTGACGGATAGTTGTTCAGCTGTTCGAAGGTAAATTGGCGGCTGACCTTTGATCTAACCTGTTTTCTACTCTGTGTATCTTTCTCCATCAGAATCAAGCAGATATCATTTAAGGGTTTGGAAAGCAGACGACACAAAAATCTATTTTAAGATAATTACCCAGCATTCTAAGGGTTCAATTGGGGCATCACAACAAGTCCACAAGTGCTGCTACTTATTTAAGAGAGCCTCGCAGTATACCTTTTCATACTCATTCCTGTTCTTGGCCCAATTAGAGTAGTAATCCGCCACCTCCTTCGATGTGATTCCCTTGTGCATCACATTGGAAATGTGCTTGTAGACTTTGGAATGTTCCGGCTGCTCGTACTTCTCCCATTCTTTCTTTGAAAGGTCCATTTCTGTATCAAACCAAATAGATCATAGTCTGCATGAATATATTATAAGTACTTGTATTAGATAAGGTGTTTACCAATTGCTTCATAACTGCATGCAGTTTCAAGCGACCACTCTAAAACAGAGTGTGGAAAGTTATTTAGACTGAGGCTATCTTAACCCTTCACCAAACGCCAAAGTTTGCAGACGACATTTCAAAATGTGACACAATTGGAAAGAAATCTTCTGATAGGACAGAAAACATTGTGGGAAAAGGAGAAATTGCTTGATAAGAGCAGTTTCTCCTTTTCCCACAGTATTTTCCATAGTTGTCTGCAACAAACTGGTCAAATGTAATTATTGTCTGATAATGGGTTAATTCAGGATGGAAAGTATCCAGAAAGGTTCTACTAAAGCTTTCTGAATGACTCGCGTCCGTATTAAGTTGTGAACTGTCTAACGACAATTTGTTTAAATGCTAAGATGTAAGATATTAAGCCAAACCATTAAATAATGAAAATAACAACGGAGTATCATGTATAAACCTCGATAAAACGTGACATTTTTAAGTCTTTATTTCATCTTCAAATCATTTTGCAATCGCTTGCAGTTTTAGACGTTGAATGAGGAACGTGGTTTCAATAGTTAGTAACCTTGTATCTGAAAAAGGATACCATATCGGACGGACCATTTCATCTTTACTATCAGCATGTTTACTTTGAACGATTATAACTTACCCATGACAGCGGAAGGATTCTATGTATGACCGAATTCCTATGAGTTTTATGTCCTCATAAATAATTCATATGATTAATCTGTTAGTAAGGTAGAGGAGTTATCAGGTATTGTTACCATTACTACATCAACGTGAGTAGGTGAAAAAAAACTGCTTTTAAGATGATTAACCCATTACCAAACAATAATGACATTTGACCAGTTTGTTGCAGATGACTCTGGAAAACATTGAGGTTTAAATAATAGATATGCACGAAATTTAGATTAAGTGAAGCACGTCACCCCCCCCCCCCCCCCCCCCCCCGAAAGTTGCGTATCAAAAGTATGACAAGATATAAAATGAAGGTCACACGATAGTTTAGCTAACTAATGATAGAAATATATAACGACTAATTTCTATGATCATGTCGCAATGACTTGACTGGTAGATTAATTGATTATCGACTGAAACCAGGAGACTAATGTCTTCCTCCAATGCATATCCAAATGTACTAACAAAAAGAATTGCTTGGGATCTCAAGTTCAGTAACCGGCAAGAGAGCCCCCAAATGAGCTTTCCCATCTCACAGATAGTTATTTGAGTTTTTTACGAAAATGAAGACTGATGAGTTATCAAGATTGGAAACGTTATCATCAATATTTGGAATGTCTTTTTAAAATTTATCAAAGAGTGAGACGATCTGGAGATTTTTTTTTTGGAAATTATGGATCCTTTTTTTTTCGCAGCTGATCTTTAATAGTTAACCCTTACAGTAAACAAAATAACTTTTCGTGAGGTATGAATGGCACAGGGCACTTTTCTGTATTGGACACATTATTTTTCTTTTATGTCGTACTGTAGGTTCTTTAATCAACCCACTTCCAAACAAGAACGACATTTGATCAGTTTGTTGCAGACGACTCTGGAAAACATGGTGGGAAAAGGAGAAATTGCTCTTAATGAGCAATTTCTTCTTTTCCTTCCATGTTTTCTGCCCAATCAGAAAACTATTTATCGATTTCAACACCTTTTGAAAAGTCGATTGCAAACTCTGTCAATTTGGGACTGTATACAATTTGGCATTTGGTAAAGAATTCAACATGTTTATCGATTCTGGCGGAAGCTTGGAGCTTACTTCAATCAATTTCGGTGATTTCGTTCTGGCAACATGACCAGTACTCGCGTCGACTTATGGATTAGTCCCGGTATTTTCACCTCGCCGCTATCAGGGATCGAACCCAAGTTTTAAGTAGTTTCTGTCAGAAAAAGGGATAGTGTTTATATGACGTTCAGACACACATGAATACAAAGATTGATACTGAACCATTAAATGCATGAATGACTATTTAACTACACTAGTAGCAGACGACCAAGAATACCGACCGTGTCCAAAAGGTAGGCAAGATATAACAGGACAGTTTTCTCTCTTCATCTCAACACCGTTCTTACATCAAAATAGTGACATTCTCAATAGACAATGTCGTCTGCTGAGGTTAGGTATTTCTACAATGAAAGTATATAAAACACAAAATCAACGGATTATGAGGGATGAGTTATAACAAGCATCTTACCAGCAGTGGTGTTAGAACGGAAATGCACAATCTAATCAAGGGCTGTTTTATTCCAGCCACTAGTATGTTGGTATCTAATGCAGAAACACGCTCGTTTAGAATAAATTAAGTCCACAAATAATCACGAACACAGAGAGTCCATATGCCGACACACGAACGTAGCCGAGTAGTATTCAATAGATGTCTAGTATACATACAAACGCGTAGGGGAAATGTGTAACGTGGGGTATCATCGATACGTAAGATACTGTTGTATCTCACTCTATAAAGACCATTGCATTACACGCTAAATTGCACAAGTAAAGCAATATATGTGTGTACGTTTAGTGGAGCAGAACGCGATCGAAAACATTTTGAAATCATTTGAATCGACATGACTATTCGTGAATTTAATGTCAAACTACTCCCCATTAGACTCTCTAGATCAAATATTCCATTAAAAGCTCATTTTGCAACATCTGCTGCATGGTGACTTCAGACACCCTTGTGACTCGATCATAAATTGCTCCCGATTGGGCATGTTTTTTGGTCTAAATCTTGTGTGCCGAAAATGATTGAAAAGCAACATATACTTTTGGGATGAAACCATTGTAACAAAAGGATCAATTGCTCAACATGAGCAATTGATCCATTTGTTACATTGGTTTCTTAAACCCTTTACAGTTGATCCACAGGTACAGTTACATTACTATAGCCGTAGTGCTATGTTAAAACATATATCATTTCTACAAATGGGATTACTTGACCGGTCCAAAATCAAGGTAACATCAGACGACGAAGTATGAATATTGTAATATTTTACAATATTCATACTTCGTCGTCTGATGTTACCTTGATTTTGCAACGTATGTGGATTAATTATAAAAGGAATTAGTTAAAACTCAATGTTTATGATTCTGAATCTCCTTTCTGTAAGCCTTATATCTACCGGTCCTTGCAGCGAACGTGGACTAATAATGGAAAGAAAGGGTTAAAATTGGATATCTACCATTATGAATATCTTTTCTGGAAGATCTACCAGTAATTGTCATGAACTCGTATAATGGATGAAAGGAGTGATTTAAGACTGAATATCTATAAAGTTCGAGTTTCTTTCCTGTATAATACAATATGTCGAAGCATAACCAGTACGTGCACTATGTGGATTAATAATGAATGATGGCAATACAAGGTTTCGGCCTACATTGATGATGACATCCACTCATACCACGTTGCAGACATCGGGATCATTGTCAATCAATACAATCACTGAAAACTCAAAGACATTGTCATGTAGTCTTTTGTTTTATTTACATTGGAACAATGACTGATTGTGTCATAACAACGCTCACACAACAAATTACTTTCAAAAACTCGCATGTAGAAGAAGCAATTGTTCAGACAAAATGTCAAATGGGATTCATCTTGTCGAAGACTTATGATAGGGGAGTGAGTAAGCAAGAACAACAAAACAAAATATTTTTTGAAATAGTTTTATTCTGTGTTTTTAAAATGGTTCTCGATCTAATACTCCAAACATGTTCTTACAATTCAGCATATTAGCTTTCTTATTATTGAAATCCAATGAAGATGTAAATCATAGAAACTGTACACCTGACAAGTTTCAATTTTGATAGCACGTAGACCAGTTATTAAAACAAAAAAGAGCGTATCTTTTCCAATGCCTTCTTACATCACATATAATTTGTTTTCCATTCTCCTTCATGTTAACACGATAAATCAAATTAGGCATGTATGTTTCGCAACATATAGATAAATTACACAGTAGTTCTTTCAACTTATTTTCCAACACTGGTTTCAAAGGTGGTCAGTTTTAAGCTTTTCTTCCACAAATATTTTGAAAAAACTTATGAATCTTAGGAGAAAAAAAGCTTGTTATGAATGACGTTTTCAAACTTTATGTAAAAGTGATCATTATGAAAAAAATAATCTCGTAACAAAGACCTTTGCTGCTGAGGCCAATTCCAAAAGTATGAGTTGATTTCTTCAATTACCTTCCTTATCTCATTACCCCATCTGGAAATTTGTGACTGATCCAATTTAAAATCAACAGCAGACGACAGAAATAGCAAGAAAAACTATGCATTTTCTTTATAATGTCTAGTGTGAACTATTGTTACGAAAGGATAAAATTGCTCATATTGAGTAATTCATTCCTTTGCCAAAGTTGTTTCTAAAGTCTTCTGCAGCAGTTGCGATAAATGGATATATTATGAGGTAAGAAATGAAACAAATAATTGTTCATTCTATGTGTTCTTCATTTAAAATCACCTTTGAGGACTGTTTTTCTTAATTCCCTTAGGGGAGTTGTTAACTATACAATGAATGAATAAACCACAATTCGTGTTTCACCATGTATAACTCATATAGCCAAAACATCCTATATGAATTATACATTCTTAAATTCAAAACCCACTTACATGTTTATAAAAATTTAAGGTTAGCCAGATATAGCTTTTGGTTAGCTAGACGTATTTCAAAACTAGTCATGTCAAGAGTTGCTTAGGGTACTCTCCCTTGCCTCTCACAAAACCGTTGGATATTTTCTTTCTTTTGGTTAATTAAAATGGAAAAGTTTGTCAGGAGTTTAACTGTTATCCTTTCCAAAAATTCTATGCGCTCTTATTCATAAAACTTGCTTTGTCAACTTCTATAACCTTGCAGTCTAGTCATACCTTCATTCCCATTTGAAGTGTTTGTACAGTGAATGGTATATTTGTTTATATGTTCCTATTTTATCCTACTATCTTTTCATCTGTACCTATTTTATCCTGCTATCTTTTCATCTGTACCTATTTTATCCTGCTATCTTTTCATCTGTACCTATTTTATCCTGCTATCTTTTCATCTGTACCTATTTTATCCTGCTATCTTTTCATCTGTACCTATTTTATCCTGCTAAGGATCAGCTTTCTTCATTTGGCAACATTCCCATCTTGTAAAGGAATATTCAAACTTACTTGAGTTGAAACATTAAGATGACTATCTCAAAAACGTAAAAATTTTGACAGCATTAATGACAAGGGTTAACTGAATGAATAATATCATTATCATACATATTCTTCTTCTTCTGATTTATATTGTATACAGCTTGATCTTTGTTGAAACTGCCTGCATCAATGATGAGTCACTTTCAAAACTACACGCAAAGATTTCAACATCTTTTCGATTCATATTCTTCAATAAATACCTTTGCTAAATAACTTCTACATACACTGTCAAACCACACATACACATTAACACTTTACCCTCATATAGGCCTCACCTTTTCTAACTTCTGCTGCAGAGAGCTTTCAAAAGCAGTCAACATGTGAGATTGTAGTCAGAGAAAAAAAATAACGGTTTGAAAAGACCTTCTATTCAATATAAAGATTATTTTGTTCAGTGGCATTCATCAAAAATGAAAGGAAATATCTTTTGTTCGAAAAGGTCTATATGAGAATAATAATGTAAGCCTCATTACCCATCTGTCTTAGAAGTTGTTACATAAAAGGTTTTACAACTTCTTTGTATTGGTGTATGCATCTTTTATTGTTCTTATTCAGTTAGATATACTGTAGTATATCAATAGTTATTATCAATCTGACATTTTCAAACAAACTCAGAAATCATCATAAAAGTAAGTACACTGTAAATACTCTTGAGAAAAAAAATCAGTTTTTCTTTTGTATGAGAGCAGCAACAACAACCAAACCACATCTCAAATCCTCCAATCTAACAAATCTATCTAATCAGTAAGTCTTTATGAGATGCTCAGTGAGTACAGTTTGTACTTGCAACAGGATTTAAAACAACTCCCAAGACAGTTTGGTACTATAGGGCTTACTCATAATTAATACAGTATGTCTGTAAACATGGGACCAACACAGGTCCCTATCACAAACAGACCCTCTACTTCATGATAATAAATATACAGTATACTAAACAGAACAGAGTTAATACAGGGTTTCAAACAAAGCATGGTTAATGCAGCAAAAAACAAAAAGTATACAAGTACAATACAAAGAAGGTTTCCAGCATGGGTAACTCAATGATAAGAATGCTTCTTATAGTTTATCCAAGGATCTTCCATTAACCATATGGAACAAGAAGAAAATGCCAATTCCAAAATATGTGTTTCTAAAAGTTTCTAAAAAGTTGGTATCAAATAAAGAGCTTGTAAATATCAAAACAGATGAAAATATTTCCATAAACAAAAGCAAGATCCTATGAAAAACCACAAACTTATGCTATACCAATGATATATGAGTTATGGTGAAACAAAAGCATAGCTATGGGAGATCAGCGATCAATGTCTCTGGTGTGATTGGTTGGATGAGCATTAAAGACTTGGCCATTTGAAGAAGCTGATTTTAATTAAATACAAAAGCATGACCCATACAGATACCTCTTGGCACAATAGAATACTTAATAAATTATGTTAGTTAATCCTTTCCTAATCAATAACCACATTTGACCACTTTGTTGCAGACGACTTTAGAAAACATTGTGGGAAAAGGAGGAATTGCTCGTAACGAGCAATTTTTCCTTTTCCCACAAGGTTTTCTGCTCTATCTGATGAATATTTTTCAATTACATCACATTTTGAAATGTCGTCTGCAAACTCTTTCAATTTGGGACTGTAGAAAATTTGTTGTTTTGGAAAGGGTTAAGAAATGAAGAACTCTGGATTATAGGTTTGTCAAATGGCTTGACTTTATTATAACTCTATTATAATGATCTACCTCCCCAACAAAGAATTATGCTGCAGATCTTTATTCAAATGGTTTTGAAAATTGAGAAATCCATCCAATGCGCAATTTTTCTCTTCAAACAACTCTTTGTATCCTTTCCGAGGGATAATTTACAATATATCACAATTTCAAAATAGTTACTGGTAAAAATAAACTCCTTAAATTTGTCAGCTGGTCAGGATAGGGACTGTTTATGAATTAAAACATTCAAATTCAGAGTATCTAATGACATAAATAAACAAAATGGCAGAAGTTGATACCACGTTTATTTTCATGCAGACTTGGAGCTTCAAATCTTTACATCAAAACAATGCTAAGAGAAGATATTAAGAAGTAAGGTAGAGGGATACGTCTCTTATGTAAAAATTATCTAACATTATTGTGAAATAATTCTTTCCCATCAAACCATTACTTTCAAACCAAAAAGTTAGAAACATCTTCAAGAGTACACATGCACTTTTGGCTTGACAACATTGAGTTCTCAAAAAAGCTACACATTATAGAAGGTTTGTTGCTAGGCTACATAAACTCCTACACAAAACTTAAGGAGGTAATATGGCCATGGATTGAACCCTTGAATATTACCTTTGTTTCTTTGAAAATAAATTCATTTTTTTTTTTGTTTTTAACTTAGGAGACCAAAATACTATACAAGGTAAATATTAGAAAACAACAACAAAATAAATAAGCAATAAAAGACATTCTTTTGGTTACTACAATTCTTCTACAAATAAAAGTCTATGACAAAGGAAATGATATCTATGACAAACTTAATATCTACTAAATGAAAACAATTTTTACTTAAATATGTTGGGATTATCTATAAATGGTACACTTTTGTAAAATGTATCATTTTCCTAAAACTGTAACACCTAAGCTCTTCATAATCTGTAGATTTGCTTATATGTGTCATGCCACTGCCAACATAAAAACCAAAGTAGCAAAAGGATATGGGGTCATAATAAACCATTGCTATACTTTGACCTTTAACATTCTATAAAATTTACAGTGAAATGTTAGCATTCCCCCCTTTTTGTTGTCATTTGCAATTGCAGCAATTGGTGATTCTACTTTACATAAACACACAGTCCTGAAGCAGATACAACCTTGCATTCCAGCTGTTTGATATGTATACAAATGTGGGTGAAGTTCATTTTGAAAGGAAACTTGTCATAACATTGTTTTCTAAATTTGTCTCTCAAAAGACTCCA
Source organism: Cerastoderma edule (assembly GCA_947846245.1). Taxonomy (NCBI): domain Eukaryota; kingdom Metazoa; phylum Mollusca; class Bivalvia; order Cardiida; family Cardiidae; genus Cerastoderma; species Cerastoderma edule. The sequence goes on from OX401409.1 coordinate 37,964,922, forward strand.
AAGAAATCTACAGACAATGAAGAGTTACAATCTTTAACCAATCTATAATTTATAGTCTGTCCCAAATTGAAAGAACTCGCAGACAACAATTGAACATCTTACAAAGTAAGCCACATATTCATCTTATAGAATAGAATATTTATTTAGAAAAAGGAGAATATGCATGTTGAGTATTTTCTCCTTATCAAATTTTCAAATTATTCTTGAAAAAGAAGAAAATGCTTGTTTGTGCACTTTTCCCTTTTCCTAATAATAAAATCAATAATCGTCTTGTGCAGTAATCTTCGAGTGAGGCATTGTTTGTTTTTTTGCAGACAACTCTGGAAAACATTGTGAGAAAAGGAGAAATTGCTCTCAACGAGCAATCTGTCCTTTTTCCGCAACGTTTTCTGCCCTATTAGAAGATTGTTTATCAATTTCATCACATTTTAATAATGTTGTCTGCAAACTCTTTTAATTTGGGACAGTCAAAAATTTGGCATTTGGTAAAGGGCTTAAGGCTTGATTGCTACATTTTCCCTATAATATAACAGTGTCTTGTTGACCCGAATTATACGGTGTTCTAGTTAGTGATCCTTCACGGGACGGGACTTGTGATGTGTGCCGTGAATGGCGCGACACCGAACTCTCGCGGGACTGCTCGCCGCGACCTAGAGACCGCGACCTCTTTCTACTTCTACGGAAAAGTTTCTTTAGACTTCCTCCCAGAGACTTTGACTTTTTCAGGTTTGGGGTTTCTGCTTCCTTTGGTTTCTTGTGCAGATCAATGTCGTCTGAAACAGAGAAAGAGGAGAAAAAGAATTAGAACACAAAAGATGCTTGTTTGAAATAAAAAAAAAATACATATACGAAACATTTCCTGACTTTCGTGTCGAAGACAAAAATATTGTTCCTATTATTGGGATATTCTCCATAAGTCACAACTTTGTTTGTTGTCTGTGGAGTCAAATCATTCAGAAAAAATTAAATCATATCCAATATCAAATGAGGAATCAATAAAGAAACTACACACACACTTAAGTAAATTTATCAAATAAATAACAGCATGAATTTTCTGAGATATTGCACAAAATTCATTTGATGATTTTAAATTCTTAAACGAAAAATTCAATACAATTGCAGCTGTGTCCTTAGACTCTATATTTAATTTGGAATCATCAAAATTATGACACAGAGTTGATAATTGTTACAAATGCTGCTAAAAGAAAAATTTATTGAAAAAGCAACCTCACAAAAAAAGGAAAATTTGTGTATTTCCATATCAACAACAAACAAGTATCAGTAACACTGTGTTCTGTTGACCAAACTATGTACTTAGCAATCCTAAAATATAGCATGCTGCATGCAATTCATCATATGATTGTGTAGATCATCTGACTTCATTTTATCCAACAGAAATAAAAGAATTGTTTCATGCAGATACTCTCAAAGTATTTTGATTACAGTGCCTGCAAGAGATTCAATAGAATGATGGATCAAAATGAAGAAAACCAGCTATTCATTATCTCTTGACAACATGCACATACATACAATAATTTCGATAGATCATAAAATAGCAGTAACACATGAAAAGAATAAATACATCTAATAAATGTAAACAAGATTATACACAGTGATTTCATGTCACCTTTTTTACTACTGTAACATCCCTTATCAAAATAGGATTACGCATTGAATGAGAGACAAACATTCTTCTAAATTACATTAATTGTTATCCTACAGACAATCCTACAGACAGGATTATACAATCAAAATAAATTCTTCTCATGTGTGTATGAGTTTGAATTCCATATTTTCAAAAGACAATCTGACATGGATGATAAAAAAAAGCATGACATACTAAATGGGAAGATAAAAATGGATCAATCATAGTTCCATTAAAAAAATATTTGAAATCAGTCTGTGGTATGAATTTTTCAATGCCATAAATATGCAGAAAATTAAAAGTTTACAACAAATTCTAAAAGTGAACATTCAACAACAACTTCTGGTGACCAACTTTACCTCCAGAATTATTTACTGAAGAGCTACTAACACTGCTGCCCCCTGGCGACAAGAAGCGACCATCTTTCGAGGATAGCAAGGAAAGAAAATACATACATGTACCATGAGAAAAAAATAAATAACAGATCAAGAAAATAGGGGTAGATAAATTACTGGTGACATGTCATATCGGTTTATCAAATTATTTATAGAACTTTTCACGGGCAACAGATTTGGTTGGAAGATAAACAACAGTTCATACAATTTTTTTTTATATAAGAGAAACATTAAGATCTTATAGACTCAATGTTCTGCCAACAAAGAGTAAAACATTGCCATATCTAAACTAGAAACTTATCCTTGAGCAATTTTGTAAAAACAACATTTTTACAAGGCTCATATGAGCAACTTTATTATGTGTCACAATGTGTTCAGCTTTAACAATTGATTATGGAACTCAAATACATAGACAATAATTACATTTTTCATATATCTCACTATTTTTATAACAAGAACAAAATATTCTGACGCTTTTATGGTAAGACATAGATAAGATAAAGCACAAATTAATCACAGTATGAAGGCAAAAGCACAAAGATACAAAACACTGCCCCCAAAACAACATTTTAAAGGTACTTGTTCACAGGAGAGAGAATTTGAAAGTCAAAATAAAATGTTGCTGAAACAATACAGTAAGTGTATTGTTGTTTGATATACTATTAAAACAAGCAACTGAAAGCATAACTTATTCAGGAAGTGTCAATTTATCTAAGTATGTACAGTACCCCTATGTATGCGGTAGATCTCAAAAGCAATGTCTTGCTTTTGGATCAAAATACATGAAAATTCACTGTATACAAACTTTAAACAATTAAAAACAACCTAACTTTCCTTCTACTGACTATTCTTCAGCGTGTATCTTTTAACAGTACACCAGTTGTGCAGTTTTAAAGAAATCCATTTTTAACTTCCAAATTTCCTCACATCAGTGAACAAGCTCCTTTAAGACTCTTTCTGTAGGAACTGTGCGAGTAATTCATCCTTTTGTCACAGTTGTTTCCACAGGCTTTTGCAGAAGATGAGGAAATGTAAGGTATAATGTAGCAAGGAGGTTAAGCGAGAAGGCTTGACTGCTGCACTGATGACAAACATGTAGACAAACAAAGAGATCATGACGGGAAATAAGCCTACCTCTAATAGAGCTAAAGGACGTTTCAATGGTTGTAAGCGAGTTATCACTGTCTATTGAACGACGACCTACATCAGTTCGCAATCAAAAACAAAAAATATAAATAAATAAAAGAAAGCAGGTTATAAAAGAATGCTTTATGCAAACAGTAAAAAGAAAAGCGATAAAGGAAATAAAACTGGTTGAATAGGTTGAATCGTTGATTAAATAACTGATCAATATATTATATAGATTAGAAATAATAATTGGATTAATTGTATCTCCAAGCTCAAGCCAACATTGTTCATTACGCATACATATAGTATTTTGTGTTTGTAATTCACTATAATAAAAGATTTTGGCAATAAAATATGTTTAAAGTTTATAACATACCAGTAAACAAAACAAACAAAAGCTTGCATAAGGAGGCTTTCATGACAAAAAGAAAGCTTATTACAGGCAATTCTTTCAATTGTTGCAAGATTTGAACAAAGCAAGTAAAGTGTAACTGTACACTGCATGAATATCAAATTACTGGTATGAGAAAGCAAATGCCATTTAGTATACTGTTATGCATAATGTAACAATATAATTCTTCCAAAAAGGCCAAGGAAGCAGTCTTTTTCAATAACTTTATCAATCCATTACATGTAAATGGTAAATATAAAATGATAAAAGAATATAAATATCCATACATGTATTGTTCACTTATTTATGAATCACATGACCAAATCAAAAACATGTTCAGAAAAAAAAGCATACATTTTGACATATTCGAAAATGCACTTAACCTTCGACAAAGAAGAAACTCCTGGTTATGATCAACTTCTACTTAAGCCAAAATTGTTACTTTTGTTTATGTTTCAGTCTATGTTTCAGCAGGTTATAACCCTTATAGTGCTGTAACTGACTTCATGCCGATGCAAACAGGTTAAATCACAGGGCAGCCACAAAGTAAATTAGTGTCTGGCCTGTGGATCTAATCTGTTTGCTACCCTGAATATCTTTTCTCATAATTAAGCTGATATTTAAGGTTTCGGAAAGTAGATGACACAAAAATCTATTACTAGAACATTACCCAGCATTCTAAGGGTTAATAAAGGTAAAGAAATAGGGGCAGGCTATTCTTATTATGACAGATATAAATTGAGATACACAGTCAAAACATCACAATTGACAGAAAAATTGTGACCAAAGAAGAATTGGCTATGGATGAGCATTTCCCCTTATGTTAAATCGCTTTCTATCATTAAATGAATGTTCAGCAATGAATTCTGACTAAAGCCTTGTTTCATTTTCACCAATACTACTACACTCCATTGAAATCTGCAAAAAGTAATAAGAAGTCCATGAATAAAGCCCTTCTTTATGAGCAATCCTCAACAATAAACATTTCATAAGAATATAGAAATACAAAGAAATAATTATCATTTTCTTCCAATTGCAAAATTAATGAAATGCAATTGATTTGATATGAAATTCACAATACAAATTTTTCCTTTATATATTTTTGAGACAACAAAGATACATTCTATATGTTGCCCAAATAATATAAATTAAACATTCAAGATAGAAATCAATAGTGTGGAAACTCCTCCAAACATACATACATGTATAGTCAAAAAGACTCCAGATACAAAGGTACACAATACATACAGGTAAACAGACAGACCTACAATAGTAATCCCTGATATCCCAGCTGAGCCTGTATGTTCCAGAACCCCATCCCTAATCCCAGATGACATCATTCGGAACACCTCGGCCATTTCTTAAAATAACCTTGGAGGTAATGGGGGAGCCATTTTTGAAAGTAGGTCAGCAACGACGGGCCAATCATATCAACTCGGTAATCCCCGTCACAAGCCGGGGATTGCCGGAAAGAGCTGATTGACAAAGTATGAAACAAAGATGTGTTCATATGATCATCTTTAATGAAAAGGGTAAAGAAAACATTCAATTGTGATATATAACTAATTTGTGTGTATTTAAATACATATTTAGTGCCTGTGTGCATTTTGCGTTATCCGCCGGAAATAAGGCGAATTACCCCAGGATTTCTGGTGTATTCATGTACTGCCTACGAGGTATATCTACCGACTTGTTACGGGGATTGCCGAGTAGATACGATTGAGATGATATGTGAGCCAGAGCATGCGCCTAAAATCTAAACTTTACTATAATGTACATGGGGACACAAACACTCTTAAATCTTACAACAACTTCTTTGAGCAAAAAACTTCTTAATATTTATTCCTTTATTATAGGACTAGCAATTAGAACCATCTTGACATGGCTACAGGGTTCTATCTTTCATGGGGACTTACAAAATATTGACCCCAGGATAACTATAGACTCCTGTGGTCATGGCTACAGGGTTCTATCTTTCATGGGGACTTACAAAATATTGACCCCAGGATAACTATAGACTCCTGTGGTCATGGCTACAGGGTTCTATCTTTCATGGGGACTTACAAAATATTGACCCCAGGATAACTATAGACTCCTGTGGTCATGGCTACAGGGTTCTATCTTTCATGGGGACTTACAAAATATTGACCCCAGGATAACTATAGACTCCTGTGGTCATGGCTACAGGGTTCTATCTTTCATGGGGACTTACAAAATATTGACCCCAGGATAACTATAGACTCCTGTGGTCATGGCTACAGGGTTCTATCTTTCATGGGGACCTACAAAATATTGACCCCAGGATAACTATAGACTCCTGTGGTCTTGACAGATGACGATTCTATCACATGCTAAAATATTTTTTGTGATACTGCACCATAATACAACCACATAATTATCTAAACCTACTATATTAGCTTAATTTAAGCTTATTCATTTATTGTCAATTGTGACAGAAGCTTGAAGCTCATAAAATTCATTCTCAATGACTGCTTCCAGGATATATAACCAGTACTCATGCTGGTATGTGGGTTAGACAGGGTATTTTCACCCCACTGCTTATAGGGACCGAACCCAGGATCCTCGGTACCAGAGCCCAGTGCTCTCCGTCTGCACCATTGACACCCATTTTTATTTTTAAGGCTACAGTAGCAAAATAATACTTTGCATAACTTGGAACTGTTTTAGAAGAAGTCACATAGCAATACTTAATATGGGAAAAACATTTAACACTCCAGTTACAAAAATAACAAAAAGAAATCAACACAACTAACAACTATCTCTGTATCAGCATATAGGAAACAATCCTCATAGAGAGACATTGTTATGAAATAACAACTTTTGAAGAATTATCTACATGTCTTACCCTTCAAAAATCAAATTCATTCTCTATACATCATACAACTGGGAACATGGTGCGAATTTACCATCAGTTCCAGAACCTTACTTTTCTGCATCTGCTGCAGAAGTCTTTCAATGCTACTGTGATAAAAGGATAAATTGCTCCTAATTACCCTCTGTCACAATGGCTTCAAATAAGATATATAAAAAAAAAGATTTGTTTATATATTTTTCTGTTGTCTGCTAACGCTTTCAATTTGGATCAGTCACCTATTCACATCTTGGGTCTCAAGAATTCTTTTTTATATAATTGTTTTTATAGGACAAAATGTTTATATCAGACAAATTGTTTATGTCTGCATCTTTCTCCTATTCAGAAAATGTTTCAAATCAAATCTGATGACTAGTTTTAAGGTCTCTTACCAACTAAATTTTAGTTGTCCGGATATATCAAAAAGCATTCAAGAATGTACATACTTCTTTTCCAATAAAAAATTATCAAAAAGTTGTGAAAGACATCTGGTCTATGACACATGTTACAAATTGAGTACAGAAAATCTATGTGAACACTCTGTAATGGAGTTTGCATGCCCAACAGTTTATAATCTAGTACTAACAACAAAAACACACACTCTGTATACTGAACTGTGAACCAAACAAAGTTCAACTAATCCATCCAAACTGTTTCAACAACATCTTAGTTCTTTCTTACAATGACAATCCTTTTGAAAAAAATAAATGATAATGATTTATGTGCATTCGAATAATTGGTTTTAATATTAACATTACTTCTGATTCATGATTTATTTATATCTTAAAATATTTGAATCAGCGTTCAATATCACTAATGGTGACAATATGAAGACGAAGGCTGCACATCATAATTACAGTGCCTGTACATGTAATTGCATTCACTGATTTCTCCAAAAACTAATTTTAATAAGTTGGTTACACACATTTAAAGATAAATTTGGCAAACAGACTTTTAATGAATAGGGTGTAATGACATGTAATCATTTTTTCCTTTTTATCACTGCTTTCCTGGCATTCAACAGTACTAGGCTAGGTCAATGAAATGTCTTGCCAAAGGACAATCCGATGAACCAGCAACAATCAGACACGATACTGAATGATGAGAGCATGTTTGTCTTTAAACAAAATGGTTGCTTTTTTATTTAAAATGGAAAATATCAAGTGCCCTACTTGAAAAAGGTTCATTTGCTAATGCGTTCAGTTGTTAACACTTTTTCTTTTGAAATAGGTACAAATCATTAAAATGATTACAACATACATCCAAATGAATTTTAACCAAGCTTTGACTTTGGAAGGATTTCTTAGAAGGACACAACACCAACTAAACCACCCAGGCTTGTGTGTCTTTTGAATTGACTCAGAGCAGTAAAACTTAGAAAAAATGTTTAATCAGTACCAAAGGCTTAATTCCTCTAAAAAGTCTATTCTTGAGAATGATTCCTATTTGCAGAGCTTTTTAATTTATCAGATGGGTGACCTGTATGACCTGATGTGTTTTGATTTTTTTCTACTTCTAAAATACAACACCAATTTAAACCATACTCTACAAGCTTTAGCAGCTATAGGCCAAAACTGGAAAATAATTGTATTGTCCCTCCCAATTTATGATTTAATTTAATACACACTCAACATGTGTTACACCACAGCAAGTCCTACACAAAGCTCTAAGCTCTATGCATCCTGGGATAGACATTCTACAGCAAACCATGGACTGTGTTAACATGTATTTTATCCTTTTTTTGTGTCCTTTTTTAGTTTTGTTAAATCGTAATCCCTGAATTCAATTGTTTTCGGAGACAATTCTAGTAACTTTTTAAAGGTTATAAAAGAAAGTGGATGAAAGTATTTGAAAACACTGAGTTTAAAGTTTAAAAAAAGACTTTTTCCCTTATTGCCATTTGTTTCAGCCTTGTATATTTATTGTTTTGATCAGAACCTTGTAAAATATGCATATTTCTTTTCCCCTGCAAATGTTGTGTAATATTCATTGCTTTCACTTTGAGAATTTCCTTTGTACCTTTGTACATGGTACAAACATCTTTAAATTTGAGACATAAAAATGTACAAACAACATGAAAGTAAATTTAACTTTTCTAAAAGTCATTGTAGATCTTATCATTATAGAATTCAATAATGACGATCTTAGTAATAGAAGGATAAAATACATTTTTTTGTACAGCTAGTCCAAAACAATTTGAATATAAAAGATTTCCACCTAAAGAACTATTGTCAACTTCATACTGCAAAAGACAGCACTCCGTTACATTGAAACAGTTTAGATGAGTAACGACAGACGTGAGTGAGACCTTTAGACTGGGGTCCCGGGGGTCTCAGGTAATTCGACCCTTCACGTAGGGAGCTACTGCTACGAGCCCTGTCCTCGCTCTGAGATCGTTTCTTCGAGCGAGAAAATCTCTTCTTAATCCGGGAGGCAAACGATTTTTTCTCTGTAAGCCATAGTTAGTTTAACCCATTACCAAACAATAACCACATTTGACCAGTTTGTTGCAGACGACTCTGGGAAACTTTGTGGGAAAAGGAGAAATTGCTTTTAATCTCTTAATGAGCAATATCTCCTTTCCCACAATGTTTCCTGCCCTATGAGAAGATTTTTTTCAATTTCATCTCATTTTGAAATGTCGTCTGCAAACTCTCTCAATTTAGGATAGTCAAACAATTTGTGTTCGGTAAAGGGTTAATAAAACATACAAAGCATCATAAAAAGTTATACATTACATCATTAGATTATCAAGATTCCTAAAAATAATATCATGGTGAAGAATTCCAAAACATCAGTGTAGCGATTTACTCAACATATTACGCTAAGGACTTGCGTAAGTTCCAAACACTGTCCCCTCTTTTATGAATAATGAGAAAAGCAATATTGCAAAGTAACATGTCATTGAAAGCAGCTTGAAGGGACACTTCCAATCACATGTCACATCACATTATCATAATTTAATTTATGATAATATTCATGTATATTCGGTTTCGACTTACGCAAATATTTTTCCGTAAGTTGTTTATTAAAATGCTTCACAGAGGTCTAGAAAAAGAGGCGTATTGGAGACCTTTGCTCAAAAAACACTAACACCATAAATTATTTAGCAGACATCATTTTGTGTGTACTCATCAGAACACATTTGACAAAAAATCTAATGAATACACACATTTAAGGGTTTAGGAGAGCAATAAACCAGTTAGCCAGAAAACTACGTCTCATACCGGTACCTAGTTCTTGTCTAATCACCATAGATAAATCACATAATAAATGTACATTACTATTACAAAATTAAGTGCATTATTAAATTGTGCAAGTATGTTATTTGTTTTCTTTTTCAGATTCTAACCTCATGCATATATATATTGTTTTTAATCAGAGATGTATTAGAAAATGTGACAAAGCAGGATATTTTCGACAAAAGGACTCCTTTCTTTTTGTTCAGAATGTTTACAATGTGTGTAATATACATAAATAAATGTAATATACATAAATAAACATAGAGGGAGATCCCAACCTAAACTGCCCTTGAAAGCTTTTCAAGTTGGTTGGAACCATCTGTATTTTGAAAGTCACCATAGAGACTAGTTCCAATGGAATTTCAATCCGCAGGTATTAACCATTCTCGGGGCCCATCCAACAAAGATTCATATTTTTAGGTCTATGTTTAGAAAGTTGTTGTAACCCTTGAATCCAAAGCGTAACATTTTTTTGTGAACGAAAAATATAATTGTACAATGTATTTTACAACATGATAAGGATTTCACAGGAAGGACTCATGTTCCGTTCACGCATAAGCAACTGCTTTTCTGAGGCACTTTTTTCCTCTTTATATTACACGCAAATCTATCTTGTGAATCTTTGGGAGACAAACCACTGGGGATCTAAGCTAGGAGCAAAGATTTTTAAGGTCAAGCTAGATATGGTAAGACAGTGTACATATTGCACAAGTTGTGGTGTTATGTGCATCAAACTGAATCAACTTGATTCCAATGACAGACAACATTTATAACCTACAGTCAATCTTGTTTTAAGGTAGAATACCCATAATCCCCCATTTTGAAACATATTCTTTCGTTGGACTACAGAAGTCATTCTCTGCATACACCAATCAGGCCCGGAACTATTTGGTTTAAAATGAAAAGTTCCGACTCAGACTCATGTATACCAAAAACAAAGTAATCTGACATGAGAAAATGTTTCACAATGGCAGATCATCTTCTACTGGAACTCCCTGAATGACTGACATCCTAAATAAGCTGCGAATTGTCGTATACATCATGATACATTTACTATTATCGCCTTTAACAAGATTGACTGTGTGTCTCGTTTTCTCGCAGAGGAATATAAAAGATTAACAGAGTAAATGTTATTTTTCATGCTATTTGATTATTGTCTGTCATTGTTTTTAACTTATTCTACTAAAATATCCATATCAGGGAAAATCAAAGTACACATGACCATTAGATTTTCTAATTTGTCTATTGGTCATGTTTCAACAGTACTCTGCTTAAAAAAGGTACAAAAGAAAAAAAAGTAATTTAGAATAATATAAGATTTTCTCATAAAAAGAATACATTCAAGAGTTTCACAAGGATATTGTCTATCTTTAAAATATGTCAAGACTGAGAGGCAAGAATATTAGAATGATAGTAGAGTAGAAGCACACATTGTGAAACCAAGATATGGCTTATCAACATCTCTATCTTTGTCAATGTAATAATTTTACATCTTCTACAGTTATAGTCCATATGGTTGTGCAAGTTAGTATGGGATATTTTGATAGCTAAATAAATGCTGTATATAACCTGATGACATTAATAATTGTGCAAGTAAGTACATGTATGTGATAATTTGATAGCTAGATAAATGTTGTATATAACCTGATGACATTAATAATTGTGCAAGTCAGTACATGTATGTGATAATTTGATAGCTAGATAAATGTTGTATATAACCTGATGTTGTATATAACCTGAATAATTGTGCAAGTCAGTATGTGATATTTTGATGCCCAGTGTTCTATATGATCTGTAAATGTCATGGTTATACTGGTCAGAATGTGATACCTTAGATGGCAAATCGTCTTAATCATGTGTTGACATTAACAATTGTGCAAGTCAGTATTTGTTATTTGGACCATAAAGGCTCTATATTATCTGTTGTTCAAGTTAGTATGTAATATTTTGACCACAAATGCTCTATATAATCTGATGGTAGTGCAAGTCAGTATGTGCTATTTTGACCATAAAGGCTCTATATTATCTGTTGTTCAAGTTAGTATGTAATATTTTGACCACACAATTCTGATGGTAGTGCAAGTCAGTATGTGCTATTTAAATGATGAATGCACTATACAGTCTGTATCGAGGGCTTAGAGCGATACTGTTCTAAATGACATTTTTGTCCAAAGTCACTTTTTTACATAAAATATGTCCTTAACACATCCTACATCTACCCTGTAAATGTTAAGTTCAAGAAACCAAAAATAAAGAAGTTATTGCATATTTTCCTAATGTTACAAGTGCAAATGCATTAAAAACTTAGAGCGATACTGTTACAAGTGATGCACTTGTAACAGTATCGCTCTAAGGCTTTGGATCAAAGTTGCAAAATACAATGAATTTATATCATTTTGTTTACAAAACATAATTGAAAGGACACTTCATGGTTTATTTGCATTGTTGCCACATGAAAACCAATTCTTGTATAGATAATAGCAATTTTGGAAAGTATTTGAACAAACTTATGAAATGCTAACTGTGATTAACATCAGGGATGTTTGTTTTATTTGACACCTTTCTTTGCATAATTAGTAATATCATTATTGACATCGTTTAAGATGACCACAGATATTCTAGTGCAGAAACATCCATTCGGTGACATGGAGCTGTACATTAATTTGTCAGTAAATGCATGCATCTTCAGTACCAGCTTCATGATTTCCTTATTGACAAATCATGAATGGTTATAATTTTATGGATGATGGACTAACTTAAAGACATACTATTTGTATTCCACAAATTCAATATCTTAAATTTATACCTATTAAAGAATGCTTGTAGTTATTTTGTTCCTACATCATACTTAGGAAATACCTTCAAATATATTCAAACTAATTGACTAATTGATTTCATACTAATCAGGTTCATCAGCGAAAGTGCAGGGCTGGCTGACCTGTATCATTTGATAGTATTATTCTAAGGTATCAGAGGCATCATGTGCTCATATAGGTTGGCTTTTATAGGTCCTATATGCAGGTAATCTTTTTTCTCCAAGTAATTAATTCATACAGAACTGAAAAATGTAAGGGTAAGAAAAAAAACCCATTTAATATATGAAATGAAAACGAAAAATAGATTAATTCTCTGAGAAAGTCAACAATATGTAATACTGACTGATGATAAAAGAGTGATTCTTCTGCATCATCTTACTGGTTTCAGTATTATTTTATGGCAATTTGTGAGGGGACCAGAATATGGTTTCTTTTGCAGGATCATGACATTATGTCATGCTAGGATTCTATTAATTGTAAAAGCAGAAGTGTCTGCTTTTAGTCTATACATTTCAACTTTGAATTTTAGTCATTTGTCTATTACTTGGAACAAAATTTTAATGAAATGATCATTTTTGATATTGTATATACAATGTACATGTATATATTTATCAGTCTTCACAAATATTTATCAAAAGATAATTTAAGATGGAATAACTTGATTTAAAATCGATTTCGGCTTGATTGATTTAGAGTAAATCAAGTAAAAAATCTTATGCATTCCAAATAACTTGTATTACAAATCATTTTCTCTTAAACTTCTTACAGTATGCTTCTATCTGTGTCATTATTCATTCTTCATTTATTTTGAGCATACTCATTTAATGAGAAACTACACTGATTTCAATGCTTATTCAGATATAGTTCAAACATTTATAACCTGAATTACCAGCCATAATCATTCCAATATATATAAACCTCTTGAAAATTATGAAAGAGAATTAACTTTGGACAAACCTTTTCAAAATCTTAATGCTAACAACTAAAATGTCAATGGGGTGTATGCCTATAGGCACTAAATTCACATGCAAACATCTCTGAAAAATGTGTGCAAAATATCCTAGGAATGGTAGCCATTGGGTTCATTTTGACTTTTTTTTTCTGGGGTTGGATCCACAGACCTATGTGGATTTGTCAGAAAGTCATTGTGCATGAAAAAAAAATGTTGTGAGAATGCCCCTGAATGTAAAGTAAAAGTATAGAATAAAATGAGAAATGTACGAATAGAAAGCTACAGCAGACAACTGTTTTCATTGTCCAGAACTTAAAAATATTATGAAATCTCTGCAGAACTGTAACAAAAACATTTCCAATTTCCATATAAGCAATAAATGTTATCATAAACATAGTTTTTTCAGTTGAATTAAACAATACATGAATAAAAATTGAAATTTTTTATCTAAAATTTCACATTTTGGTCACTTGTAACAGTATCGCTCCCAAATGATTTCATGTTTTCAGCCAAATTTCAGTGCGATACTGTTCCAAGTAACATTTTTCCTAATATCTCATTTTTTATTTAAAATTTTAGAAAGATGTACTGATATATCAATAAATAAACTAAAATTGAACATCCATATAAAATTACACAACTCTGTAATCTATATTGCTCAAATGAAACAGTTTTATCCTTCTCCTGAAAAATATGTGAAAATGCACTTGTAACAGTATCGCTCTAAGCCCTCGGCTATAACCTGTAGGCATTGATCAATACCGACCTTTCGTATGTTCCTTGGGTGGGGCTACCTCAGGCGATCCCGTGGATGACAGAGTCAGGTGACGACCTTCTTCCTCATCTGTAGGAGAACTCTCTATAGTCTGTAAAAGTTATACAGAGATCTTTTGTTTTTATTAAGTTTGTTTATTTGAAAAATATCTCTTTTACTTCCAGAACTTTGCTTCGGGCATAAACTATGCAAATAAGATCATACAAGCATTTCCATTACTGCCTGAATCAGGGTGAAATCTTTTTAAAAACCAAAAATCCTTTATCATTCCTTATTCTCTATTTCAAACACATTATCTTTCAGCATTTTTGTGTCAATAACAGTTTTAACTGCAGAGCAACTGACTTAAGCGAACTGAGGTCTGATAATGATATTATAAGACAACTTTTAACAAAACCTAATTATTCAACATATCAATTCAGTGTTCTAAAAGTTTAGTCTTTTTAAAAAATTAAGTACATTTCTGACATCCTTATAAACATGTAATTGAAATATTTCTAGTTGCTTATGATTTATTTGAAGTATTAAATCTATGGGCAGTCTTTCCTTTTTCCCCCTATATTTCTCTATCACTCGATAAAAAGTGCACTATAAAGTTAAAATTCAAGACCTCATTCCATGATATAAAACAGATGAGTTTACTGAACAAACCACTTGAACAAAAGAAAGGAAAAATATAATTCAGTATCACAAAGAAAACATATTTTCTTTTTGCAACCTCTTTATCTAGTGTTCTATAGTGAAGAGCCATCAGATTTACAATTAGGGAAAATATGCCTTGTTCTATAGTGAAGAGCCATCAGATTTACAATTAGGGAAAATATGCCTTGTTCTATAACATTAAAGCAAGAAAATTTATCTCTTATACCAGGCTTTTATTGCAGTAAATAACACTCATTTATATAAGGAACCTTGAGTGAAAAGGAAAACCTAATTAAAATAATTAAGACACATCAATAGTAACAAACATACCAGTGTCCAAATGAAAGGATGAAAAGTTTAAAGGTGCACATCATTCATAACAAACAGTGATGGGCAAACAATTCATTAAAACATGTACATACTCATCTACCGGTACATGAAAACATAGACACATGCATTAGTGCAACCCATACCCATATATGTGAATGTATCACATGTCCAGAATAAAAACAAAAATAGACCAAAATGGTGCATAAAAAGTGATGATTCTATGAATATTGGAAAAGAAGTTTGTGACAGAAGTCATAGTGTTCGGCATGCAGTAGCCTCAAACATTTATCTTATGGCTGCTGATGAAAATGTTTTTGACGATGGGATCATAATGACATGGCACATTATAGCATTTCAAGAATGTATAAAGAACAGTGCGTTAGAAATACCTCATATCTAACCTTAATCCCTTACACCAACAAAAAGATTTCCTTTTTAATTGTAATAATAACCCATCCCAGAATGCATATAGTACTTGCAGTTTATAATTCAAGAGCAATTAACCTTCATATTCTAACTTGTGACAGGTCCAAATTGAGAGATGGAACACACAACAAAAATAAAATGAACACAATATATTTTTTTTCCCATAAAGGTAGAGACCGTTGTGCCGAACCAATAAATTGTAATTTATCAGTTTGGCACACAGGTTACTAATGTATTCTGCATCTAAACATGGTATCATAGATTGAGACCAAAAAATCATCATCTTTGATGGAACAAATGGCACGAAAATGGTGTAAAAGATGGAGTGTGCTCATTATTCCTCCTCTTGCATCTTTTTCTTTAACCCACTACCAAACAATAACGACATTTGACCACCCTGGAAAACATTGTGGGAAAAGGAGAAATTGCTTGTAACGAGCAATTTCTCCTTTTCCCACAATGTTTTCTGTCCTATCAGAAGACTTTTTTTTTTTAATTTCATCACATTTTGAAATGCCTTCTGCAAACTCTTTCAATTTGGGCGAGTCGAAATTTTAGCATTTGGTAAAGGATTAAAATATTCTTCATGATTTTGGAAAGCAAATAGAGATATATTTAATTTCAGAAAGAATAAAATAGGTATATGTACTTTTAAGTAAATGAGAAATGAGATGTAAACCAAATACCTTAATGACTGGAACAACAGGCTCCTTATGTGGCAAGTTTAAAAAGAAACAAACAAGTCATAAACCCTAAATCAACAAAATTACAGTTATATGGCAACAGTCAGCACACAAACACATGTTTCTGGTATTTCCTCATCAGTACTGCATAATATTTTTTCAAAGTCATGAATGTATTTGTATATAACATAATTGAGCATTGGCAAGAGATGAATCAATCATCAGCCATTAACTTCATCAAGAATAGTGGTTGTGTCTGGAATGTTTTCTTTTCATTCTGCATCAAACAGTATCATTTATTCCAGAAATGAAGCCTTTTAAGTGAGACTGGTCATTGTCATGCATTGGCCCAAAGCCCAAGACATCAAAGGTGGAGTAAAAGCGCAATTACCCATTACCCTCCCCCTTTCATAAGGGACTAGCCCAAAATGAAAGAAACAGTCAAAATTGCTCACTAAAACTTGTCCCTTTGTCTCATAACATTTTCTGTAGACTTCTGCAGCAAGTGAGGTTTAAAAGTATTATTGAACAAGAGGTCAATCTAGTTATTCAATTAAAGAATCTGTCTGTGAAATGCACAAGATTATTGCTAAAAATATTTTGCTCAAAATTCTTGATTCACTTAATCCCCAATACAATGGCAAGTGATTATCAAGTTTGAAAAGCTGCATATTCTATGTTGCATTGAGAAGAAAAAATTGTGACAGAAGGAAAATGTACTTCTTTTGTCTTAGTCGTTTTCAAATTCTACTTTAGGTTCATCAAAAGTAGCCCTTATAAAGAAGCCGATTCATGGAGTTCCCGGTTAGAGATTTTGAGAATCATTGGAACATTGTTCCAAATGTTTCATTAAAGCTCAGTTAGCATGCTTACCCTTTTCACCCCTGTTATGATAAGGGTTGAGGTCTTCACAGGGGTTTTTCTTTGTTTAGAGCGCTCTGACAGTGCGCGTATAGCAGTATCGGCTACAGATTCAACGCCATTTATGCGCACAACTTCTGCAATCAACAAAGATGAAAAAACAAGCTCAAACAAATAATAATCATTTCAAACAAACATTCAGGCTTGTCATCACTCATGCAAAACAAATGAACTAACTAGGTCCTAACTCTTTACCAAATATCTTCATCATTTTTAATCGAACAAGTTTGTAGACTGTAATTGAAATTTGAATATATTCGTCTGAGATAAAAGTAATTGGAGAAGTTAATGAAATTATACATTTTTTGCTTATATGAGGAATTTGTCCTTCCTTTGACAAATTCACAAACATATGCATCAGATCCTAGTTCATTCAATATTTGGTAAAAAGTTAGCAATAACAATCTCAACTCCATTCTTTATAAAAAAAAAAACCACTGTGTGAACAGGCAACATTGCAAACCCTTTTTTTTTTAAATGTCATCACAAAGGGAGGATTTGGAATCAAATGGATAAAGTCCTGAGCCTCTCTTTCCATGTATGTATCATGGGAAAATGTTCATTAAATCAAAATGAACAAATTTTGACAAATTTATTTATCATTACATAACTTAAGTATATTTTTGTAACTTTGTTCAGGTTTCAATGTTATCTCCTACAAATTTTGCTGAACGTGGAAAGGTTAAAACTCATTCATGGACAAACATATCACATCATATTTTCATCATGACATAATTATATTTGAGACCTCTTGTCTGCAGAATGACAGCGACTTTTTTCAGACAACCACTTGTAGCATGGTATAAAGTGAAAGTTAACATTATCAAAGGATGGTATACAATACCACTTGAGTTACAGTTCATAATAACGCAGTAAACTAGACTGTTTCTTTTGATTCATCAACCCTTTCTAAAATGATGAATGAACAAATTAGGAATAGCAGAAGATGACACAAAAAAGCATGGCTCTATTAATAAAATGATTCACAGGCCTCCCTTAAACCATTTCCTCTCCATTGCAAGTGTGTGCCTTGTCAAAATTGAGAGCACCTCCAGACACTATGTAATAGCATTAAACAACCCATAGTTCCATCAAAATTATGTTTAGGAACCATGGTGACAAAAGGATAAAAAGAAGTCACAAGCAAACAAAACATTGAATGCTCAAAACATATCAAAAACATTTTTAAAAATCATTCAGTATAAGGTAATGGATTATTAATCATATGATTATATAAATATATAATGGTTGGCTAAGGGGTATTATATACTATTACACAACAAAAAATAGTTCGTATCTCCTAACAGCTCAATGAAAAATTTGTGAAAAAGACAAAAACATAACAACAAAAAGAAAAATTATCTTTTGTTAAAAGAAAATGAATTCAAGTTTTGTAATGTTTTACATCTAAACTGCCAAAATGGCTTTAGGTTTGTAATTGAGATGTTGAAAAGGTATATCAATTAATCCATAGGTTTGAATGTTCTATATTCACTTTGGAGCCAGTAACATTTGGAAACATTGTGTCAACAACAAAACTTGCTCACAATGATCTAAAACATTTCCAAAAATGATAAAAAATCTTTTGTACAAACCGAAAAAACTAATGCCAAAATGTTTAATTACTTGACAAAGCTTATCTCCAGTGGACCAACAATTATAGGAACACCATATCAATTAATTCATGACTTCATATTAATCCTTTTCATAATGCATTAACTATATTACATGGCTTAGCTACACCTTGCCACTATGAGTCTGTTTATATATCCAGTATACAGTAATCTATCATCCTGAAATGTGTTCATTTTTAAATAAATGTCACCCATCTGTCCTTTTAATTTGGGTCAGTAGCAAACTTTTGTTTTAGGTAATGTTAAGTTGTTGTTGTGGCTCTATGAATGTTGCCTACCTTAATCAGTGATGCCTCTTTCATGCACTATCAAACATTGGTAAAAAGAGTACTCATGCACAACCAAACATGGGTACCGGCTGTTTAATGAGTACTTAAACACTACCAAACATGGGTACCGGCTGTTAAATGAGTATTTATGCACTATCAAATGTGGGTACCGGCTTTTTAATGAGAACTCATTCACTAACCAAACATGTGTATCAGCTGTCAATGAGTACTCAAGCAAAACTAAACATGGGTACCGGCTGTTAAATGAGAACTCATGTACAACCAAACATTGGTACCAGCTATTTTATGAATACTAATGCACTACCAAACATAGGTACCAGCTGTTCAATGAGCACATATGTACTATCAAACATGGGTACCGGCTGTTCAGTGAGAACTCAGTCACTACCAAACATGGGTACCGGCTGCTCAATTAGTCTGATGCACTATCAAACATGGGTACCAGCTGTTCAATGAGAACTCATTCACTACCAAACATGGGTACCAAAAAGGTAGGTTCATGCACAGTTGGTGCAGACGTTACTTACAGATGATCTTGCAGTATTGACTGAAATTTTAATGGTGTTCTGTAATCACTTTGGACTTGAAATTCACAGGAGTTATGGTTAACCATTTCCCCCTTTCTAAATAAGGTTTTAATGAGAATGCTTTGATTACTTACTTACTTACTGCTGTTATACCCGTTCACATGTAGGGCAGCAATTGTATTGATGTAATGCATTGATGCTTAGGACTCATCCACAGGAAATACAGTGCATAGTCACATATTTCCTTTTTTTTCCTAAACATTTATGGTATAGAACTTCTAAGGCCATTATATCTACAGAATTAATGATAAACTATGTTGTTATCACATAAACATAATCTATCCATAAGACAGCGCGTCTGACTGTTCAATAATGTCAGAGAGCAATAAAGGTCGGTGAACAATTATTTGTTTCTGAAATATGAAGATGCACAAAAAACCTTAAACCAAGATTTTCTGAGTACAGAAACAAGTATAGTTTGCTTCAAATCAATAGCAGAGGTATTGCACTTGGTCAGTAACCTTACATTAATGCCATTAACCTATGTATTAAGTTTCATCATTCACTGTTGGAGCTAATGAGGAACCAACTTACATGTAAAACTTTAAAAAAGATTTTTTAAGTACCAAAAAAGCCATAATTTACTTAAAATCAAGGCCAGATTATAAGGAATTCGTCAGTGACCTTAGATTATGATCCTAAACACATATGTGAAGTTTCGACCTAATCACTGCAGTTGTTGAGATAGAAACTTGCAGAAAAAGTACAAAGTACAAAAGCTTTCTTAAGGACATGTTTTACAGTTTTATAAGAAAATAATCCTTACATAGAATTTTCTAAATTTTTGACATGTAACTTAAAATTGTATTGTGAATTCAAAAATGAAAAGAAAAACGCAGGTTGACGAGTTAGATATTTGTAAAATGGCAATTTCCATGGTAACCGTTTTGGGCAAAAATGTCAAAATGACCATACCATCTTCAAAGGTAATAAAACAAATTCTGGAAGGTATATAAACACAAAAATCATGTATTCATACATTCAATACTTAATAATTCAATGTTTCTTTGAATCATTACAATCTGAACAATTTTGTCATCCAATTCAATTTTTCATATATTTGTTTTCCGCAAAAAACAATGAAAATTGATATCAATATCAGATAAAAATGAAGATATATAACAATTCCTTTCATAGAATTTTTTTATATTTCAGTATGTGAAGTAGAATTCAATCTTGAAATAAAAATGCAAAAAAAAGTATATGTTGACGGGTTAGTTTTTCTGTAAAATGACAGTTTCTATGGTAACCGTATTTGAAAAACATTTATAAAAACGACTAATATAACTTTAAACTTGAAAAATAGAAGATGGGGCTTAATATGCATGAACAATATGAAGTATCTTTAATAACCATTTATAGTTTTTTGGATAATATGATCATTCTTCGAAAAAAAATTGCATATAGTAAACTTCACACGAATAAAAACGTCCATCCCACTTTAATGCAAGTACCTCTACGGTAACATATTATTATCTCCCTTTGCTGCGCAGATGAAGTGCGGAGAAAAAACTACCGAGAACGTCCTTAAGTTAAATCAAAACGAAGAATAATGTATGATTTAACATAATGGCAGATTCAGAGAATATTTTTTCTTGAGGTATCGGAGTGTTATTGGTCATCTCTCAAACCGATTGAAATTTGTAAATTTCCTGATCCCTGACCCTGAACACAGGTGCGAAGTTTCAAACCATTCCATTCAGTAGTAAATGAGACAAAAACATAACCATGGTGTGACGCTGATACCCAGATGAGTAGTATAGCTCACCATATTCTTCGAATAGTCAAGCTAAAAATGCAATAGCAGAAGGCAGATAATTCTTATACAAAACATCATTTCCTTTGTGTTATTCAGAATAAACCATTGTGACAATAGCAGAAATTGCTTATGATAAGCAATCCTTACTTTGTCACAATAATTTCTGAAACTATTTTCAGTGGGCACATTAGGTATGACCTGTATAAAGGAAAGAAAGGGACATGCAATATTGCAGATTGCAATGTACAATTCTCTCAAAAACTGCAGATGTGAGCCATATTGTTGAAATGGCTAGCATGTGTTGGAAACATGAAAATTCCTTCAAATAATGTTCATTTTATTACAGTGAAAACACTTTCCCTTTTCTGAACAGAAGACATGTTATTCAAATATCAAATGGAAAGATGCTTAAAATTCACACTGAAAAGCAGATTGTTAGACATTGTAACCACTATAATAATGACAAATTATCCTTTTGTCACAACAATTTCAGGTGCAGTCTGTTTCAAATTGATTTGATATACATGTATTATTAAAGGAACTTGCTAAAGGGCCTTCACAAGCTCATAACATCTGATAACTATTTAGCAGACAATTTCTAGGAGTGTACCGATATTGCTCGTTTCCTAAGAATGAACATTTAATATCAATATTTAATCTTGCTTTTGTTGTATCCAGTCTACTGCCAATCCCTTGGCAACCCGTAAATCATTTCAAGTAACAGATACCTGAATAACTTGTTGAACCACTGAAAATGAAGCAAGTCTTTGTTCATATCTTTTGCTACCTATGGGCTACTTGCTCATATAATTCTGTACTAAAAAAAGACCTTTTCTTTCATACATACACTTTTTTGAAGAAAATGGCTTGTGGCAGACAAGGATTTAACATGGGTTTCAATTCTTTTTTTCAGTTGTCTACAACTTCATGGGTAATCTACGAGTACAAGGAAGGGAAATAATGTTAACGTCAGGAGATTAATCAGCTGCTTCCTGGAATTGAAGCTAGGTATCCCGATTTCAAATCTCACACTAGACGACTATGCCATTGCATATTCTGTAGAAGATGACAAGCAATTAATTCTTTTAGGCCAATGATTTCTAGCCTTTATTACAGTAGAAACATTTTTTTTCTTAAATTATATTTGTCATTCGTTCTTGATTTCAATTTTGACCCCATGCAAACCCACATAACCATTAATGAATTTGAAAATGCCTGATTTATGTAAGCAAGCTGCTTTCCCACTGTACTTTTAACACATTGAGATATCCAGTTACCTGAGGAAGTCCTGTCGGGAGTAATAGCCTCGTTGTACTCAAACCCTCGTCTTGCACCTGCAATCACACAAATACCAACCCTTTACTTCATTATACCTCCCTTTGACACATTCACTGATCAATCCTTCAGAAACCCAGGTGATAAAATGAGCAATTTTTCCTTTTGTCAATTGTTTTTACTCTATATATTTAATATGGTGTATGTATTTTTCATTGCCTGGTGTTGTTTTCTATTCGGACCAATCACAAATTCTCAGATTATCCATATGAAATAAAATATATCATGGCAAAGATGCATTTGTGACAAATTACACTGAAACTTCTGCAGCAGATATGTCAAAGAATAGTACAGTCTAACTTGTGTTAAGCAGCCACCCTTTTAAGCAGCCAATCTGCCTTAAACAGCCACTACAGAAAGTCCCATTGTTAGATTTATAGTGTACATCAAGTTGTGTTAAGCAGCCAACCTGTCTTCAACAGCCAATTTACCCTATCCCATAGGCTGGCCCCTCAACACAAGTTTTACTGTATTGTTATTTCAGTTATGTTGGGATTCCTGACTTGTACTGAGGATTTGAACCCATGCGGAGAGGGTCTATGTGATTTCAAGTTCAGTACTCTAACCACTGGACCATGTAGTAGGCTACTTGAAACTCAGGACCTTCCTACGAGGTAATTCAAACCCATGCAAAGATGGGTTTTGTAATTTGCCCTTCTGAGGTAACATATTGTTCATAAAAGGAGATTTTAAAGTTTTAACTACTGTAATAAAAAAAAAATCTCTTGAAGAGCAAAAACCTTCTTTGTTCACAGGGCATAGTGGTTTCAACTAAAACACATGACAAAATTGAAACTTTGTAAACGATAACAATTGACTAGTTTACAAATATTTGAGATTATTTCACAATATGAGGTGGCTCAATGCTTATTAAAGATCTTATTATAAAGTTGCACATCATTAAGTAGAAGCAATGTCCACATGTACTTGTTTGAAGGGATAACTGTATACAATTTCATTGGTTATACCATTATGAATGTTCAGTATGAGGCATATAAATAACTGGTCAATTAGAAGATTCAATGCAAGACAATATATCATTTACAAATTTAAATGTCTGACTTTAGTTGTTTGAATAACATTCAAATTGTAATTTTATCTATCGTAACCTTTAGATTTCAGCAAAATAGAGCAAGATTTCTGTAGGAGCCACAAACATAATACACTTACTGTCGGGATAGGCCTTTGAGGAATTCTGGGGTTTCTGTGAAGTGGTAGTTGTCGTGGTGACAATGATTCCGTCAGGGGTCACAGCCTTTGAGGTCTCTACGGTTCTACGCGGGGTCGAGTAGTCCGCCATACCAGAGGCATCTGCTGGGTCTGAACACAAAAACTGAAAGAGGAGATATATTCTATACAACCTCATGTTAACCCATTACCAAACAATATTGACTTTGACCAGTTTGTTGCAGATAACTCTGGAAAACATTGTGGGAAAAGGAGAAATTGCTCTTATTGATCAATTTCTCCTTTTTCCACAATGTTTTCTGCCTTATCAGAAGATTATTTTTCAATTTTGTCACATTTTGAAATGTTGTCTGCAAACTCTTTCAATTTGGAACAGTCGAAAATTTGGCTTTGGTAAAGGGTTAAGCCATTTAGTCATACTTAGCTGGTTGTGCATCTGCAGAAAATGGCACCGGAGTAATTGTATCTTTTCTTAGTTAGAAACCATTGTGACCAAAATGATAAATTATTGTTCATCTTGAGCAATTCATCATTTTGTCAAAATTGTTTCTAAAGGCTAATCTGCTGCAAATGCGGTATACTGAGGTGTTACCAAGCACAGAGGCCTGTACTTATCGCGGGGTCAATACTGTGTAATATAATAACCTTGTTGTAATAAAATAACCTCGTTTCATTAATTTTGTAATATGGCCTTTCTTAGCTCTTATAGATTCTAACTTCTTTTGTCAAAGAGTTCAATGACATTGCTAAAGACGCTAAATGCCGTCTGCAACATTGAAAATGTTCAATGATATATCCAAGTCCTTTGTAATGAAAGGATATTTTAATCAAAACAATCTTCCATTCACATAGCATTTTCTCCTGAACATTTCAAACATATTGTAAATCATGTAAATCTTGTAAAAACAGTAGTTTATTTACATGAAAATTAAGCATTAAATCAGTGGATCAAACATGAACTAAGACAAGCAGACTAAAGTAAGCATGCATAAATATGCAGAGTGGAATCAAGAAACAGATGTGCTTATAATCCATCATTTGTAAGGCGTGGTGCATTGCTATATAAACACACTAGAAACATTTACGTAATTTCCCCCTGAATACAACCCACAATTCCTGATTTTGACATTTCTCTCAGCTGAGAATTAGGAAAAGGTCCTATGTTTAAGCCATAGCAGTTAGAGGGTTCAATCTAAGACAATGGTAAGTGCTTCATAGACATGAAGCACTTACTATATATATATAGTCTTGCATCGACACTCAAATTAGTATTTTTTGATTCATGAAATGACAAAAAAAACAGTTTACTGTATAATATTAAATAATCATATTTTAGAAAGTAGGAGATTGCTTGACACAAGTAATCATTTCCAATTTTTGTCAATGTGCTTTGCAAATCATCTGCTGCACATGCAATAACATAAATGATATGATGAAATTAGTAAACTTGTGATCCACCCCTGAAAATGTGTAACAATAAAGTCATTCGTCATGGTTCACTCATTGAAATGTCAAAAATTACCACACAGATTTAAATTTAATTGATAAGCGAACAAAGGTTTGTAGTTACTCCAATTAAGATTTCATTATTTCAAAATGCAAATTCGCTCATAAAGAAAGGAAGTAATCTGAAGCACCTTTCCCTAAACCTGACTGTTTTAATCCAGTTTAGAGGAAACACTTGAAATCAGTGTGACACAAAAAATCTTGAAAATCACAATGAGATTTTGGTTAAAGGAAGTTGAACATAGTGATTATCTTTCTGTCTTCTGCAACTTGCTTGGACCAGATTTTAAAATTCCAAGTCAGTGACAGGAACTTTCATCTTGATAATAAAATGAATATTTCTTATCATGCAAATCTCTCTATCCTGTGGTTTCCTCCCTTTTAATCAGATCATGTGAGAAATGTCCTTACACATGCTTTCTTGTATTATAACAAGATATATTACAACAGAATAATATTCAAGCGTGAAAATACTCTAAAAAGGTAGTATTTGTTGTAAGTAATTCTTAAGTTGGTTCCCATTCAGTGTCAGTTATATATAATTTGCTGCTTACTGTCGCTTTTTAATTTGAATCAGTCTCCGATTTCCATATGGGGAATAAATTTGTGTATGTAAAGCCAAATGCTTTAAGAAACCATGGTTGTCACAATGAGCAAAGTTATTTTTTTTTCCAAAAGTGAGAATAAATGATGGAATGTGTTACTTATAAGCAAATCTTATGTAATTTATCAGCCAAAATGCAATAGAATCAACAGACCATAGCTGTATGAAAACATATTTGAAATGGAAATTGACTAAAAGTGTGGTCAAAGGAAACCTGTCCAGTTGGAAGTTTTTTCTTTTGTTGATTTCGTTTAAAATGTTTTCTCTACGCTTTTGACTCAAAAATCTATTGTACATTCTTTGAAGCAGTTGGCATCTTAGATATTTTGAGAATAAGGAATTCTACTCCTTTTATCAAAATGATTGCAACTGTTCTTTTATCAATTTTCATTTATCATTAATATTTTGTGTCCTTTTGCTGCAGAGATATATTTTTATCTGCTGCGTATCAACTGTAAAAAATAATTCTTCAAACCTATTAAAATATGTACTCATAACAAAAACTGGCAGATGATAAAAGAAACAAGACATTTTTTAGTGAGTCTTAAAAACTTCAAACTGCTTCCACCTTTTCTTAAAGCTTATCCATTCAAAGTCAGTTTTATGACCTCAATGAAATAGAATCCTGCTTGAACATTTCAACTTTCATTCATTAAAAACAATAAGATAAAAACATCAACTTATGTTTTTTTGCATACCATTATTGAAATACCAAGGTCTTAAGCAAGATTCTAGGAAAGACAGAAACAGAAAACAAGAGATGAAAATACACAGAACAATATCTACACCTACAAAATTCCAAATGACCATAGCAGATATTAATCAAAACACAGATTGTTTCATACTGTTACTGGCAGACAATATAAACGCAACAACACTTTCAGGAACAATTCAGAAAATATAAAACCTGATTTTCTAAGATACAAGGTATCATATGAATGGTTTAGTTGGTAGTTGCTATGACAATGCGCTGGTATTTCGAGAAATGTCTCAGAAATCTATAATCTACAGTGCTGTTAATTGAAACGTTCAAGACAGAAAAAAGGCATTTTTAAACTTTGCAGTCTGAAATTTAAAGACTCACCTTCGAAGCACTTAGACAAGGACCAGCGGAAACAGAAAATCTCTCGATGCTGATTGGATGAACAACTCTCAAAATTTGATTGGATAATATTTACAGGAATCAAACATGATTGGCTTGTATACATTAAGCCAATCAAAAGCTAGAATAAATATGGGAGGAAATCACTGAACAGTAACAGGTGGATAGTTGAAAACAACTAAATCACTACGAGGTACACATCACACGGAGACATATTGGATAATTGGTGACAACATCATTGAAAGCATCCCGGAGGACAAAAGAACTGAAAAGAAATGGTTACAAAACCTTGCTAACCCTTAGAATGCTTGGTAATTTTCTAAAAATAGACTTGTGTGTCATCTGCTTTCCAAAACCTTAAATATCCGCTTGATTTGATGAGGAAAGATACTCAGATTAGCAAAAGGTTAGATCACAGGCCAGCCGCCAATACACTTTGCATCAGCCCTGGATCCAACCTGTTTGCATAAGCGTGAAGTCGGATTCAGCAATATAAGGGCTAATATTGGCTAGCTCATTTCTAACTGTAGATAAGTTTTCTCTGGAAACTGCATTAGTGAATCGTTCTGTGATTATGAGCACTAAATTGCCATTCCTATCCAAACCTATCTTGCAGTTTTCAAAAGTAGACATCTCTTCCATAATGTTATTTATTAAAGTTTAAGTTTGACCCTTTCCCAAACAACAAATTTTGGACTGTCCCAAATTGAAAGAGTTTGCAGACGGCAATTAAAAATGTGATGAAATTGGAAAATAATCTTCTGGTAGGGCTGAAATCATTGTGGGAAAAGTAGAAATTGCTCTTTTCCCACAATGTTTTTTTAAAGTTGTCTGCAACAAAGTTGTCAAATGTCATTATTGTTTGGTAAAGGGTTAAAGAAACTGTAGATATAAAAAAAAACTGGCTTGATAGTTTTTCCAAGATATTTGATAGAAAACACTATAAAAAAATGAGCAGTTTATCCTTTTGTCAGAAAAAACATCATCAGTTACGTCAAAATGAGATATCACTAAATAACGGCTAAACCAATAAACAAAATAACAAAAATGTTCATAGACAAATTGTGCATGTGAAATGTTTGAAGCTATTACGACAAAATAACAACATCCTCCTTATAATTTAATTCTTCTTTCAATACCAGAAAAGATACCAACGAAACAAACAAAACGAAATAATTGTGTTTATGCATTTATATATTGATACCATTGTTCACAACAAACATGTTACTTTTTAGTGATAAGTATGACAATACCAAAACTCAAATAGAGTCAACGACAATTGTAAATGAAGCTATGACTAGACCAATTTGGACACATATTTGTACTGTTAGTTGCCTGATTTTCCTTTTGATTAAAGATAAAAACCAAAATTCCATATGTAACAAAGAATTAATGATGCAAAATAGAAAGACCCACCCCCCCCCTCCCCCCCCCACCCAAATGTGGTTATGCTTATGCGAACAGATTAGATCCAGGCCAGCCGCCAGTTTAATTGACGGCTGGCATGTGATCTAAGCTGTTTGCTCCTCCTAGTATCTTTCTTTATCAAAATTATGCAGATATGTAAGATTATGGAAAGCAAACGACACAAAAACCTATTTCTAGAAAATTAACCAGCATTAGTAAGGGTTAAGATGATTGTCTGCTCATGCTTTCAATTTGGATACGATGTCATATAGGCTGTCAGGAAAGGCAGGCCTTGCAAAATCTTTTGATTAACCCATTATCAAACAATGGTGACATTTAGCCAATTTGTTACAGACAACTCTGAAAAACATTTAGGGAAAAGGAGAAATTGCTCTTGACAAGCAATTTCTCCTTTTTCCACAATTTTTTCTGCCCTTTCAGAAGATCATTTTTCAATTTCATTACATTTTGAAATGACGTCTGCAAGCTCTTTCAATATGGGACAGCTGAAAATTTGGCATTTGGTAAAGGGTTAAATGAATCTGCAGCAGATAATTCAGGAAAAAAGGAAATGTTTTTCTTGACACCTATAATAATTGCTATTGTCATCCTTTCAATTTGGACTTGATTCTGTATAAACAATTGGGATAGGTAGGCCCTGCGAAATCTTTTAATAAACAGTTAATTTACCAACCTCCACTGTGATGGAACCAGTAACATACTGATCTGGGCCCTGCAGCGGTATGATCTGGCGGCTACTCGGGTTTCGTAAGAGATCTTCACAGTACACTGTGGCTTCCCCAAGGAAATTATCTACAATAGAGAGAAGGATTGGTTTGTATGGTTTATTAAATACTGCATGTATATCAAGAAGTGGATTTGTGAAATATTGTAATACATCCTGTAAAAAGACAATTGTATGTCATTCCAAGTTTGATTTTGCCATTGATGATTGCACTTAAGAAAATCACTCACTTGAAAATTGTGAATGGTAAAAAAAGGTAGAAATCATGAGTTACTCATTTGGGATACCAGTAATTCATCCCTTTGTCTGTTTGTGATTTCTGAAGCTGCCTGCATATTATGCAAGCCTGCATATTATACAAGATAGTGCTGGACGACGGAAGAAGCTAAGCGTAAAAGAGTTATTTATTAAAGAAACTCCCTCCATGAGGATTTTTCAAGCAGTCAAATTGGAATGCAACTTATGAAAAGCAGCATAGTGGTTAGGATGATTTATGATTGAGTAAGAGAGATAAATTACAGCATCAGAGTAATGGCATTATACAACAACAATGATGATATAAGACATGTAAAAGTGATAACAATAATGATGATAATGATTATGTTGTTGATGACATACATATTCATAATAATGGCAAAAACAAAAAATGCTATTCATCATCCTTTTAATCATGTATTCTGAGCATATATCCTAGTCATTCTTAATTCTAGCTGTTAAAACTTGTATTCTGTTCTTATTTTGAAGATACAGGGTATTTATAACACCTGATATACTAACAATTAGCCAAAGAACTGTTATAGCCATTAGCTCTCATGTAAACCAAGCTGTTTGTACTGCATGGTCTAGGTCTATTGTCCATTTTCCTCATAGTCAACCTTGTTTGAAAAGCACAAGCTCTTAAACAGTATGTGAAAGTTGATTCAGTCTGAGACTGTCTTAACCCATTACTAAACAATATAAACATTTTACCATTTTGTTGCAGACGACTCTGGTAAACATTGTGGGAAAAAGAAATATTGCTCATAATGAGCAATTTCTCCTTTTCCCACAATGTTTTCTACTCTATCAGAAGATTACTTTCCAATTTTATCACATTTTGAAATGTTGTCTGCAAACTCTTTCAATTTGGGAAAGTCGAAAGTTTGCCGTTTGGTAATGGGTAAATACAGAATACAAGTCATTCAGAAAGCTTCTAATGGAGATTTCTTAATGACTAGTATTGAGCATCTCATACACCACCATTTGGAATACTTTTACCATGTTCGCTTAAAACAAAATTGACAGTATAACATTATACCAATTTTTTGAGTAAGTCTATGAAGCTTGTTAATTGCAAATAAATTCATTTTTTTTCTTCAGTCCAACACTACATTAAACAGTGCTTCTTTTATCTCACAGAGTCAGTTCACAAATTTGTGTTCCATTGATTCCAACCAGTATTTGGGTTTTTTCTTTAGCTTAAACAAACTTTTAAGTAAACTGCTTTCTTGATTTCCACATGAGTGTCATGGAGAGTTTAAAAACCCTTTACTAGTCTTCCACTTATTTTGGTCTTGAATCACAAGGAAGAAACTTAACCGCTACCATACCAGTGACTTTGACCACAAAGATGTTTAACATCAACTGTCTCACCCATTCCTTCATATCGGAAATTGTTTCTGGCCCAAAGTGAAAGAAACAGCAGACACAAAACAATAACAAGCAAAAATACACAATTTCTATGATTGTGGAACAAACCATTGTGCCAAAGAGGGATTACTCATTATAAGCAATTAATCCTTTTGCTTGTGTGAACTCTAAAAAAATGTTGCAGCAGATGATGTACTGTAAGGTATTATGCAGTAAACTAAACTAGTAAAATGTTTACATGGAAGTATCAAAACACAATCATAGTGGAACCAAATGAAAGCTGGCCAGAGCATAGAGGTTATTCAAGGTTAATGAAAGCGTTGGCGCAGGCAGATTGCCAGGTAAGCTAAAAGCATATAGCTCTAAAGGTAAAATACAGGTAAATATCTCTAAATCCCCACAGACTGTCTGTTCCAATAAATGAGTGTGTTTCACTTTCCTTCCTGTGGTCTGTTACAGCTGATCAAACACTTAACAGGCTGCCCTTGTTCTAAAGTAACTTGCAGCAGACGTCAAAATCACTACAAAAAAGATGTTAACTACTGTAACAACCGTGAGAATCCAAATAATGAATCACTAATAAAATTTGATTATCATCTTTTATAAACAATTTTCAGGAGAGTTAACCTGTTTTTTTATTTTGAACCACTTCTGCAGCAGTGCCTTTCAAAAACAACTGTGACAAAAGATGAAAGTGTTGGTACCAAGCGAACTCAAAGTCCTATTGTCCTTTTCCTTTAACCATGATTATCAAAAAGTACCTAACCCATTACACTCAAATGCAATAGCAGACAACAAAATATAGAATAAAAACATATAGTTTTTTTTCTTAAGAATAGAAACAGTTTAAGCAAAAGAACTGATTGTTTAAAATGTGCACCACATTAGTCATCGAACATCTGGGTTTGCACCATTGACCTTCTTAAGGTCAGCTAAGAGACTTCCTGTCACAGAAAATCTTAAGCTGTCCAGCTGTGGCTTTTCTAAAGTGAAGAGGGGTCTTAATTCTCTGTAGAACAGAATGGCTGGTGTATTATCGTACCATATTTATACAATTTTTGAACACATGGTTCCACCATTTTTATGCCACAGCAGTGCCAAGTTTTCAATCAAAATTGAAGCAAATCACAATAAAATATCATAATGTCCACATTTGAAGACTGCATTCAACTTTTTATACCAGCAATTAGTAGTGTATAACATCATTAATTAATCTTTTATCAAAGTCATCTGCAGCAGACAAAAAGAAATCCTAATTCAAACTGGGAGCAAGAGAAGACTCAAACTACAAAGTGAAATATACTTCCCATAATGATCTTCATATATATCTGTATAATCCGCTTATTGTAAAGGTTCGATTCAATATAAGGGCAATACCACTGTCTAATGTAATGAAATTTTAGTTATGTAAGTTGAATATGAGTTTGTACAAATATATGGCAAATAAAAGATATAAAACTAAAAATCAGCAAGAAAGAAGGAAAACAAGAATGGATGAATAACAACATTTACTTAACAATATTAAGTCAAAACCATTGTAATAAAAGGAAAAATCGCTTATTACTATTATTGTTTCATGGGCTCTCTTCTACTGAGAGTTGTGGTTGACCTTTAGAATGCTGGGTAATTTCCTTAAACTAGATTTTTGTGTCGTCTGCTTTCCTAAACCTATCTGCTGCATTTTGATGAGGAAAGATTCTCAGAGTAGCAAATAGGTAAGAGCACAGGCCAGCCGCCAATTTACTTGGCAGCTGGCCTGGATCTTACCAGTTTGCATAAGCATAGAGTCAGCATGAAGTCATTTGCAGCACTATAAGGGTTAATATAAACTTTTACCTCCATGTTGGTTGTTCAACACTTATAAAGAATGAGCAGACATTTGTTTATATTAGAGGAATGTGTATAGCTTGTCAATGCCAGACCCTGCTGCAGTATGGCTGGTATTTCTATACTTAGGTACAAACAGAATGATTTTTGCATACCAGAACTAATTGTTACTATAGCCCCCTTACTCCATACTACCTCACTTTGATGCATCTACTACAGAAGAAAGTAGAAACCACTTTTTTATTATCATTCATTATCAACTTGGATCAGCCAAAACACCACATACTTATCATGCAATGGAATAACACAAATCTAAAATGCAATGCATCAACACAGTGCAAACTTTATCTGCATAGTTATTGTTTTGTTGTTTATAGCAATCCCTGGATACCACTAGAAATATCCCATGAGAAGTATTTATTTCAGTTTTCATGTTTTCTACCAAATGTCTGCTAGAAACATCAAAATTGTCTACTGCTCATAAAAGTTGTCTGAAGTTACTTTCAATTTGCACCAGATACAAGGTTTCATGTTAGGGGACAAGTTAATACCCATTTTAACACAGAGGGAATCAAGTATTCATACTAAGTAGGGTCACTGGCACGTTTCAGTGAAATCTATGAAATTATCACAAAATCAGAAAGCATTATGGGAGATACCTGTCATACACCTGTTTCCTAACATAATTAATGAATACACCCTAAAAATAGTTCCTCCGCATTGTGTTTTCTCTAGTGTATTACCTCCAAGGCAAACATATGCGCAGCACTCCAACAAAGGGGTACAACATCAAATTCTTTGAAATACCTCATATATAGAATTCACTGTTACAAAGAACTTGCTAAGGTCTTGCATAAACCCCATTCCCTCATCTTAGGATTGTTTCACGCCCAATTTGAAATCAACAATAACTAGAAATTATGAAATTCCTTGAGTATATCAGGTAAAATCAATAGTGACATGAAGAATAAATAGCTTGTTAGTAATTTTTAAAAAATTTCTTCAACAGATATGTTAAATAGATGTGATATCAAGTAGTAAGGTGGGTTCAACCTGCAATATATATTTTAAGGAAGCTATTCTTTACTTTTTATCATGCCAATGAAATATCTCACATGTCTTGTTTAGACATTTTTAATGGTTAGAAAAAAAGGAGATATTGCTTGCCATATAAATTTAGGGTTCAATAGAAAACTATAGTAAGTCCTTCACAAATGTGAGGCACATACTATAGTCTTGCACTGAACCTTCATAGTATGTCCCTCCTTATCAACAGATTCAACACAGAAATCTTGCACTTGCTGGAGGTTCTTCTTCACTCATCATTTAAAAATACACAGATTCTATCAAATTTCTGTCATACTCATTCAA
This sequence comes from Cerastoderma edule, assembly GCA_947846245.1. Taxonomy (NCBI): domain Eukaryota; kingdom Metazoa; phylum Mollusca; class Bivalvia; order Cardiida; family Cardiidae; genus Cerastoderma; species Cerastoderma edule. The sequence goes on from OX401409.1 coordinate 37,999,124, forward strand.
ATTGGCAATTGTCTTATTCTCTTATATTGTTTGCCAACAGAATTTGATGAATTTCCACATGGGAACATTTTGGATTGATTGACCTCTTTGACAGCCAATGATAGAACTGATTGGCAACATAATCTTTTGGTTAGCATTTCTAACATACTGGTGAACATCAAAGGATTACAACCGCAAAAAAAAAGAGCACACATGTGTGTATATCAACACCCAAGACAGTTGAATCATCAAATCAAACCTTCGTTTACATGTACATTATCTCATCTTAAAAAGACTTGCCAAATCATTAATTTGGTGCAAATGATAATCAAGTACAATGAAATCATGCATTTGATAAAAAGGCAAAGAAACATCTTCGGGCCTGCTATTGTTAAGGAATGCTCAAGCCTGAAAATCATTAGATGAAGCCTGAATTTAGTCTTTTTCAATATGAACAAAGATGTACAGTTTAAATTTCAAAGACTGAAATCAGAACCAGGCCTGAAAATGAGCAGGCCTGCATCTTGTAAGTTCTTCTGCAATAAAAGTTTCTTTATCCTTTTTAAGTAATCAAATCTTATTTATCAAATTGGCTTAAATTCATCAATGATAAATGCATAATTTATCAAATCATCATGAAGATATTTGTGGCAAAACAAGATCTTGTTCATGAAAATCATCTTTTTTCTAAATGCTTTCAAATGCCATCTGCTTCTAATCCATTCTCTATTAACCCTTATAGTGCTGGAACCAACTTCATGCTTATGCAAACAGGTTAGATCCAGGACAGCCACCAAGTAAATTGGTGGCTGGCCTGTGATCTAACGTGTTTGCTACTCTGAGTATCTTTCTTTATCAAAGCTAAGCAGATATCCAAGGTTTTGGAAAGCAGACGACACACAAATCTAATTTTAGAAAATTACCCTGCATTCTAAAGGTTAGGAGCCTGCTTTAGGTCCAAACTGAAATAACAGCAAATTAAATCATCAAATTAAGCAGATATTCATGGTTTTGGAAAGCAGACGACCCAAAAATCTTTTCTTAGAAAATGACTCAGCATTCTAAGGGTTAAGTCATCTGATAGTAACAGGGCAAAGACCTCGTTTCCAGAGGTGTGGTGACGTATCTATGGAGAAATAGAATAAACAAGTCTGTTTACATGGTAACACGTCTATTATCCAGGAATCTCCTATCTGTCAGATAACCTGACAGGCCAAGTCTATAGAGTGGCTGTTTCTCCAGGAAATTGTCTTACTTCATTATTGCATGGTGATGACATGATTGTGTGTAGTAGCCCATGGCTAACGGCCTATCAAGACATGATGGAATTGCTTACTCACGAGCAGTTTCTTATTTTCCATTAGGTAAACAAATCAATGCACAAGTATATAATACTATCAATTCATTCTCATAAATACATGTTATCCAATGTCTGAACTGAAGCAACATCAGACACCAACAGAAAACCATAGCAATTCAATAACATTTTATCACTAATCCATAGATATTTTGTGACTGCTTAAAATGTGAGAGCAACAGCAAATGCCAATTGTAAAGTATGCAAAACCTACTATTGAGTAGACATCTTTGTGACTATATGAGCTATTGCTTATAGCAAGCATGTTCTACATTTGTCACAATAGCTTCTTTAGCCTCTTGCTGCATGTGTCTTAATATAAGGGGGGAAAATACTAGTTTTAAAAAAGAAAAGTGAAAGAAAAGTTATTTGCTTGACACATATTAGGACTGGCATGCAGATGTACGAGGGTTGTTCGTAGAATTTTGTTATATCTCTGTGTAACTTTGTTCGATACTCTTGAAATTTAAAACATGCATACATTCACCTGTTTTCAACAAATACTTAACGTGAAAAAATAAAGACATCATTCTAGCAAGATATACTGGTTACTGTAGCAACGTAGTTACCGGTAGCCGGGGCAGGTCAGGAAAAAACATTTTTCGAACATTATCCACATAATTTTTTTCAATAATTGATGCATGAACTTCTGTTGATGTTTTACAGCAACCATTCAAACAAAAACAAGATTTAATTTTGTTTTAACTCCATCTAACCTTTGGTTATTTCTGCATTTTGTATCAAGAGAGTTGGTCATTTACCATATTACAATAATAAGAATTTGGTAGTGCTCTATATGCTTTAACTTTTATTAAACTTACATGAAGTTTTAACTACATGTTAACAGATTAAATCTTTCAAAATGACAAAATGTTGGTAGTTTTATCTCACAAGTCCATGTCTTGAGTAGTTCAGCTTATGTATAAATGGAGTATCTTTCAGTAAATGTTTTGCTGATCTCGTAAACGCTACAGTAAAACCAGATACTTTAACAGCCAATGTTTGTTTAGACATTTATGTCAAGACATCTTGTTACTTGGCAACTGATTCTGATTCCATGAGATCTCTATCCTAAGCCATTACTCCCTGTATATAAAAAGTGACCCTTTGTCTGCTCAGAATGATTCACAGTAAAGATATTACCCATCTCAATACATACATGTTTTAACAATTCTGTAGCTGATAACTCAAAAAACAATTCAGGGTAGACAAAATCTGATTTTGATTTACTTGTCAGTAAATGTCAAATCTTTTTCTGTCCTTGTCTGTATAATGGTTTTATAGTAAATTTCAGTAAAAATCACTTGTCCATTAAAGCCTTTGGACAAGCTGGGCTATATAGAAAATTGACTTCGCCACCATTGCAATTGTGACAAGGGAAATTGCTTCAAATGAATAGTCTCTCCTATTACCACAATAGTTTGCTCCTATAATCTCTCCTATTACCACAATAGTTTGCTCCTATAATCTCTCCTATTACCACAATAGTTTTCTCATACTTTTCAATGAAAAAGCTTTTTGTCATAGTTCTTAATAATACTTGGTAATTAATTTCAATTTGAACCAGCCACATTATGCCAGATGAGAGGAAGTGTTGATTTTATTGCAACATATAAGAAAACTGCTTCTCACAACTTTTTGTCAGTCAGTTTTGCATTTTTCTTCAAGGTCACATGCTATCACATTGATCACTTACTTTAATTGTGTCTGTTACAAATGACCAAAAAACAGCAAAGATTAAACAAGAGGATAAAACCACAAAAGAAGGAAAGAATTTCTAATAAGAAGCACTTTTACCATGCTACAGTAATTATTTTCTAGAAAGAGATCTATTGTAGATGGCGTTTACAGCAATCAGCAATTATCATTTTAAATTATTTCATTCCACTATGCAGATCATGCTGATTAACCTTTTCCTTGATATTACCCCCACTTTGACTCATCATTCTGCTGATTAAGCTTTATGAGAGACTACGGCAAAAGGATCAAATGTCCAATAAGCAAATAATCCCTTTTTGCACAATGGTTTTTGTCCATTAACATTACAAACATGTATTACATTCATGCCATTCCTGCTTCTGTTATGGCTTTCAATTTGGACCAGTCACAAAATTGATTATTCCCTGTGAGGGAATGGGATACTAGGAGGTCCTTGTGTACAGATGTGAGGAAATTTGGGAGTGACAATTTTGTTTCTTTTGAACTACACAAAAGTTGTACTGTTAAATGATACACACTGAAGGATAGTCATTGGAAGCAAAGCTAGATCTTTTGTAAATGGGCCGCGTAAAGGGGCATAAATAAAAACTGCTGAATCAGCTCTTTCTTAGCGCTATTATTCCAGCATCTAGTCACGACAGTTATCATTTGTATTTATTTAAAGGTAGAACTTGAAGTCCTCTAAGATGGCAAACAGCGTAACCCAAACCAGCTGCCACATCAGTGACGTGGCGGCTGGTCTGGGGTTACACTGTTTGCTATGTCCGAGTGCCCCTTTTCCCGTGACGTGGCCCAAATCTTTTAAGTCTGTATAAAGTGAAATAACACATATCGAGACACTTCCAATGATCTATTGACATGACAATCTTGTACTTTTATTTAAGATATCAGTCATATACATGCATATCAGTTTTGAGTAACAAAAATATTTTCCCCAAGTCATTTACTAAAACACTACCCATATTTCCCAGACAGGTTCTGACAGAATCTCTGAGGCTCTACAATTTCATAATCTTTTACAATAGTACTTACTATGAGAAATGGTAGAATGTAAAGGGAAAATAGTTCAACTTACCATTACTAGGGCGGTGCCTGTCTAGAATCTCAAATCGGATTTGTTGGCTTTCTCTCGTCAAGTCACTGAAACACGATATATATTGCTATTAATCGTCCTTGTAAAAATGTAAAATATCTTTCTCAAATTCGCAGTGGATGATTGGGCATGAACAAAGTGAAGAACAAATTTATGAGTCATAGCAAGCAATATCTCTTTAACCCATTATTCAATACCATCTTATTTTGACACATCTGCTGCACAAGTTTTAACCCTGGGTATGCTCGGTAATTTTCAAAAAATATCTTTTTGTGTCGTCTGCTTTCCAATACCGTAACTATCTGCTTAATTTTGTTGAGAAAAGATACTCAGTGTAGCAAACAGGTTAGATCACAGGCAAGCCGCCAACCACATTGGCGGCTGTCCTGGACATAACCTGTTTGCATAACTATCAAGTCGGTTCCAGTACTATAAAGGTTAAGAAATCACTGTGAGTAACACTTGAATTTCAATGCAGTCAAGTCATGAAACCTGATATGAGTCAAAGGATTACGGACACAAAAATATTTATATCATTACCAAGAAAAACTGTACAATGCTTACAACAAGATGAACTTTTTAAAGTTTACAAGAAGACGAGTTCAATACTGTTCAAAACTTACAAGAAGAACTGTTCATCCCAGAAAGGGTTGAATGTGCTCCTCACCACACTGGTACTCTCACTCTGGGGTGGACAGTCCACATATACCACACAGTATGGGTCAACGGATCCTGTAATGGTGAAATCAAAGGTTCAGACAAGAGACGCATATTTCTAAAGGCTAACTTTATTATTCATTGTCTAAACCTCGTATTGTTGGTACTCATTAGAATCATCTCATCTAGACGATTCTTATAAGTACCCACAAAATAGGTTTTATAAAAACTTATAGCACTGTTTCCTAAAGACTTGATTATATCCCATTATCAATTCCAATGCTGAAAATAGTATCCATGAATAATTGGCAAATACAATCTCTCTCTAACCTTATTTGATTTATATCAGACATGATCCTTTTTGCTTTTGCTTTACTATTTTATACCTTTTGGGATGAGCATTCAACTCAGAGATTTTTATAATTCAAAATTGATGGCTGCTCATGCTATTCTTTTCAGTTGAATGAACTTATAAATCTGTTTGAGGAATTCAGTAGAAAATACATATTTCACACTGATTTTACCTGCACTTTGGTTAAGTCCACTAGCTTTGATAACTTTAGTCAGGAGTTGTTTTTCGGTTCCAAGTCGCTGAGATGGAGGTCGTTGTGAAATGTGCTTTGGTGGTGTAGTTACAGTTGGCACATGAAACTGCAATAAAAAATTAAATACAAAGCTTATATGTGGTTAATAGTCCTAATAAATAGATTTTGTTTATCTCAAGTCTTATAGCCACCATCCAGACCTGAAACCAGTTTGTTTATTTATATGGGTTTTAACACATTGTCAACAATTTTTCAGTTATATTACAGCTTCCCTCCATTTACCAGTGCTATCCTAAGGCTCTTAAGTGTCTCTTAATGGCACTTCCATGAAACCAGCAGTACCAATGTAGCTTGAAATCTGGATCCCAGAGTTTTAAAACCACCACCACAAACAAAGAGGACTCTTACCAGGAACTGCCTTTTCACTCATAGTGCTATCCCAATGATAAAAATTACCATTAAAGGACTTTATAGAATTTTGACGATGCATTGTTATAAACCAAGCACCACATCTATGAAGACTCAACCTTTGCACTAATACAATGGGCAGTAATAATCTAGATGAGACTTTCTTACTCTAATAATCAAAATCATATATGTGGGGGAAAAATGGATTAGAAAGAATAAGTAAGGAAATGCAGGGTTGTTTAATTAGATGGAGTGAAAACTGTGATATAACTGACCTATCTTTGAAAGTGGCCAAAGACCCTTCTCATTCCTGCAAGCTTTGGTACATTTGAAGGAAGGATTGTTTGGTGCTACAGAGTCTTGTATGTGGTTTTTGCACCTTATTAATAACTTTCTAATGTTCAATATTACACTGGTATAAGAGCAGATATGGACAGATGCCAATTCTTATCATAGCAACATCAGCACCTGAACATTCAATATCATACCATTTTCTCAAATAACAAGATTAATGAAGGCATAAAAAGGAACATGATCGTGCTGAATATAGTTTTGCAGGCGCCCTGATAAAGACGTTATTTCCCTATTAACCTTTACAGCCTTACAACTGTAGCAGGGGAATTTAGATATAAAAATAAAAAGTATACCCTTGTTATGAGATATTTCTCCACTTTATCAATTCGAAAATAGAAACGTCGCTTTACTTATCTTAAAGTTGATGTCTTATGTTTTCAACCAAAGCTCTATAACATGTATGGTGTTTTGTTAAACTTATCAAAGACACATCAAGATCTCTATTACTCCCAATGAATCATTTATGGACAACAAGCAATTCAGATGCAATTGGAGAATACTTTTCAATAGGATAAAAAAAATAGAAAGGGGAAAGGAAAGAAATCTTGCTATGCAAATTTCTTCTTTTTCCACAACCATTTCAAGAGCATTGTGTAAAAATATCTGTTAAATTCTGTGACTATTTAATCAAAGGTATTATAAAGCAAACAAAAAAACTACACTCAAAAAATTAATTGAACATGAAAAAAATTATTGAATTACCAATATTGAGGGTTCAATGCAAGACTATGTAAGGACTTCATAAACATGAAGCACTTACTATAGTATTGCATTGAACCCTCAATATGTGTTATTTATCATCTACAATACAAATCACTTACGGCACTATGCTGTTTAGGAGCTTCTTGCACCTCAATGGACTCAAACACTTGCTGGGGCTCGAACATTTTTGGGCTTTGTTCGTAGGTCTGTGGTTGCTGTAGTTGCTGCATGGGTCTGGGACTAGGTGGCTCGGCCGATCGACGCATTTCGTTGGAACGCTGACGCTGTATTGGAATGACCTCACACTGCCGCTGGTTGGAACCTCCGATCCATTGGGACACGTTGAGGGTTGTGGATGTCAGGCATAATGTGTTACGGACCACTTCCTCCACCACACCAATATCAACTAGGTCACTCGCATCCTGCAATTAACATATTGCAATATACATGGTTCTTTGTCAGGATCGAAGGGATAACAAAAACAGACAGAAACCATTAGTGATGAAAAATAAAGTTTCCTTTGGTTAATCGTGTAGAATCTACTATGACAATGAACAATTTCCCTTTTTGTAGCGATTTTGTAACTTTAAGTTAACTTAACAAGAGAATTTAATATTTATTATTTCAAAATCTACATCTCTTTATGCTTTTGATTGAGCAATTTCTGAATTCATTCACTTTAAAAAAAAACTTATCTGCTTAGACACTTATATGCCTTTGTGAACCAAAAAAGTACCTAATACATGTATTCTGTAGGTGTACTAAAATGTATAGCTAAAGGTATATTGTATAATGGTTTGAGGATTATAAGTCAGGTTGTTAGAGTACCTGGTACGGGTTGGAGGCCTTTCCTTGTACCCGGATATCTGGTCGTCCATGGAAGCTGACTTCAGCCATCATGTCATTCTTCTTACGATAACAGAGGATACGTAACTGTAAGAACATAGACAATTATTTACATTGATATTATACCAATTGGCAACGCTGAGTGGTTACCAAATTAAACAATCAAAGTATTTCAGAGTGTAATCAATGCTTTGAATGATAGGTATAATTGGCACTCTTAAAAAAAGGAGTTATTGAATCAACAAATCAATTTAAATAAGCATACCCATGTACATGTATCATTTAAGTAGATAAGGGCAAATATCAAACCCATCACAAATACACATTCTTTTAAAAAACACTATTAGAAGACATAAACATCTTTTGTGGCAGCATGAAAGGTACTTCATTGTCATACTTAAACATAAATAGAACCCATGCAGCCCATCAAAATAAGTAATTGATGCATCTAATGCTAAGAAGCATGAAAAGGAACCTATATGGTCAAACCTTGTTGACACTTTTAGGCATAAATACAGTCATTAATGATTTTCATCATGTTAATAACTGGTAGATCTACACAGTTAAAGTTGAGTGACTTTGGGCTTTGATATAATTAAATGCCCTATATTGATGATCCCAATACTGGTTGTAATGGATAACTTTATTTGAACTTTAACGGATAATAGGATGTTGAGATGACAAATTGGCTTAAAAGGACAAATCTTTAAAAACTTCAATGGACATAAGGATGTAGAGATAAAATTGAGAAAAGTAAAAAATTATATTAAAATGTCTGTAAATTCATGTGCTAGTACATTGAGTACACTTACATTAATCTATATATGCCTATATCATATACATTGTCCGAGTTTAACAAATTTCTCTTAACATCTTCTTAAAACTTAGCACCATTAAATTGAGTTACATATTGAGATACAACTTATAATGATTATAAAGGTTGAGCATAATTACATTGAATAAAGCAGATATATAACTCACATCTCCAAGGTGAAATGCAAAACCATAGTCAGTCATTCACTTTTGTGAAGGACTTCCTTTAGTCTTGCATTAACACATTATCAAACAATAATGACATTTGACCAGTTTGTTGCAGACGACTTTAGAAAACATTGTTGGAAAATTTAACAATCAATTTCTTCTTTTCCCACAATGTTTTTTGCTCTATCAGAAGATTGTTTTTAAATCTTAGCGCATTTTGAAATGTCATCTGCCAATTCTTCCAATTTGGGAGTCGAAAATTTGGCGTTTGGTAAAGGGTAAAACATTCCAAGTTTAAGCCCTGTTTCAAAGATTTAGGTAGAAACTTAACACTTACATGTCCCTTAAGTCTGAGCACCGTCACATTGAGGTTGGTGAGTTTGACACCCTCGTGGGTTTGCTGGGAGGCGAAGACACCGAACGAAAGATCACGAGAGTCAACTCGACAATTGAGGACCTGAAAGGGTGATAACTTAATCAGGCTGTGACATTAACTCTTCAGATATTCCAGTTGGCTACTTTGTCCATAAAGTGTCTATAAAACAATCTTACCTATGATGTTTAAATAAACTGTTTGTCACACTGCTTTTAAATAACTTCCAAATGCAACACCACAGCAGCTCATCAAAGACTTAACAACAATAAGAACATTTTTTCACAAGAAACGATCCAATTACATCAAATAATCCAGACACGACTCCACAATTTAACTGACTCAAATCAACTTTTATAGCCAGAACAGCCCACCAATAGCCAGGCATTTATACTGGGGCCATCAAAGCAAACTTGACCTGTTGGAAAATGGGTTTACAAACATCTGGAAGTAGGGAGTCTGTTTTACAAAGTCTGTTAATCAACAGTGTTCCTGCCCTGAGAAATTCATTACAAGATCAAAACATATTAATTCTCTTTCTCTCTATTTAGTTTTAACATTTTACCAAAATAAATCTAACTACATTGAGATACAATTTGTTCATAGCGAAGACACAAGATTTCATATGCCAAAAAGATGTAAGTCAATCAGAAGTCTAACTCTTATGAAAATAGCCAAGACTATCCATGTATGACAACCATATGATAGAATAATACATCAACATTATTTCAGTTATGTTGCACTGGTCACAATGATGGAGAAAAACCTCATATTAACTTATCTACCCATAAGGGCTCATCAAGCTGGTTAGAACCATCGGCATCTTGTAAGTAAGGCGGCTGACAACCTCTCATGAAGATTCAAATGCCTCCACAGGGATTTGAAACATAACAGAGGGGGGTCAAGGGATTTCAAGATCTGTAAACTAAGCACTTCATCTCAGAGGTTTTTACATAGAGACCAGCAACAATATGAGTTATGGTCTACTTACATATTTGTCCTCCGGGCCTGCATCGTAAGTAACCTCCCCAAACTTAGGCGGCAAACTTCCCGATTCAACCTTCTCAAACTTAATCTGCACTGCACCCTGCAAATAGAATATAGTAAATAATAAACAATCTTGTTTGTTGAACCCATTATTAAACAATCACGACATTTTGCAGACGACTCTGGGAAAACATTGTGGGAAAAGAAGAAATTGCTCTAAACCAACAATTTCTCCTTTTCCCACAATGTTTTCTGCCCAATAAGAAAGTTATTTTCCTATTTTATCACATTTTGAAATGTCGTCTGCAAACTCTTTCAATTTGGGACAGTTGAAAAGTTGGTGTTTGGTAAAGGGTTAAACAGAATGGAGAAGAGATTGTGATGAAAGGGATAGAGCAGTAAGGGGAATAGACCTATGTGGACCTCTGTAGGTGCTTATAAATATTGTGCCAAAGAGACCATTTCAGCAAGTGCCAACAGAAATTGAAAAACGATTTTATAAATGAAAATGGTTGTAGGCACAGTGTAGAGTTATTTACCCAATCTATTTTATATAACTAATTTAATACGCATTACTTGTTAAACATTATTGGAAAATTCATTATAAACATGAGACTAGTTTGCTTGTGCTTGTTTGATTCATCTAATGGTACCAATGACTCAAGGGCACCCATAGAAAAATGCTTGTGATATAGTTTAAAAAGTAGCATTGCTACTTGGGTCTTGGTCTTTGATGAGCAACAGCTCCTTTCTTCACAGCCCTCTCCTTAATGATCAGTTGTGGTTGTGTTGAAATGAAGGTTATTCAATCATGAAGGTTAATAAGCCAGGTAGAAATCAATGTGGCAGGTAAATTTGACATCATATTGATAATTGTAATTCCATCTCAAAATGGCAAAAACAACAACAAAAATCTCATTGGCTTATCAATATACCTCTAAATAAAATTAAGGGTTGTGACCAATGACGTTTCTGCTCATAATCAATGACTGTATGACAGGTTTAAAGTATTCTTTTCACACATCATAAAAGAACATCTGTTGTTGTCTAAAGATATGTGTGTTTAAACTGCTTGTTGTTTAACCTTTCACCACATACATCAAAACCTTGCTTTTATATAGTCAGGAAAATATCCTTTTGATTCATATTCACTGATTCATCAGCAGCAACCCCCATATCTGTCACAATGGTTTAATGATTTATTAAGCAAAGTTTTTTGTTGCAAACGAGAATTTTGACCTTTAAGTAGTGTGCTTTAGATATCATTTGCAGTAAAGGTCATATGAAAGTCTGTACCATTGAAAAGTGTTATGTGGAGGACTGGGCTATGTTGACCCTCGGAATGCTGGGTATTTTTTTTTAAAAATATATTTTTGTTTCATCTGCTTTCCAAAACATTAAATATCTGCTTATTTTGTTGAGGAAAGATACTAAGAAAAGCAAACAGGTTAGATCACAGGCCAGCCGCCAATTTACTTGGCAGTTGACCTGAATCTAACCTGTTTGCATAAGCATGAAGTGGGTTCCAGAACTTTAAGGGTTGATTTGGTTAATAATGTTCTATTTGAAGGACTGGGCAATGTTAATTTGGTTAATACTGCTCTCCTTGCCCGAAAAGTATCCTGAGACTGGAAATACCATATTAATTAGACCAATCATAACTCTGACCCTTTCTCCCATGGTGTTTAATGCCATGTCAACAAGATTTTAGTTATGTGACAGCTTTGCTAGATTCACCAGTTCTAGAGTAGGCTCTGAAGTGACTTGCCAAAGCACATCCAACGAGTCAAGAGGTGTCAGTGGGCTTGAACTCAAGACCACTGAGTCCTAAGTCTGCACCTTAACCACTGGCCCACACAGGATCCTGATACGAGAAAGAAACCACTGTGACACGCAGAAGGAATAACTGTTCATTAAGATTAATAAATCATTTAATCACAGATCTTTCTAAGGTATTCAGCAATAAATGCTTCAATGTGAGTTATATAAGAGTGAGGATTTTTTTCTGCTCACTCCCAATATGTTTCAAAAATCATTATGGTAAAGAAAAACATTAAGCATAGTTGTCAAGATCTGTAACAATCATTCAACTTGACATTAAATTACTGGATTTTAGAAAGTTGCATCGCCATCTTGTATAAGCATCATGTTGAAATAAGCAGCATTTCTTTTTATCTGACAATGCCTTTAGTTCATACCCATAGCAGTTATTACCAAGGGCTTGGTCTTAAATGCTTCCTTCACAAATCAACTATTTGATGAAGAACAAAAAGACAAACTGCATCTACCCAAATGTCTTGTAATTGATTTATACCCAGTACCACAAACAAAACATTACTCATATCAAACAATCTGTTATCATGTGTTATTGTTTCCACATATACTGAAGGAACGTATTTAGATAAGCAGCATGTAATATCTGGCAAGGTTGTGTGAAACTGGTGTAAGCCATTGCATGATGGATTATGGCATCAGAGTATAGAGTTGTGTTTGTAATTATATGCATTAATTGTCTGGGACTGCAAGTAAGCTATGATGTCTAGCATCTTTCAGCTGCAGAAAACCATTAACCCCTTATTCCTTTACCAAACGCCAATTTTTCGACTGTCTCAAATTGAAATAGTTTGCAGATGAAATTTTAAAATGTGATGAAATTGGAAAATAATCTTCTTCATCATGAGCAAATTTTCCTTTTCCCACAATGTTTTCCAAAGTCATCTGCAACAAACTGGTTATAGGTTTTTATTGTTTGGTAAAGGGTTTATCCATTCCCCCAAGTGATCAATTTGTGTACAAGTCTAACAGAATGCAACATTTTTGATACATTGTTTAGAAACCATTGTGAAAAAGCAATAATAGATTATTTCAAGCAGTAACACCTTTTGTTGCAGTGCTTTCATGGCTCTTTATCCCTTGGGTTGTTAATTTGGGGAAATCTGTAACTGACTGAATTGGGAAACAAAAAGTTGACGTATATTTATATTTTTCGGAAAACAGCATGAATTTGAAGAAATGTTCAATTGGGAAGGCGCCTTTTATAGGCCCCTGTGATATAATGCAAAACATCCCCAGGTTTCTGCAGCATTTTCTTTCAGATATGTCAATGTAAGTCTAGATGGGAAATGAGATCATGAGCTAAAGCTGGTTGATATTGTTGATATCTGCTGAAAACTCCTAATAAAGGTATAGTAGTGAAAAGAAACTTTTAGTCAACAGACAGGGGGTGGTGAAAATCCATTTTCCGTAGTGCCCAGCTTGTACAAAAGCCTTTAATGACAAGTGAATTTTTACTGAAATATATACATAATACGGAAAAGTAAAGAAAAGCCCAATTTCATAAGACTGCCTTAAATTGAAGACATTACATCAGTAATGCCATAGCATTTGCATATGAGGACTTCAATGATTATCCTATCAAATAACTGTAACATTTATGTTGTCACATTATCAGATTTGATGCTTGGTATCAATTCCAATCTCTTTATTTCATGAATAAAACATTTAAACAAAAAACACCACAAATATTGTTAGATTTCATAGTGGCAGAGAGTTATTTGCTTATTCAATACTTATATGCTTGACTTTTGATTCTATTGCAATTTGTAATTCCTTATAATTGGATCAATTCTTAATTGGTTCATAAGCAATAAAATACAGAACACATTGAAGTCAAATATTGACTCAAACTAATTGACAAATTGAGGCTGAGGATATGAGCAAATCCTCGTGTTTGTCAAATCCTTAAAATGGCTTCTTCTTTCCTATCATTTAAATTGGTCAGTATTTGGATATTGATGTGTTATTTGATTGTAAATTCAATCTTGTATTAAGTGACCACTCTTTAACAGAGTATGGAAAGAAAAATAGGCTAGGGCTATCTTTATACAGGATGCAAGTCATTCACAAAGCTCCTGCTGGACACCTTAACCAATTACCAAACAATAACGACATTTGACCATTTGTAGCAGACAACTTTGGAAAACATTGTGGGAAAACAAGAAATTGCTCTTAACGAGCAATTTCTCCTTTTCCAACAATGATTTCTGTCCTATCAGAAGATTATTTTTCAATTTCTTCACATTTTGAAATGTCATCTGCAACCACTTTTAATTTGGGATAGTTGAAAAGCAAACAGTTTCAATTCCTATCTACTTACTTAAAATCATCAGAAAAATCCAATTAGGTATTTCTATAAAGGCTGAATGCTGAATTCCAATTAGGAATAGGATGTGTTTTGTGGGCTATAATACCTCTATCCCAACATGCTGTGTATCCTCAAACCAGTCTGTCAGATTGCCTCTATTATTATGAGTGCACAGTTGGTTTTTGCAACAGCTGTCAACACTTCAACAACACCAAAAGGCATCTGAAGGTCACGGATATTTTCTCTACTATTAACTTCATTAAGGGCTGTTGCCACAAGTTAAAATTGAAGCAACAGCAGACAAAAAATATCTGTGACATGCAAATAAACAGTTGTGTGAAAATGTTTTCCTTTTTAAATTTTCTGCTGCACAAGAACTTTTAAGAGATAAACTTATTAATAGATCAATAGATGACCTCCTTTTTGATAAACAAAATCTAATTTCAATCATAAAAGGCATTGTTTCGGTAATTCAGTTGTGTGCTTCAAGAGGCTGAAGCTTGAGGATTACTTGATGATTTAGATGTAGTTGTTTTTCCTAATATGTATTAATACTAATTAATGCACCACCAATAGATGACTCAAGAAAAATTCATTACAGAAATACTTGTTCATAACAAGCAATTTTCTCTTTTGTATGACTAATTTCTTCCCAACATCATTTGAATTATACTAAAAAAATCATCATCTATTGTTGTTTTAATTTGGATTGAATTTTCATTTGGCACATCCTCCTTTCTTGAGTCTTGGGCAACAGTGTTGCAGAGGTTGAGGTTCAATCCATGTTAGGCGTGGTGAAAATTGCTGTGACTAACTCACGAACCGGGGCAAGTAATGGTTTAGTAACGAGTAAGCAGTCATCGAGAGTGAATATAATAATTCTCAAGCTTCATTGACATTTGATATAAAACAAACAAGATAATAATATACCCGCATCTTTAGACTGCTTCTGAACGAGCTTTTGCAGATTATGAACCAATACTCCATTTGTACCCTCTTCATTTTTGACATTTTTTCATTTAATTTCTATAGTCCTCGAGACAGTTGCAACCTACAGTGTACATAGTGAAAACAAAATGATTGGAACACATATTATATGTGTTCCCTTTTCTTCGGTGATTATACACATTGAAACAGTGATGGATTGAGATGGAAAATGATATATGGGTAACATGAGACTGAAAGAGCTCTGTCAGAAATCAATATAGTATCTTATATTGCTCATTAAAAAGACAATTTCTCCAATTTTCATACCAGAAGCTTGCTTCAATATTATGATACTTAGTGCAGAAAAAATGTATCACCACAGAAAGAGTACTATCATATGAAACATTTGAGAACTGTGAGTTTAAATAGTTTTGTAAAGAAATATAACAGGGCATTCTCACTCCATTGTACCCCACTTTGATAAATCTGCTTAAGAAGTCTTTCGAAACAACTATGACAAAATGATGTAATCACTTTAATGAACAAATTCCCATTATTATCTACCTAATTCCACCCATCTTTTGTTTTCTTCTTTTGACTAGTCAAATTTTTCCCATAGGGGATTGGGGCCAGGGCTGAGCATGTATGTCCATTAGGGCAAATATTTCTTTCAAACTCCGAGAGGAATTTTGAGAGTTTGGAGGAATACTATAGCAGCTGCAATAGTCTTGTATTGAATCCTCAATATAACCAATACCAACATATACCTCATAATGTTAATATTCTATATCTCTATGCATCAGTCATTTTACTTAACATTTAATCAAGTGTTCTTTCCTAGAGCTCTAATTCTTCAAGAACATCATTCTCTCAGATTTAAGAATTCAAATAAACTGCTGAGGCTAACAGTATTTGCTACACCCTGTATAAACCCCCCAATCAGGATCCCTGGATCCCCATAAACAGGAATCATGGCCATCAACATTAACCCTTTACCAAACTAAATTTTCGACTGTCCCAATTTGTAAGAGTTTGCAGACGACATTTCAAAAAGTGATGAAATTTGAAAATAATCTTCAAATAGGGAAGAAAACATTGTGGGAAAAAGAGAAATTGCTCGTCACGAGCAATTTCTTCTTTTCGCACGATGTTTTCCAGAGTCGTCGGCAACAGACTGGTGAAATGTAGTTATTGTTTGGTAAAGGGTTAAGGCTTTGTGTGATGATAGTCTATCTCCTTCATCAAACAGAAGAACTTAAATCAGTAATGCATCAACCAATCAAATAAATGTTAATCAATATTCGTGATTCTAACAATCACCAATACAATCCAAAAGATCATTAAGCCAGTCTTGCAATATACTCAAATTAGCAAGCAATTAACATGCTCATCTCCAAACCAACCCACACCTAGTCAACATTCAAGGTCTATCATATGATCAAAGGCCAGAATGGCCTGAACTGCGTCGCAGTATGGTCTGAGAGGTTTGTGCGTACGAATCGATTTGAAAGAAATCTAAGGGATTTTTGAAGACAAACCAACACATTTCTGTTGAATAGCAGAAATCAAAATAGAAGTCAAAAAAGACATGTCCCAGTACTCCAGTGGTACTCAAACCCAATGCTCTAATCAAATGAAAAAGTATTATTCCAGTTATCAACAAAATAGATATTGTAGACGAAAACAAACATTTTTAGTTAAGATACCAATCTACAAGGGGCCACAGTCACAAGTTATTTAAGAAACACTTCAGCACAAATACAGCTTCAGTCAGAGATCATTGAAAAATTTTAAAAGTGCATTAAATATATATTGGGTTAAATGCCATATCAAAGGCATGCCCGAGTGTTACGAACAGGAACCGGAACACAAGAAAAGAGTAGATCAAAAGGATCGGAGAGATGTAAGTCTAAAAAATGATCTCAACAACAAAGTAAACAATCATACATTCTAATCTGGGTGATTTTTTTATCTACTCAACAATACCTACATTTAGTGTTTCTTCCAGGATTTGAAACAATAGAGGTATTTCCCCAATACATTGGGCAAAAGGTGATAATAGATCTTCTTTTTCATTTTGCCATTGTAAAATGCACACGCTCACTTCATGGTCAGTAATGGTAACGAAAAACACGGTGTATTTCCCGGCTATACATCAGGCAATATTTTTTTTCTTTCTTATAATGAAAAAATGAAAGATTTATTGTTTAGTATGAACCGTCCTGTTCAATTACAAAATCAGCTTTCAAATAAAAGTAACGGCTTAAATGTGTTAATCAATGTCGTTTTTTATTTCATAACAATATTACTGCAAAGAATCGGGAGCCGTATTTTCACTTCACTAAGCGTACTGGTTCCCAACCCTCTGGTAACCAAACAAACGAATCGGAAACCTATTACTGAAATTGGGCCATGCGTTTATGAAACAAAATAAAATCGCTGATAACTATCAGTTTTCCTTCATGAATGTTTCTAAGCCGTTTCTGGCACAAGGCCTGTTAAAAAATAGGGACTTTGTTCTGCACTGAGTAAAAAAATACTGGGGATTCCTTTATAGATGGGGGAATTCCCATGGCCTAGATACGGGTACTGTGGGAACGTGTCAAGACGGCCCCATGTCAAAACGTCCCGGAGATCGATGAGAACGGCCATGGAATGGTCAAAACGGCCCAATTGTTGATTTTTCAATCAGTCAAAACGGCCCAAAAAAAGGTTTACACTGTTTTAACACTTTTGCCGTTTTGACTTATTTCGGGCCGTTTTGAACGTAGGACATTTTGACATCGGGCCGTTTCGACTGTAATCCGGTGCCGCTAGATACCTTCTTCTAGAAGTTCTAGGATGTTTGGAAATTAACGCGGATAGTTTGCATTACCTTTTATCACCATCCTGCACATCACAGACGCATCCAAAACAAACCAAGGAAGAAAGAGTTATTTAACAAAATGACGATTTAATTTGATAAGAGCTCACGCAGTTATAGACAGATTACAATCAACATAGAAGTTGGAACTACTTTCTTACTCTCGGCGGTGATTAAGCCCCTATAGGTAAAGAAGGATTCCGTACGATCACTATATACGCCTTCGCGCATGCGCGCGACGCGTATAAAAAATAATGATGTTTGAGTCATTATTGAGTTAATAGACATTTAAACTTAATGCTTCTGGTTATCTATGTTATTGTTATCAATGTTATTGTTCTGAATGAAAACTAAAGTATCGTAAAGTCATAATTTTTTGTTAAAAGCTATATCTCCAAATTATGTGGTTGCCAAAGGTAACGCCACAATATTGGCATCTCATTGGTGTAAACAAGCATTGGAAAAACGTTAGATTAAATGCAGTTTTTTTTTAATGATGAACAAAGAATCATTTTGCCATTTTGATTTCAAAGAACTTCTGTGGAGTACAGTGGTCCAGGTATACAGCATTGAACTCAGGACATGAGGGTCATTGGTTCAAATCATGTGAGAAGTCGTTTCCATCTTGCAACATTTCATTAATCCACATTCGGTGCGAGAACTGGTCAAATTAAAGAAATTTGACTTGTCTGATTTCCAAAACCTTAAATATCTGCTTAATTTTGTTGAAGAAAGATACTCAGAGTAGCAAACAGGTTAGATCCCAGGCCAACCGCCAATTTACTTGGCGGCTGAACTGGATCTAATCGGTTTTCATAAGCATGAAGTCTGTTACAGCTCTATAAGGGTTAACCTAAGTTGTAAAATCTGTTTCACAATCAAAGTAAAAAAAAGATTTAAAACATAAGAATGTCTGTTGTAAAGGAACTCTTATTATTTGGGAAAGGCATTAACCCATTATTCAGGCGCATCAAATTGAGTCACCATAAAGCAAGGGGTATTAGCTACCTTGTAGTGCTGGAATGGATTTCATGCTTATGCAAACAGGTAAAATCCAGACCAGCTGCCAAGTAAATTGTGGCTGGCCTATGATCTAACCTGTTTGCTACTCTGGGTATCTTTCTTCAACAAAATTTAGGAGATATTTAAGGATTTGGAAAGCAGATGACACAAAAATCTATTTTTAGAAAACTAACCAGCATTCTAAGGGTTAACACTCACCTTGAAAGCTATGAAAGGAATTCATTGTTTCCTTATTCATGCTATCTGACAGTGGAAAGCAATTACCTGTACAATTATCAGCAATCAAAGTATGCAAGAAATTTGGAGGAACTTTCTAATTTTAGATCCACATGTACATTGTAATAGAATGGAAATGTTAAGTTGAGTAAGCTGTTGGTTCATAGTAGTGCAAACTTCAACTCAACAATGCCAGTCTAACACTGTAGCTGCAAATACCCTTACCTGCTGTAAGCCATTCCTTCTTAAGAAATTTTCAGACTAGTTCGATTTGAATAGATTACAATAAAAAAGTACCAACAATTTTTCTAAAGTATCATTGTTTAGAATGAAACACCTGATATAACGTATCACTTTTTATGATAATTTTCTTCTTCTACATCAACAAGTATTACACAAATGCCTACAAATAACTGAATTATTTCGAAAAGTGATATATGGTAATAAATGACCATTTGTGAAAAATTTTCTTGATCTTCTGTTGCAAGTTTGTAAAAGAATTGTTTCATAATATAATTGGGTTTTTTTTTTTAAACCCTTACAAACTGTCTTTCCAGCTGAGTGTTTGTCATGTACATGTATAACTCTCAAAAGCATTGTTCCAAAATAGAATAGTGCATCCTCAAAAACTAAATTATGAATACAATTTATACTGTTTGTTCACTTTAATTAACTGAAACCGATAAACACAGATGATATACGATCTTTCTTTGAAAATTTAGGGGGAGTGGTTCTCAATCTTTCTCAAATAATCTGTGGATCTTACTTGTTTAATGCAGAGGGATCAAATTTATTGTTTAAAAAAAGTAAAACTGCTTTTGTTACAATATTTTCTATCCTAGGAAAACAGCTTCTTTCTCTAATACTTTAAATTACTATTCACAACTCTTTACCATATGTTATGAACTTATGATCACAGATTTTCTTGTTTGTTAAAGAGTCTGCACGTCTGTTCTAGTTCGTAACAGCTGTCTTATGAGGCCAATCATTCTCATGTTGGAAAGCAGATGAGAAGTGAGCAATTATTGATATATGAAATAAATATATAAAGGTCAATCCATCAGGAACACATGCCATATGCATTTGTGTAATCTCAGCTTCTCCACATGGTACATGTACCTTTATGCAACTTATCCAAAGTCAAAGCAGCATCAGATAAATCTTTTATAGAAATAAATCATGTATTAATTACTAACTTTGTGTTATTTGGAAGAAACTATAGTAACAAAAAGATAAATTATCAAGACCAATTTTCCAATGTCTGCTTTAGGTGAGTAATGAGAAGTCAAGTCCAGAAAAGAGGTGTTTTCTTTCGCTAATGAGTAATTTGTACTTGATTCATTAGCTGTGTACAGTAATTCTAACACCATTGACTTAGCTGGTGACAATAGATTTGTTATATAGAGGGATTCTTATATGTACATAGAAAAACAGAGATTAGAGAAGAAAAAACAGATGGATTTATCTATGAGTTCCCATGGAACTTATTAAAGTTGTATGAAACAATTATTTCTAATGTGCCACTAATAATTTTCATGCAGCAAAAACATTTCACAGCACATATTTATTACATATAAAGGAATTCATTATCAAATGAGTAAGAATCTTGAAATGATCAAATTTATTGTGCTATGAATAGTATGGGTTATCAGGAACTAGCAGAGAACTATCATGTTTACTTTTCTATGAATTAATTGTTTTCTATACAATAGACAATCTTTTTCTTCCATATATATTTCATAGAAAGGGACATTTTCATTGAAACCAATCACAACTCAAGAGAGTCTAATGTAAGACAGTAAGTCCTTAACAAATATGAAGCACTTACTACAGTCTTGTATTGTACCAACAAATCAATTCTCCATCTAAGGATGATATCTTGATCAATTAAATTCAAATTGTATGCAATTAGTATTTTAATATAACCCTGAAGCCTATCTTAATTGCTTTAATACATATGATGGGATAATCTCTGTAAAATTCTATCATTAACCTGTTTGTAGCTCTGTTACCAAAAAATGCAGGGGTGGAGAATTCTGATTTTGATACAATGCATTGTTGGTATTTGTCAAATCTATTTCTGCACTTGACTGTATGGCTATAAAGTAAACTTTAGTTAAAATGGACTTGTCCATAAAGCTTTTGGACAAGGTGGGCACTATGGACATTTGTTTAGTTAAAATGGACTTGTCCATAAAGCTTTTGGACAAGGTGGGCACTATGGACATTTGTTTAGTTAAAATGGACTTGTCCATAAAGCTTTTGGACAAGGTGGGCCCTATGGACATTTGATTAGTTAAAATGGACTTGTCCATAAAGCTTTTGGACAAGGTGGGCACTATGGACATTTGATTAGTTAAAATGGACTTGTCCATAAAGCTTTTGGACAAGGTGGGCACTATGGACATTTGATTTCGCCAACCCTGAATATAAACAGTATTGGATGGATTCCATTTCTTTATGTATTTTGTCTTTATACAGGACATTGTGACAAGTCCAAATTGAAGGCAATAGCAGATGACGATTGTGAAGTTTTAAAAAGGATAAATTGCACATCACAATAATATAAATTACGCAATTTAAGGATCATGAAAATGTCTTGTAGGATAAATTTATAATAACTCATTTAAAGCTACTTTCAGGTTAACATCTTGAAAAAGCTCTCGTTTTCAAGAGACCTTAAAAAATAAGAATAACTTTTTGCTTTTCAAAAGTCATACCATGATCCACCATAGCTTCTATTGAAGCATCATAGAATACCTTCTCTGGTCCCTATAAATTATGTCAAGGTATGTAAGCTAAATGTTTTGGGTGTATGGCCCATGATCAATTAAAAAAGGTTGTGCCCCTTGAAAATATCTCTGAAGCATTAATAAGAATCTCTTTTTATGGGTATTGGACAAAGGTCTAAGCTGTTACTACCATAACTTAGTAACTTGGTACACAAATACAGGTGAAGAGTTCCTTTTTGTAGTCAGTGTAGTTATGCAAAAGGAGATAATACCATGTAAGACAAGAGGACTAACATCAGTTATGAAGCTTTAAAGCCAATAAAGTACAGGTACTAAACATCATTTCCAGGCATGATACAGTTGTTTTATATTACCATGGGAACCAATATAATTTCGCTTATACTTTCACTAAAGACAACTGCCTCCAATGGTTATTGGCTTGTTAACCCTTAGAATGCTGGGTAATTTTCTAGAAATAGGTTGTGTCATCTGCTTTCCAAAACCTTTAATATCTGCTAAATTTTGTGGAGAAAAGATACCCAGAGTAGCAAACAGGCTAGACCATAGGCCAGCCACATTTTACTTGTTGCCTGGCCTGGATCTAACCTGTTTGCATAAGCATGAGGTCCGTTCCAGCACTATAAGGGTAAACTTGCTTCATACACATTCCCTCGTTCAAACACCTATTCCCCACAGTAGTATTTTACCAAATATGTCTTGAAGATGGAGATGTCTTGTGAGGCAAACCTGTTTTGCATGAATATTATACAACATTGTGATATGGTAATGTCATTCGTAATTTGAGGCATTTCGGAGCGGTATTTCGGAGAGATGATTTTAATGATGTTTTACTTTGAAATATTGCTTTTATCAATATTGAGATGAGAGGGAATGTTGTTTTCATTGGACTTATACAACATCTTAGCAAGATAATGATGGTTAGTATGATGCTACCAAGAGGGTTTAAGGTAACCTTGTATAATTTTTTTTTGGACAAAGATGGTCTTAGCTTTTCATCATGGTTCAGACTATCAATGGCTAAAGACAACTGTGACAAAATGATAGATTGATCATGTTGTACAATCTATACTTTTGTTGCATTGGTTTCCTATAACTTTGATAAAATATGGGTAGAACTGAGGTAATATATGGGTAAAAGTAAGCGGCCACAAACAATAGATTCCCATAAGATCTGTTATAATGTGCTGGTCAGACTAGAAAACAATTGGCAGTCCAACATTTGCTTCCTTAACAGCATTTCAACTATCGGGGGACTTACAGAGAATTAGATAATGAAGTTGAAGCATATATCTTTCCAAGACACAAGACAGCTTTCACTCTTTTCAAAAACATATCTTGGGGTCAATGAACAAATTGTAGTATTGCACTGAACCCATGATATTTGATTAAAATTAAAGAATCTCTTAACATTCATCTAAAATTAAAAACTAATTTAACTGTAATGAATCATAAAAGTTAAATCACAGCAGGTTAGTAAGCACCAGGTTCTTAAAACAATCACTCCAAGAAATTCAGAGAGAAAGTTGTTCACACCTCCTGAGTGTCTTGCAGGAGACTTCATCAAATGACAAAATGAAACCCTGGAAAAATCTGCTGAAATATTTTCCTTAACCCTTTATAAAACGCCAAACTTTTCAACTGTCCCAAATTGATAGAGTTTGCAGAAAACATTTCAAGAGGTGATGGAATTGGAAAGTAATCTTCTGATAGAGTAGAAAACATTGTGGAAAAAGGAAAAATTGCTTGTTACAAGTAATTTCTCCTTTTCCCACAGTGTTTTCCAGAGTCGTTGGCAACAAAGTGGTAAAATGTCGTCATTGTTTGGGAATGGGTTAAGTTATTCAGTACAAAGGTACTGAGACACCTAAAAGTGAGATATTATGAAGAAGGAGGTTAACTTGGCATCTTTTGTTTCTTCTATAGAAGGAGGAAAACTGGAAATCAATAGGGCTTATCATGTTGGGAATTTATACCTCTTTTACTCTTTCTCACAAATCTTATAAATGGTCCAAAAAAGATGCATCAGCACATTGAGCAGACAACAATCATTTTCAGGGCTCACCCTGGCTGGAAAAAAGTCTGCGCCAGCACATTCGCCAAATGA
This sequence comes from Cerastoderma edule, assembly GCA_947846245.1. Taxonomy (NCBI): domain Eukaryota; kingdom Metazoa; phylum Mollusca; class Bivalvia; order Cardiida; family Cardiidae; genus Cerastoderma; species Cerastoderma edule. Next base: position 38,023,155 of record OX401409.1, read on the forward strand.
CAAAAATAGGAGCCAAATTAAAGAAGTAGGAGCCAAATTCTGAGCAAATGGCACCAATTAAAATTTCTTTATTTTAAACACTTCATGTTATATGTACAAATGTGTTAAATCCTCTTGGTAAATTATTTTTGTTTGTTATGTTTCACCATTTTTATTAAAATTGTAATGTCATAAATATGTAATGTGTAATGCCAATAAAAATATTATGTTGAAAAAAAAAGAAAAAAAAAAAAAGAAGCCAAGACATTCCCCTTCCCCTTCCGAACAAATTTAAACCAAAGATGGTATAACTAAAGGCTACGCTTTGAGTGACAAAATCAAAATGAATCTTTTATCTCAGATAACATCAAATCATATTGAAGACTTTACATTTCTGAATTCTCAGTTTTGTTATTTATTTTAGAAATGTCCGATAGATAAATGGAAAGTAAACATGATCTTAGGTCTATTTGTTTTTACTCTCGTCAAGACTCCGGTATGATGATTTGAATGATTAATTTTTTTTTTTTTTTTTTTTTTTTTTTTCTTTGAATATCATAACGACAAAGTATCAGACGTAAGTCACATTGAGTGATAAATATGTCCTGACACCTTATCATACATACATACATTTATTAGCAACGGCAAAAAAGTTTGCCTTTAGCCATTTACAATTCAAACATGGCAAAGACATGAAATTACAGAAAAGATATAATACAACACAAAAAAGGAACATAACAACAGAACAGTCATAAAACCATGGGTATTTATAACTGGCGAGTACAATTAAATGTAGTCAAAATCAATTCAACATGGTTTCCAATATATGTTTTCTAACATCCATAGCTTCCTTAATATATTTTGACAATTTGAGTAATTTACAATGATTCGAGGAGGACATGAGACTATAAAACTTATAAACAGTTGGGTGTGGTAAATTAATCATGTGTTTTTCGCGTAAAAATCTATATCTTGGGCAACATAATATGAAATGAAATTCAGACTCGACTACTTTCATGCTACATAGTTTACACAGGCGATTGTTTCTATCAATACCATTTTTTCTTCCAGTTCCAATTTCAAGTGGGTGTGAGCTCAAACGGATGCTGGTCAAATGTTTTCTTATGTGATCATTTTGTATTGAGGTTAAATAATTTTCAAATTTGAATTCTTCTTTAAAATTACAATAATATGATAGTTTTGATGAGTTATTGATGTAGCTAGACCAATCTTGCATGAATTGGTCACGAAGTCTTGATTTCAAAGCGCTGAAATGAGGGATGTTACCTTGAACACCTCGAGTTAAATAGCCAAAACCCAAATGTTCAACAATACTTTTCATTTTGTTAGACCAGCATGAGTTCGAAATATTATTAAGTTGATCAAAATAAGAAAATTGTATCAAAGAACCAGGGGAATTTAATATCTTGATAAAGAATTTTATAGCTCTCTGTTTTGCAAGGATGTACATTGGTAGGCGACCAAGTTCACCATATACAGCATAGTTTGGCGTTTGTTTGCTTACACCCAATAAAGACTTACAAAACCGTATATGAAGTTTTTCAATGAATTTAACGTTATATACACCCCAGATCTCAGATCCATATAAAAGGATAGGGAGAACCATTGAATCAAAGAGAGATAACTTACATTTTAAATCTAACTTAAGTTTGTCAAAAATCCCTAATAAATTATGATATGCCCTAAGGGCCTGGTCTTGGAGGCATTTAACCGCTAGATTAAGATTACCATTATAGCTAAATTTCAGCCCCAGATAAACAAAGTTATCAACAACTTCAATGATATCATTTTCTATAATTATTTGATCTCTGACTGGTTGATGACCTTTTCGAAATACACAAACTTTAGTTTTAGCCTTGTTTATTTTAAGACCCCATTTGACTGAGTACCTCTGGATATTGTTTAACTGTTGTTGAAGTGTCACTGGATTTGTTGTAAATAATACAATGTCATCGGCAAAAAGAAGAAGATAGATTGAAAGTGTATTAAGGTCATTCTCATCGAGCTGATCTAGATTAATGTGATTAACAATGTCATTGATAAAAAAAATAAATAACAAAGGCGATAAAGGCTCTCCCTGTTTAAGTCCAATCGATATGTCAAAAAAATCGGAGATCTGCATATTGTGTTTGACGCAAGCTTTCACATTTGAATAGATTGCCTTAAGCATGGAGATCATTTTACAACTAACACCTGAATCAAGTAACTTGTGCCATAGTGCATTACGATTAACGGTATCGAAAGCCCGCTCGAAATCAATGAAAACACACCAAAGTTTAAGGTTTTTGCTCAATACTTTTTGTATAATTGAATGTAAAATAAATATAGCATCGGTAGTTGAACGACCATCCCGAAAACCAAATTGAACATCATTTAAAATTGATTCATTCTCGCTCCACTTATTCATCCTATTCCTAAGGGCTAATGAAAATATTTTTGACAGTGTATTTACAATGGAAATAGGTCTGTAGTTAGACGGTTCAGAAGGGTCACCCTTTTTATAAATAGGAGTGATTGACCCTTTAGCCCATGAATCTGGATAATTCCCGGAATCAAAAATGTTATTAAAAAGGTAAGTAAATAAGGTGAAATAAAATCAATGGAATCAATAAAAAAATCTGGTACAATATTTTCTATATCGGCACTTTTGCCTCTTTTAAGTGACAAAATAGTTCTTTTAATTTCCTCGATAGTAAAGGGACAGTCTAACTCATCAATACACAATGGGTCATCACGTGGTTCGGATACATTGATATGGTGTTCTTCGTGGGTGGAATCAAATTCGCACGTGTTAGACGCACGAAATTGTTCAACAAAGTCGGTCAAAGCTACGTCATTTGACACATGATTCTTTTTATTGAATTTTTTAATATAAGACCAGAATTGACGAGGGGAATTTCTACTTAGAGATGAAAGTTTACATTTCTCCTTGAAAAAGAATTTACTTTTTGCCAACCTCTTTGTTTTACAATAATGCGTTCGAGATTGCAAAAAGGCAAGTTTGCTCGTTTCGCTGTTTTCTCGTGCAAAGTGCCGCTTTGCCTTAGAGAAAAGGCGTTTGGCCTCCTTACAATTGTTATCAAACCAAGCGCTATTGTTTGTATAAGTTTTCTTATTTGAGGTACGAATAGTAACATTTCTCCCGAAAGAACGAAAGGAAATATCATAAATAAGGCTTGTTAACTTTGAAACATATTCGTTTGTAGTTAATGTACCTGACCTCAAGTCGACGGATAAATCGTCAAAGTTTTTAGTATTATTATGCAATATTAATAATAGAGGATCGCAATTTGAATAGTACCATTGCATCAACGAAGGAAGCGAACTGTCAATATCAAAATACTTTACAAATTAACTCTCTTTAAATTCTCGCATTCTAGTCTACCATGCATCATAAAACACTGGACGGAATGCGGTAAATAGTAATCGGTTTTCGTGGAACAACCGCATCGAGTCTACCAATCAAGTGTGTCGAGTTGTTTACACATAATGAAGACCTGATTAATACACGCCTCAGGCATTGTTTGACACGGGGATAACAATTAGCGGATTAATTTGAGGTTTTCGGAGATACTGTTAAGTGTGTCAATAGATATAACTGTCTGTAATGTCCGGACAGCCAAGCGAATTCGCCAAATTGGGAAATCTTTCGCCATAATGAAATAATATTCGCATTTGGCGCATTTGGCGACCGACAGCGTGAGCCCTGATTTTGTATGGAAAAGAACATTTTTATGAGGTGTTGGAAAGAAACTAATGTGTCAAAAGAAGAAATTGCTCATTTTGAGCAATTTCTTCTTAGCAACAATAGTTTCTTCAGTCATTTGCAACAAGACTAGAACTAAATGTGTGTGTTATGTACAAGGAAAAGAGTTCAACGCTTTCCCTTTGTATAAATACACTGAAAGTCAGCAAAAAAAGTTGACTTTTCAGGACAAGACATCTACAGATGTCAGCAAAAAATAACCAATTAGCTAAATTTGTGCATTTTGTCAAACTAATTAAGTGATATTAATCATTAAATTCAGTTTTATACAAATATAAATGGGTTGTCTTTGCACAATGTGATATAAATAACTGGTTAAATGGTCACAGTCCTATGTTCTTTATCAGAACAAGGAAAATCTTTTGAGGATGTAGGTTAAATAGTCAGTTTATGTGTAATTAAATATTTTATACAGTTATTGAGTACAACTTCAATACAAAATGGTTCCATATAATACCGCATGATAAATACTTTGTACTATAACTTCCTCATAACAAATATGACTAATTGTACCTGATGTACCCCCGCCAGTGCAACTTTTTATTTATCGTAACCTCAGACTACCAAATATCACAAATACAAGGTATTTATCAAACTATACAATTTTCATCATCTTTCGTTTTCAATTTTTATGTTTTTATATCCTAGTATATGAGGAAGGGATCATCTTACTAAGAACATGCTTGTCTGCACACATTAACAAATAATCCTTACTAACAAACATTGGTAGCATCAAAAGTCAGCTAATATTTCATTTTCAACAGCAAATTATAAGGGTTTGTTAGAATTAGGACAACAATAAGGTATTCACCTTTGCTCCTGCACTGAACCATATAACTATACATTAAGAGGAATTGAATCAATTCTTGATCTTATGCATTTTGTAGAAGAAAAACCGAAAATTTGACAAAATGCCAAACATGGAAACAATCCCATTTGGTGTATAGAGTGTAATACAGGTAAGTTATATATATTTCATTCAAAATTTTTCAGTGGTAACCAAGGGTTCTGCCTAGATACATTAATTAAAAGTCTTTGCATAGCACTGAAACCTTTCACAGAAAACAGCTTGTGATATATATGTGGACAGATTAAATGTTTTCTGCTGTTTTCAACAATATTTTAGTTATATGGTGCTTGTCAGTTCACAAATCATTGCTCCTGGTTTTATCTTGACAATATCAAACAAAAATTTTCAAACTTGGCTATACATACATCTATTTTGGGAAAGAAGTCTTCCCACCCTCTCCTAGAATATTGACTTGAAAACATCTGAAGCAGACATTACAATGTGGGAAAACAAGTTACTATTAGATAATTACTCACTTTGGTGCAACTCTAGCAGAGGCCTTTAAAGCTGTGTTATTGAAATTGAAATAGTGTGCATATAATATAAAACATTAGCAAACAAACAAGCATAAATGCTATGAGAAAAGGAGCATCAATATGGAGCATAAGAAAGATCTTTTTTCACACTAGTCTAGTACAATAATATACAATTCTTCGTTTGCCTAAGTACTATATAATTGTTGTCTGCTACTAGTAGAATCAATTTTGACATAAATTTGAATGCTGTAACAGCAAGATATATCATAGGCGTAGGAGCGTTTTCAACATTGGGGGGGCCAACTTCAGATGAGGACCGGTCTAAGAATAAATGTTCCTAAACTTTTTCATGACTATTCAAAGCATACTCTGGCCTCTGCCCCCCAGTCTGGATATTGGGGGGCCCGGTCCCCCCTGGCCCCCCCTGCTCCTACGCCTATGTATATGTATGGGTTGAATACAGTTATTCTCTCACAGCTATACAAATACATTGTATATTGATTTATAAATAGTAGTAGCACATGTGGTGCTGCCCTCCAAGCATATTGTCCTTTGATTAATACTAAATGGACTTTTCTGATAACTATTGTTTATACCGATACATGCAATGCATTATTAATGAATAAATTCCAAAAGCTTTATTACAGAGCTTTTCATTCCAAAAGCTTTATTTACAGAACTTATCTCAATTGTTTTTGGAAGAGTACTCAGGTGCTCATTTACACCCTTAGGCCTACGAAAGTTAAAAAAATACTGTTGAAAAAAAAACTTAAGACAGTTTGCAATATCCTAGGATGTGGGTATGTTGGAACAGAGGTCCTGATAAGTGCTCTATTAATCCCTCCAACTTCTTTACTGTCCTTAATTGTGGTTTCCTGTTTGAATCATGTAATGAGCACTCTAACAATAGAGTTTAACTACCTATTGTTTGAAGGACTGGGTCTACAAGAAAATCCTTACACGCCCCATTATCTAGGTCACTGTTCAAATCTAAACAATCCGTCATAATCTACACCTCATTGCAGGAATGGCAAAATCAATTGTCTGAATCGCCCAGTTTTACCAAAAGCATCAATGGACAAGTGAATTTCTACTGAAATATGCTATATAGCAATTATACGGACAAGTCACATAATGCAGAAGAACATTTGGCATCTATTTAACCGTCTATTTACAAGTAAATCAAAATCAGATTTTGCCACGGCAGAGGTTTCATTGATATTTGTAATAGGAGGGTGATTGCAAAAGGAGGGGTTTTGGGGAACCTCATCAGTAGACTTATCATAAAACTGAGCAAAGTAACCAGGGAAAATCACGGCACTTGAAACCTCTGCATACCTGCATTGTCTTCACAAGATCAGGATTATTCATTTGGTATAAAACAGTAAGCAGAAAAATTATTCCACATAACAAAATTAAGATTTCTGACCCATGTAATGAATTTGGCAACAGAGGTAAGAGAATCAAGTTACATCCAGGAAGAGCTAATGGAATCAAGTAAATAGAGCTGTATTCCAGTCAGGGGTCATCAGAGGTCCAGATAGAAGGCATATTCCACAGACTTACTGGCTAGATAGTTTCAATGTAAGATTTTATAGTAAATAAGTGCTTCTTGTTTGTGAAGAACTCATTATTGTCTTGCATTGAACACTCAAGCTTTTAATTGACTCTAAAAACCCTTAGTTGTGGGTACTCATTAGAACAGTCTCAAAAGGAGTATTCTAGAGTATACCCACAAAACAAGATATAATGTGTATAGATTTTGAAATATTGCATATAAATGTGGTTCAAGAATCAATCGAAAAGCATACTTCTACATTCAAAATAGTCCATAATTTTTTATTCTCCCATTCATCACCATAATTGTATTCTGTGGCATTCAGGTTCTAATTGAAAGCAAAGCAGATCATTATGATACCTAATGGAGAATAAAAAAAAATCACATTTCTTTTCTAATAGATGTTGAGGAACGCAATTGTGTTTTAACCATTTCCACAAACTCCAAATTTTCGACTGTCCAAAATTGAAAGAGTTTGCACACAACATTTCAAAATGTGATGAAAATGTAAAATAATCTTCTGATAGGGCAGAAAACATTGTGGGGAAAGGAAAAATTGCTTGTTACAAGCAATTTCTCCTTTTCCCACAAAGTTTTCTAAAGTCGTCTGCAAATGTCGTTATTGTTTGGTAATGGGTTAAGGAAATTTGCTCATATAGAGTAGTTTCACTTTTTGCTTTGAATTTTTTCCACAGTATTCTCCTGCACGTACAATTTAGTGAGTATGAGATCATAAAAGAAAAGTTATTTGATCAGTGCATTGTTTAGAAACACATGAATTATTTCATATATACCAGAATTCCATCTTATCTCGGTCATAACCCTTTTCTGTTCACACTCATTCCCATTGAAGCGCAGGATTGAACAAGAAAAAGTTGTGCATTCAAATTGGAACCTGTCCCTACCTTGTCATGTTAATTGTTTCCTTCATACAAGATCATTTTTTTCCACTGAAAACTGACAAAGAAAACTTCAACAACTATAGAGACAAAAGCAAGAACTGCTCACTATGAGCATGTTTTCCTTTCATCACAATGGTTTCATCCGAATACAAAGATAAATTGTAAACTTTCATATTTAGTTGTTAAATTGCTGTCTACTGTTGCTTTCATAAGAGGTAAAGCACAAGTGTAGGGCTTGCGCCGGCAACAATATCCACACTAGGAATGTACTCTGCCAATAGAGCTAATGGGCTGGTCTGTCATGTCCACCTGCACGACATCATACATCCTATATGAGGGATTACTTCATTAACATTTCTTCCTACTTGATATAGTGTACAGCGCTCATTCTTGTACACATTCCCTGGATGACCTACCAGTACTAGGTTAGGAAATGTGTCTTGCCAAATGACACTCCATGGTAAATCAGATGACAGCCATCGAGGATCGAACCCAGGTTGGCCGGTATCTAGTCCCCGACACTAGCCATAACACCACTGCAGATTCTAGCTTTTATAAATACTGGTAATATAATCTTAATAGAATCACTTACCCCTAACTTGCCGGCTTGCTCATTCAGCGCCAGAATCCATGCATCCACAAACTCTGGAAGAGAGCTGTAGTGTAGATAGAACCAGTTCAAGAACTGATTCAGCCAGAATGTGGATTCAGGCTTGGTGGGGCCCTCAGCCACAGACTTCACCGAATCTCGACCCTTGTTCCACGAAATCCGGGGCTGCAAAGGTCCAAAGAACTGGTTCAGAGAGTTGCTCACACCCACCACCAACAGACCTAACGAAATCCAAAACGCGAGGAGAAAATCGAGTAAATGTTCCTCCCAATGCACCCAACTCTCCATCGTTGCCCCGGCCTCCGCCATTTTGGAGAAGGTTTCGTTCAATCTGTACCATATCAGCTTGACTGTTATATCTGCCATGCATAGACCAATCAGATTCCCCCGTTAGAAAGGTGAAACCTAGGTAACCGTTTTTCACTCCCATAAACTGCTTTGGCACCTCTGCCAAATTGTTGTACAAGAATTCCCGTGTGTTCTCTCACTACACAAAACACAAGTCTTGTTTTCATGCTGGTAAGGATTTCCCCTACATACAGGTATGACGTCACACAAGTCTTCTGTCACATTGCAAAATTCAAATCGAGGCAGGGTAATTCTCCAAAATTTTATCGAGGGTCGCCCAATATTTGTTGTAAACTGCAGACGATTTTACAGTCTTACAGCAGTTGACTTTGTCGCCATATTTGATATGATCATTCCTCGAACATGAGACCTTTTATAATTGGTAAAACTCATTTTAGATACTTCAAATGCATCTTGACTCATTGAAGTAAAGAAGTAAGTGTTTTTCCCCAGATATTCAATGAGTTGGGACTGAAGTGATGTAGATCTACACACGTGCAATAAATACTTGGTCTTTACTTTCTTATATTATTTTCATGAGATAGTCTACATTTCTTGTTAATTAGATAAAAAGAAATTTCGTTATCTTATTGAAACAGGATGTAGGGCCTATCTTGTTTGTCCGAGGTTATCTCCGTTTTTCGTCTTCTCGAGATTTCGAAAAATGTATATTTTCTTGAGATGATAAATTAGAGCCTCGGGAAACCAAGGCACGTAGCTTGACTGAAAATATGTGTAGGCATGTCATTTTAGGGGGTCCGGGCATGCCCCCCGTGAAAAAAATGGCTGTGTGAAATCGCTTAGGTGCGTTCTGGTAGGTCTATGTATACAAATTTGAGAGCACAAGAAATTCCTATATTTTGTTCAAGCAGGAAATAGATGCCCTTTCTGTTGCACTTTTGATTTTTTTTCTTCCTGAAATAAAAGTGTAGGCACGTGCCGAAAGTGCCTAAAGGAAGCCATGCCAATGAAACCGAACCAAAAGAAAACACAATATGCATTAATAGCATGTTTAACACACAGAAGCTTCATTTTCTTTCAAAATGTTTTCGATTTGGCCACAGAGAACACTGTTTTTCTAAGTTAGCTCAAGATCTAGGCCTACTATTGAATATACATGTAGCAATATTGAGTCCATGGTTTGGTCAATATTGTAAACACGCGACTTGTATATGATACAAAAACAGTGCAAAGGACTTTATTTTGCTAAGGAAACTCTCAGACGTACTTGCAGCAGGCGTTGTGCATACGACATTTTTTGTACGTTTAAAGCGTCGTCTGTTGTTCCCACCAGTTTTAATTCTATAACACTCTGTCTCATGTCATTAATAGTTCAGCTACGGCAACAGTTAAGTCAATTGTTTTTGTTGAAAGATGAAAAAGCAGGGTGGTTATCTTACCGCACTCAGAATAGAAACAGTTAACTATAAACAAATATAAAGCCTCTCAGTTATAAGGAAATGTCATAATACTCAAATCCAACAACAGTCACACGAATGAGTGTTGGGTGTCCGTCCGTACGAGATACAACAAACATGATTATAGGAGGGCAGTGCATCCTGGACCTTTGCCCCCTACAAAAAAACCCAAAGGGATCTAATAAACGAAGATCTTTTAAAAATAAGTTTTTGAGTATGAAACAGTCTTAAGCACCTGTTGTGAGTGAGGTGGTTTGAGAATGCAAATCAACAATCATCTTCAGCATGGAATCCCTCCGTCATGGATGTTTCGCCCCTGAACCATGTACATCTGATAGAGGGTGGGGCCACCGTAGGAACGGTGTGATTGTCGATAGCTCTACTTCTCCCAACTCTTTTCTTCTCGTCTCAGCCACAGCCAGCTAGAGGAACGTTCAGCCGCTTGGCTCAGTTTCTGGATAGTCCTCCGCCTATCCCTGCCCGTGGACCCTATTGCTGTCATCAGCCGGTACACAGATTGAGAACAGAATCCTCTCGCGCCTACTTCTATCGGGAAGAGCCATGTATGCGAGCCTCGTTGTTTACACTCGTCGAGGAGCTCTGTGTACTTCGCTTTCTTCCTTTCATAGGCCTCTTCACATCTGGTTTCCCAGGGTACTGTCAACTCAATCACGATGAGTCGCTTTCCTGTATTAGACCATAACACGATATCAGGCCTAAGGTTTGTCTGTACTATACTTGGGAATACCAGCTTACTGTCTAGGTCAACAAGCATGTTCCAACCTGTTGTACCATCTAGGATTGACGACGATTTCTGTGGTAGCTGTCGCTGTGTAGTTTCACCCGTTTTCACAAAGTTGATTCGATGACGTTGCGAGTTACTCCTACGCTCCTTCTTTCTCTCTTGTTCCAACCAGTCAGCCACCTCTCTGAGGACGTTGTCATGACGCCATCTGTATCTTCCTTGAGACAGTGCTGTAGAACAGGAAGAAAGAACATGTTCCAGAGTTGCGGGACGATCACAGAGCTTACAGTTTGGATCTGTTGTTAGCCCCCATCGGCATAGGTTTGCTGGGGATGGTAGGAGGTCGTGGACTGACCTGAGGAGAAAGGAAAGTCTGAGTGGTTCATACTTCCAGATGTCATCCCAGGTCAGTTTCCTGTCTATCGTGTTCCATGTTGTCCATGCCCCTTGTGTTCCCATCTCCACCGCTCTAGCTTGTCTAGTGTTCTCTTCTGCTCTCCTGACTTCTGTCTGGATCATGGCTCGCCTCTCTTTCTGGTCTGCCCGGCTCCACAAACGTGTTTTCGTCGCACCTATCCCTTGACGTCCGACAGCGGTCATTCCTACAATGTCTCGATGCTTGAGGTTGCTCTCTGCCTGGCTGACAGTCTCGACAGCTGACCATTTTCTGCTAGTACGTGTGGCAATCCCTGCTTCACGGATTTGCTCATCTGGGGAGTCTCTTAGAGTAAGAACCAGTCTTGTCTTTGCAGTCTTGAATTCCTCCACCAGTGAGGACAGTGGGAGTTGAAGCTTGTTGCTCTTTCCATACAGCCCTACACTGGAAAAACTGGGGGGAATTCCAAGCCACTTTCTTAGGTGTCTGCTGGTGATCCTCTCCAAGGCTTCTATTGTTGAGCTTGGTACCTCATACAGCATCATTGGCCAGATTAGCCTTGGTAAAAGGGCATGCTGGTAAAGCCAGTTAACTACACCCCAAAGTTATCATTATTGACCATGCGGTAAATTAACAGAGCATACTGCAGTGCTATCTCTTTACTCCAACATCTAACAAGTGTGTTCAATGCTTTGTATATGGTACTTCGGGATGATTTGGAAACAGTTGGTTGGGGTTGTTATGTACAATATGTTTCAAATATACAGTATGTGTCATATCCAGGACCATACTGTGACAAATGAAGGCTCCATTATAACTCATTTTGCCATACTACGTTTTTTTGGTTTAGCATTTAACCCTTTACCAAACGGCACATATCCGTCTGTTCAAAATTGAAAAAAGTTTGCAGAAAACATTTCAAAACATGATGAAATTGAAAAATGATCTGCTGATGGGCAGAAAACATTTTGGGAAAAGAAGCAATTGCTCGTTAAGAGCAATTTCTCCATTTCCCACTATGTTTTCTTAAGTCGTCTGCAGCAAAGTGGTCAAATGTCGTTATTGTTTGGGAAAGGGTTAAAGATTTAAGAATGTCACATTCTGCAACTTCCGTGGTTACTACCCTCGTTCTGGTCATTTTAAATATGTAAATGATGTAACTAAATTGGACATCTGCTTTTTCTTTTTTATTCCCGATATATTTCTACATAAGTAGACGATGCCTTTTCCCCTTATAACACCCCTCGATGATAACGGCGTCATACCATTGGCGTAGCTCCCTTTAGGCACGTGCCTACAGTTTTATTTCAGGAAGCAAAAAAAAAAAGCTGGAAAACGCAACAGAAAGGGGCCCTATTTCCTGCTTAAACAAAATATATTTTTGTGATCTTAAATACCAGAACGCAGCTGAGCGATTTCAGACTGCATTTTTTTTCACGGGGGAGCATGTCCCCGAAACCCCTAGAATTACGTGCCTACACATTCATCGCGGTCAAGCTACACCCCTGCATACTCAACAGTACCGCACTTTACTTCATCTTCTACAAAGGTCTCTAGAAAACACAGTGACAAAAGGAGAAATTGTTCATGATAATCTTAAAATATATTTTCAAAATAGGTTTCTATTCCAAATTGTAGAAAATACTGTGTTGCTATTTTTGTCATCAGCTTTTGCTTTCAATTAAAATTGGTCACAAATTTCCAGATTGGGAATTCTTTAAAGGCCCATTAAAGGAGATAGTTGCTATATCAAACTATATTATTTGGTAAACTTTTGGACAGATTCAAATAGTTATCCCCAGAAAAAAACGCCAGCACAACTAAAATGTGAAAGTAAACCAGAAATAACCCAGATAAGCAAGTTTTATAATTCAGATTTCCTGATTCTTCACCTCTAACCTTGATAGTTGATACATACCTTTTTTAACTGACCAATCAGAATTCGTTATTTTGAATATGTAAACAAACAGGTTGTTGATAAACATAATTGAATTGGAGACAACTTTATTTCAAGCACAAAATAACTTATTTTAAATGAGTCTATTAAATAGGGTCTCAATGCATTCATAAACTAATTCTCATGACTTTTGTGAACATAAAAAAAGAACTCTATATTTTTTTGCAGTAATTTATTTGTACTCCTCGCCTTTGATGTGCCTTTAATGGATTGCATACGTTTACAGGGATATCTTATTTTGTCTTGCATATTGTGTAATTCATTAAAACCAATACAAACAAAAGGCTAATTGATAAAAGCAAATAAACACATTTCAAATCAACTCTATGATACCATGAACATTTTCATTCTTATATAAGGAAAAGATAAAAATACTAATGTTTTACTTGTTAGATTATTATCTTGGTCACAATCAAATCCTTTGGCTTTCTAAGATATGTTTAGAATTTTCGCAATACATGGATTTATTAATTTCATACGAGTTTTATATCCCTTCAAAAGTATTTCAGTAAAGTTACACTACTTGGCGGATTAATGATTTATTATTAATAATAATAGAGAAGAACCCCAAACTTGATTGTCATAATGGCTGACCAAGCCATATAGAACCCTGAGCATTTTGTAACTCAACTTTGTAACTCCTTAAAAATTACAAAAAATCCACAGTAATTTGAACCAGGTGGACAGGGGGAATGTGACACAATATGTAACAAAGAAAGGAAAAAATATATTCAATCACAGTAAAACCAAAATTCAATTTACTTTAACAATTTAATGCTTGTCAAGAAATGCATGAACACCAGTATTAATTAAGTTAATTGAAATAATCCCAAATGTTGGCTAAACCAGAGGAAATAAATGATAGATAAAAAACTAAGGCTGAGACTTCTATAAAGTATTTTGTAACTTTATTAACAACTAATTCTCACCATACATTTTCATTGTACATGTACTATAAAAACTGTAACAAGCTTTAGAGAAAATATGGAAGGATTAGTGCTTGGTAAAATAATTAATACCAATAGATCAGGTGCCTCCACTTCACCTTCTTAATCCTTGGGAATGCTGTGTAATTTTCTAGCAATAGACATTTGTGTTGTCTGCTTTCCAAAACTTTAAACATCTGCTTAATGTTGATGAGGAGATATACTCAGAGTAGCAAACAAGTAAGATTACAGGCCAGCCGCCAATTCACGTTTTATTTGTTTTCGTCAGATTACTTTGCTTGTTCTAGGTATACAAAGCTTGGGGCAGCATCTATTAGCATTTAACAGAACAGCTCCAGCCCGGACTGATGTATACCTGGGGCCCGTTTTACTAAACAGTTTACGCTTAAGATTTGCGTAACTCTAAAACAATAAGTCCTTTTATTTCAATATTTGGCAAAGCAATATTGCAAAGTAACACATCATTGGAATCGTCTCTCCGAGACGCTTCCAATGACGTGTCACATTGCAATATTGTACTTTCATTGAAGATACTATCCATGTTTATCAATTATGACTTACGCAAACATTTTCCGTAAAGTGTTTAGTAAAACGGGCCCCTGGAACCACTGAAGTAATCTTGAGGGATAATGGGTATTCTACCTTAAGACTTTAATAATATGAGTAAAGGTTTACAGTGAATTAACTAATTCAAACATCCATAAAACATTTAACATACATATTGTGGTCAACACAATTTAAAAGTTGATTGAAGCGCCAAGATTACACAAATGTCCATTTCTTTTCCATGTAATATTTTTCTAATCATGTAACAAGCACTTTGCCAAAGATACATATTGGAATCCTCATAAAGGGGTGAATTTGTGAGTACCAGAAATTAAATGAAGAATAGAGTTGAAACACTCTATTTAGGGCACAATATTTAATGTAACAAACTATTTGAATACATCTTCCAACACATCAAGAATTTACACTTAGAAAGCCAATAGAAGTTCCTAGAAAGTATTACAGTTAAAAGAACAAACTACCAAAACGTTCTTCTTGGAATCCTCCATTATCAGACCAGAGGTAAAAGATAAGAGCTGTTAAAGGTACTTATTTTTTTTCTTTATTTTTCCACAACTTATTTCACCCTCTTAACCAAAGATTCCTAATGACAAAATCATTCTGCGTCACACAATAAAGCATATAAATTCTATATTACTGAAAAGGACCTTGATTTTCTTTGTTATAAAGATCTCCTTCTCACAATATGCGGTCACATCCAAGATAAGAGACCCGAATAAAAGATGAAATATTCAGTATGATAATTAAGATGAAGATGCTGTTGATGATGATAAAAAACATGTACTGTCTGGCGATGAATCAGCTAGCATGCAAAGTATTTTCCATTTCATAGGTATATACTATTTCGTTTATAATGTCTTTTATTTCATTCAGACTGATATCCTCTTTAAATACCTGAAAAGAGACAAAAACAATGTTTCAATCTGCATTATATACTTTTCATTTTACATCAATTTCTTATCAGTCTAGAAATCACAAAAATGGCAGGAATCAATAAGAATTAAAATGGGAGATAACTCTGTTAGGAAAGTGATTGCTATTACATAAAAAGATTTTATACAGCAACAGATTTTGTTGATTAATAGGGAAAGAACCAAAGTGGAAAAGTCAGCCATAGACAGCCATGTAATCAGCTTAATACTAAAAGTTCATAAAGATTCATAGTACCATATTACTCTTATTATCTGTAATTATCCATATTATCCGGATGCCATTAAATCATTTTCCTACACTTGTTAGCATTAAAGATTTTACAATTATTGTTTCTGAAATCCTCAGGAAACATAATCTAACAAACACTTCACACTAACCTTCCACCATGGAGAGTCCGCTGATTTATTGTATGGGACTTCCACACCATGTGACAAGAACGCAAGATAAATGGTTGCTATGGCAATGTGCTGTGGTCTGTAGCGGAGTGCTAGGTTTGAGTGGTATGAGTCACGTAGAAACGACCAACATGTCCGAGAGATTGGTAAAGACTCCCAGGTAAAAGGATCAAACCAGTCTTGTATGAACTTCAGGTAATGTAGTAAAAACTGAAATAATATATGATCCTTGCAGTTATGAAATTATCAGAGATAAATTGGTTTTATTAGGAAAATTTGTGATTGGTTCAATTTGAAACTACAAGCACATCCAATAATCAAATAATGCCAATGATTTAACGATTACTGACATATATCTTCATTTCACTGTTTCATTTTGCTAAAGGTTTCAAACAGCAAAATGAATGAATTAAAAAGTGCAGACATGTCTTCATGAAGTAATGAATTAATATTGTGCACCAATGCTTAGAAATAAAACCAGCCGTAAAATTGTATTAACATCGACATACACAACTGGCTTGAATCCATTTTGACTTAATAAATATACAGTATTTCATTTTACTAGACATCAGTAATTATTTAAAAAAAAAACATTTGGCAGGTTTAAATCCATCTAACTTAAACAAGCAGGCTCTTTCTAAGATCTTGTAAAAGGCTTTATTTCAGTTAAAAAGCATGCAAAAGGAAACATAAATGAAAATAACAATGATAATTACAACTAATCTTTTGGTATTGTTATAGTGTTTTTCATCTCAGTACATTCATTATATAAATACCTTATGTGGATGGTAAACAACAGCTTTAAATTGTAAACTTCTCAAGATGTAGAGTTCACTGTTCATGATACTTTCTCTGTAAGAGGAATACTTTTCTCCCATCTCAAGTGGAGGTTTATCTCTGTGTAATGTTCTGAAAGAAAAAAATAGAAGATGAAAATTGTAATATAAAATTAAAATAAAATTATCATTTAAAATTTACTTTACTAAAGTTTAGAATATAAACCATTGTGTCAGAGAACGTTGCTCATCATGAGCCATTAACAATTGTTGTTATAGATTGTATTCATTTGAAACTCAACTCTTTAAATGTATATGGAAAAAATCAATTTAAATAAATGCTATTCACAAACAAACAAAAGAATGCTCAACATTATTGTTATTGGGTTCATGATAATTCAAAATTGAAAGCAAAACCAGACATAATTATGCATCATGGCAAAATTCAGATCTTTGAGATATTGGTAAAATAATTGTAATTTTGTTCAATTGATTTCTTAAAGCAAATCCAATGACAAAAGGAGGTATTATAAAGTAAAGAGTTCCATAAAGCTCAATAAAAAAAAACTATGAGATGTTTCATTTGTTATATATCTACATACCTGTATGCAACATTGATAATATCCCGAAGATTAACATGTTGTTCATCCTCAGATTTGCACGCTATGTAAATACAGGCAGAGGCTATCAGCTGAAACATAAGGACAAAATTAGATAAATTCTGTTAGATACAAGATATAGATTGCTCATTAATATACAAAATATATCAGTCATATCAATATATAACTTCTAGAATATCCTTACCACAACTACAAACTATCTTTTTTCAAGCAAAAGAGTGATTTTCAACAGGAACCTGATCTATTAAGTAACCGTTTTATGTCATATTACTATATACCTTGTATCAGAAATTTCCAAGTCCTATCTTTTATAGTGGACTTTTAACATCATTTTAAGCAGATGAAAAAGGAAGACATAAAAAACAAATATAACCATTTCACCATAATTATTGGCTAAACAAAAAATTCTTTTAACTTCTGCTGATGAAAACAGAACTTCTATGACTTATTTTTGATAAGTTATGAATTAATAATAATTTGAGGTAAAATGTGCTGTCCTATACCCAATTCCACCATATTGAACTTTGTGACAAGTCAAGTCCACCTTTTTCATATCTTCAAATTCTTCTTCTTCATCTCATGGATTAAACATCCATTTAAGCAATAATTAGGTATTATTTTCTCATTTTATTTCATTATGATTTTACTCATTAAAATTGTTTAAAAAAAAAGAGGTTACAAATAAGTAGAGTTTCAAGAAGATGTTGAAAAAGGGTTCTACGATATAAAATGAATGGTTGTTATTTGATAAACCTTCTTCAAAAAGAAAATCACGCATTTATCAATCATTATTTAAAATTCAAGGTAAATACAGATCCCATGCTACAAACAAATTAAGGAAAATGATAATTCAAATGAAATAAAAAGAAATGATTCAACTCAAGTCTGTATTCTCTTATTTAGACCTCAAATGATTGATGTCTGCTAATTCATACAGTTTGCGAAAGTAAACCAAATTATTTGATATGAGTAAAGAGGTTTCACAAACTTACATATGGATCAAAATCATCCAGTCTATTTTCTCTAAATACTCTGTGATATAACACACAAGCTGACGCAAGGGGTAATGTTCTCATTCGTAATTTCTGTCCTGAAATGCAAATCAAGTATTTTAGTTGATATTGTGGAATAGCAATAAAGTCTTGTTTTGTCTACAATTTATTTTTATCTGAAAACATCTTGGTAGATAGTTAACGAAAGTCGTTTCATTTACCAGTCTTTAATATCAGTTGACTTTATCATCAATTGATGAATAGAGTTGTCATGGGTTGCATTTGGTACTTACTTATTTCAAATGCACAAAATACTATCTATTTATTAACAATTAATCTGAGTTTTATTTGCATATTGGATGCTTGTTTGCAACTCATACTTTGATTTGAAGTCCCTTCATATCTTAATCTCCCTCATTTTAGCAATAATATTTTCTTGACAATCCGATCATGTTGGGATATTGGTTAAAGTCAACTTATTTCCAATAATAACTCTCAAAATGTGAAAGCTATTGTATAGCTTAAGACGTGCAAAAGTGTGTCCAACTGTGCTGGTTTACTTGATTGGTCCTGATCTTTTCTTCCCTTCAATTGGTCATTATTTTGCCTACAAATCTCAAATATGACTAAAGTATTCATGTCATAAATACATGATTTAGTTATAAGAAATACAAACTGATACCAAACTTCACTATTTAACAAATGTAGACAAAACGACTACTGCTTTTATGCAATAATATTACCGAAGACATGAATCATGAAGAACAACCGTCACCCATAACCTGACCAAGTGACCCTATCTGCCTATCTTGGAGATTTTTACTGGCCCAAAACAAAACCAACAGTACACAAGGATAAACGCTTAAATGCTCTTCTGATCGTGTTCTTCAATAACAAATTAAGCAAACACCCAAGTGTGTTACGAATTTAATTGGTTACGAGTTGAACAAGCAACACAGTTTCTGCCCTATATTTCAACCAACAACGCTTGTATATACAGAAAAAATAAAAATAGGCTTTCTAAATATTGTAATTAAGTAATCCATATATTTACCTGCTTCATAGATAAAGCGAATAACCCTAAAATGCACCAAACTTTCATTATCGCCCATTTCGCTTTAGATTTCTAGTCCTGCTCAACCAGGCGGTTTAAATATCTAGCGTCTGCAAGATCTAGACGTTCAGTTCAATCGTTAATACTCGGATATTTCCGTGATCTCAGAAATACGATCTTTTCATTGGATTAACCCGTTGAGTTCAGATTGCGTTTTACCATGTGAGCGCTAGCAAACGTTTTTTGTTTGTACTTTTTGCGATGGTAAATAAGAACAAACTGTTTAGTATCAGCCACGGGCATATTGAGACATTATGGGAAGGTGAGGGCGCTTCTTATGGATAGAGCACAGAATTTGAAACCACATGGCCTCTCTCCGCGTTGATTCAAATCCCGATGACGGTATTTTAAATTTCATGAGAGGCAGTCTTGCCACTGACTTATGGAGCGCCAATGGTTCTACCCGGTTTGGCCAGCTCTTATGCGCAGTTGGGAATGGGGTCTTCCTCCATAACTTGTTGTTATAACTCGTAGCCCAATCCAATTGCAATTTTTACTATGTTTTCTTGCATTTTCACATCTTCTTTGAATACGTGTATACCCTATATCTGACGTGGTAAATATTTCATATACCTCCCATAGAAAAAAATCGCTAAAAAATGTTTAAACTAAACTGAAATTAGATTTCCTTCATCATTTTGAGTCGACTTGTGCATCACAACATAACTGAAATATGTTGACACGATGTAAATCCCGTATAAATAGGAAACAATAAAATGTTGTGGAAGCGATACAGATTTTGTGGTGTTCTTGGATAAACAATAAAAAGTAGATATTGAATGCACAACTGATTCAAAAGGCGTCAAGTTACCTAAGTATGTGTAATTTATATGCGGTAGATATCAAAAGCGATGTCAGGCTTTTGGATTAAAATGGATGTAAATTCTTAAAAAATTAAAAAAAAAGTAGAATTTTGATTTCTTTGTCGATTCGCATTTCTTGTCATCCTTGTGTCTTGGTTGGCAAAATCTCTGGAAAACGGCTGGAAATAAAGAAGTGAAGAAGCCCAATGTCTGTTCTCGATACAATTCTGCACAATAATAATGACAGAGCACTGACGGACCTTTTGGAACACATTGCTGTAGACTGAGTCAGTAATTCCGTTACATTGATAGCATTAGTGTGTAAAAATAATATCTACTGATGAAAGGTGAGATGGATATAATAAGAAACGACGCTGCATTACATTTCATCATTCACCTTTTTAGTAAAAATAAAGTTACGGCCGACGCTAACTCGACAACTAGGCCAATGCTTGATTTAATGGTCAAAGGGAAGTAACTCAAATTTTATATAATATTCATTTTAGTATTAATTGTCTTTCTTTGGACAGACATCAGAACAGAACAGAACAGAACAGAAGTTTATCTCATGACTCTAACACTAAGATTCAGCGTAAAGTTATTTAAACACGATTTGTTTGCTTACTGGAATGGGGTTATAGACTCGTGAGCATCGTCTGAACCAATAGCGAGAACACAATTCATATCTTTGAGATGAACTTGAGGAACATATCGCTATGTAACAAACCAAAAATCATTTTATTAGCGAAGTAAAATATAGCATTTGTTGCAACCTACACAGCTTCTCCGTCTATCATTTACTTCAATTACCTTCTTCTGGTATGGCCCTCGTGAGCTTCCGCTCGTATTGGCCCAATATTCATAGCTTCTTTAATTCATTTAATTTTTCGATGCATCGCGGAGATAAGCAAACTTGAACGAGCAAATAATGTACATGAACTGATTATAATGACTAGATCTAGTATTTTCATTTTTGCGTTTGTAATTTAATGATGTCAACTTTACTTTTAAACAATGCTTTCAAGTCGACGTAATTCATTAAAAATAAAATCGTTCATTCGGTCGTAGAACCTGGGTCCAGTAGCACACGATTCACATCACTTATTTCACTTATTCATTTTTGTCTCTTTCCAAATCATTCTTTTTCAATTGTTATCTCCTTATTATCATATAGTAGAGATGTTTTTCCAAAATTACCGGAACATTAATTAATCAATAATTTAACAAATACATTGTACATATGAAAACATTCTTGATAATTACAATATGTAAATACCTGCCAAGGGGATGGCCGAATCTTAGTTGGTAAAACTTGTGGCCAAACCCTTTTGCCCTATTACTCGTTTATTTGATTGAATGTACATGTATATTTTGTAAAATGTTATCATAGGCGTAGGAGCGTTTTCAACATTGGGGGGCCAACTTCAGATGAGGACCGGTCTAAGAATAAATGTTCCTAAACTTTCTAATGACTAATCATGCGTCTACAAATTCAATATCATTAAATGAATTAAAAGAAAGGGTATGAAATGTGTATCTTAGTTAAGACAAAATAACCAAAAGAAAAATAAATTAGGATTAACCAGGTCTCGATCTGCGCGGAAAGCATATTGTTTTGACATTTACTAATAGTGACAACCACCATGCTGTCACAGCCACGCGATTTCGTCTACATTTACGATTAAAAACTGAGTCTATATCTAAATACAATATTAGGGTCTGACTGCTTAGAGTATGTTTCGCATTACTGTTTTCGTTAGTCGAAACTATTTTCCGTGAGCTGAGATTTCATTGGATAAACCTGATTTATTCAGATTGCTATTTGCGATGATGACCTCAAAATGATTTGGTTATTGTTCGTAACAAAAGGCGAATTGGTATTAAATAAAGCACAAAATACACTTTTATATTAATTCTGCTGTTAAATTTCATTTCGTTCATTTTTTCTTTCCAAAAATCTTCATCTTCCATTGTGAATATTGGGGGGGCCAAAGTATACTCTGGCCCCCCAGTCTGGACATTGGGGGGCCGGGCCCCCCCTGGCCCCCCCGACTCCTACGCCTATGGTTATGGCAATAAAATATGTTTAAAGTAAAGTAAAGTCGACATGACTTATAAGCCTAACGTGGCCGGGTGTTGAAAATAGTGTTATACATTATGTATTATATTTCTGTACATAAAACAATGTCACTTTAACAAAATTTACATACTAACTTACTTTATTTCCATGCCAGACCAGCATACCCTGGAACCAACCATTTCTCTACAGCATGTGAGGGTGTGCATTTCACGTTACTTGAGCTTATAAAGTTCCGCTGAAACTTAAAATGTATACATGTATTGTGTTCGTTCTCAAAATTAAATTAGAAACGTTATGTCGATGAATTTTTCTATAATGTTTTAGACCGATCCGTATCGTGGTACCTTTGAACAAATGTGTTATCTGGTAGGCCTAAACGGATATTAACGGATTTTATTTTCTAAATAATACATTCGTTTCACACACATATGCAGTTTAACGGTAATTTTAGAAATTAATTATTTCAACACACGATGTGTAATTGCCCATGACTGAGCACAGTTTTGAAAAATGTGTGAAAGAAGGGGGAAATGATCATCAAACAGAGCAACACTGGAGTAAGAGGTAACGCATGTATTTTGATTTGTTCTTTATTTTTGATCGATTTACTGTGTTGAAACTATGTCCGTTGTTGACATGTAAGTCTACGTTTCCCGTAAACGGAAATTTGTAGCAAGTTCAGTTATTGTTCGATATTCTTAGTAAACCCGAAAATATTAGCACATTTCTAATACTACTATTGTACTAAATCTTTAGGTGACAAAGTGCGGTGACGAAACGATTTGTACTCATCCGATTTATCCAATAAAAACGCGTATACGGAAATGCCCGAGAATCTACGATTGGTGGTGATATTAGTTAGCGCTTTTTTGTCTTCTACCAGAGACATAGATAACATCTGCTTCTACCGATGGTCTTAACAATTTCCTCAATAATTTCCTGTTCATTGAAAAATATATGTGGCAAACAAATCCCAAAAAGGTTTAATCAATTACTTTTTTGTCGAATACTTTTCTGTTTTCCGTCAGGACTAGTGCGCGTGCGCGATGTGAAGCGGCATGCCAATCGGCAATCTGAACACATCGGGTTTATCCAATGAAAATTCACAGCTCACGGAAATACCCGAGTAGTTCCGATTGGCCAATCGGTACTATTTGGGTATTTCCGTCGGCGGAAATACCATTCGGAACACCTCGGCCATTTCTTAAAATAACCTCGGAGGTAATGGGGAGCCATTTTTGAAAGTAGGTCAGCAACGAAGGGCCAATCGTATCTACTCGGTAATCCCCGTAACAAGCCGGGGATTGCCGAAAAGACCCGATTGACAAAATATGAAACAAAGATGTGTTGATATGATCATCTTTGATGAAAAGGGTAAAAAAACCCATTCAATTGTGATATATAACCAATTTGTGTGTATTCAATAACATATTTAGTGCCTGTGTGCATTTTGCGTTATCCGCCGGAAATAAGGCGAATTACCCCAGGATTTCTGGTGTATTCATGTACTGCCTACGAGGTATATCTACCGACTTGTTACGGGGATTGCCGAGTAGATACGATTGCGGAAATACGAGAGCAATCTGAACACATCGGGTTTATCCAATGAAAACACGTGCATTTCACAGCTCACGGAAATACCCGAGTAGTTCCGATTGAATGATACGAGAGGTGTTCAGGTTGGCATCATACACGTGAATGGCTGAGCAGGTAAAGAAAATGTTCAATTTTCGGTTTTAGGTGCTTATATGTGTAAATTTTGTTCAATCTAGTGCCTAAATTCATCTTGAACATGGGTTTTTGTTTCGGAGTATCATACACTTTGAAATGTAGATCGAGATAAAGTTTTCATTTGCCTGGAATTCATTTTTTTTCACCCCACCCACCCTGTCATCATGCAACAACAAAAAAGAAAACACCTCCGTTTTAGACAACGCCGTCATTGACAATTATCTCGGTACACTCTACAAGCCATGATGCACTATTTGCACCAGACAATGCTAACATACGTGCAACGGATCTTAGCCATCAGGCGCGAAAACGGATGTCAACTTGACTTGGTGTCTTTTATTTGCAGGCGAAATTCGGCCCTTAAAATTCGATGAAACTGTGAGGTTTATATTGGAATTGCTGCTACCTGTGAAGATGTCAGGGGATGTGCAGTGGCATATGGCGCCAGGCTGACATATTGAAGGATGAAACTGGTAAGGTTTTTTGTTAAAGAGACTCTTCTTATTCCGTTAATGTATCTGGCCCACTATGGGGCAGTTTGGTACATGCTGTACAAGGTTGTGGTGAGGGACATACAGGTGCAGGATAGAAATAAAACAATGTACATCAGCATAGGCGTAGGAGCTGGGGGGGGCAGGGGGCTGGCCCCCCCAATATCCAGACTGGGGTTCCAGAGTATACTTTGGCCCCCCAAATATTCACAATGGCAAATGAAGATATTTAAAAAGAAAAATGAAAAACGAAATTTAACAGCAGAATAAAAATAAATGTGTATTTTTGTGCTTTATCGAATACCAATTCGCCTTTTGTTACGAACAATAACCAAAATACTTTTGACGTCATCATCGCAAATGGCAATCTGAACACATCTGGTCTATCCAATGAAAACTCAGCTCACAAAAATACCCGGGAAGTTTAGATTGACCAAAACAGTGGTGTAAAACGTGTTCTAAGGAGTCAGACTCAATATTGTTAGTGAAAGCTTATAAAATAATTAAATTCTTTGACTGTCCTATGTAGTTGAGTCTGTGCTGTGACAGCCCAGACGCTGCCACTTTTTGTTTAGATCAATACATTTGATTTCCATGTGAGATCGAGACCTGGCATATCCTTTTTTCTTTTTTTCTTTTTTTTTTATCAAAGATACACATTTTCATACGCTTTCTTTTAGTTCTTATAATGTTGTTGAATTTGTAAATGCATGAATAATCATGAAATTGCCCCCCTCAATGTTGAAAACGCTCCTACGCCTATGATCAGAGGATGAGATTGTAAAATAACATCATAAGATATACAATGAAAACATTAAAGGCACATGAAAGGATATGAGTACAAATTTCCTGAAAAAATATATGGGGTTCTTTTATTTTGTTCATATAAGTCAATAAAAATTGATTAATGAATCCTGTGAGACCCTATTTGATAAACTTCTTTAACATTTATGTTATTTTGTGTTTGAAATATAGTTTTCTCCAACTGAATCATGTTTATCAACAATCTGTTAGTTTACATATCTGAAATAACGAATTGTGATTGGTTGATTCAAATATTGATGTATCACATGACCAGGTCAAAGGTGAAGAATCAGGCAATCTGAATTATTAAATTGGCCAATCTGGGTTTTTTCTCTTTGGCTTTCACGTTAAGTTGTGCTAATGTTTTTTTTGGTGAAATTACTTTTTGAATCTGACCAAAAGTTTATCAAATAATATAATTTGATATAGTCTAGCATTAATCTCCTTTTATGAGCCTTTGATATATTGAATCTTGCTCAATCTAAAAATTAAGAAATTGCTTTTCTAGATTGGATGTTGCAAAGTCTGTGCAGGAATACTTCCCTTTGCTATTCTTCAGTAAAGAAACTATTTGTTGTCACATGACGATAGGAAGACGCGCTGGCAAATATTCCATTGTGAAATAAACTGGCTTTCCCAAAGAAGGCATGGCATGAAGGCTCTTTTCCCAGTTATTATCAAAAACACAGAGTTTTAGCAAATAATAAGTAAGGAAATTGAAAACAGCCTTTGGTTTTGCAACAAGAATTGTGAATGTCAATTTTTAAACGTCTTTTACTCCCAAAGCACAAATCTCTGAAAGAGTTTCTTTTAATGTCAAAAGGATATTGAAGCCTACAGTTATACTTAAACAAATTGTGAAAAATGTTCAACTGCATGTTATGAGTTTAGTGGAACCTTTACAAATTTGTATCAAGAAAAACAATAAACACATGCTTATTTAGCAAAAGCATTTTCAAAATTTGTTTTCTTTTGATAAATAAACAAATATAGTTTAACCCATTACCAAACAATAACGACATTTGACCAGTTTGTTGCAGGCGACTCTGGAAAACATTGTGGGTAAAGGAAAAATTGCTCTTAACGAGCAATTCCTCCTATTCCCACAAGGTTTTTTACCCTTTCATAAATCTATTTTTCAATTTCATCACATTTTGGAATGTCATCTGCAAACTCTTTCAATTTGGGACAGTTGAAAATTTGATGTTTGGTAAAGGGTTAACTTTAAAGTACTCTTACCAGCTATAACCAACCATTTCAGGCACCTGCAGGAAGCTAAAAAGTGATCATAAAACAATAAAAGAAAGTGTCTGTCCTCGACCTACAAATGGTAAGCCATGTTCCTGCTTGCATAGGAAACTTGGGCCATGGAAGTGGTCACTGAACCACCTCTGCAATAATCACAGGATAATGATCGGCTGGATGTGCAATGTCAAGGCAAGGACGAAGTAAGCTCTGACATCTTTCTCTCTAAGCTTGGCATATAGCACTTGGGTGTGCTATTCAATACCAGCAGATGAAGAACGGTACATACATGTAAAGTGTAGTCCTGGTTGGATTGATGAAGTCCATCAGTTTGACATCATCTCACATAGTACACCTGCCAGACCATAGAAAACTTGGAATAAAGTGCTAGGAGAAGACACAGGGAAGAAAGGAATGGTGCACATTGACTTTCAACTGTCTTGTGTTGAGAGAATGACATGGTGAAAGACTTAGCAGCCAAACCCAACCTTTGGTAGAGGACAACAGGCTAAAAACCGGATGGTGAGTGAGTTTTTAAATGTTACATTTTTATTGTGAAAATAGTTTTGCCTGCAAACAAGACGTAAGTATTTCTTAAGATGCTTTCAAAAGTGTTTGGTGTTATCTATGAAGAAAAGCTTAAAGACAAACAGCAAACACAGTTCCCTTTATCACACAAAATCAAATGATAAGACTTCACAACTACTTTTCAAATAATTCGGTTAAAATAGTAAATGTGCCTTTTTTACTGACTCTTGACTGAAAGGTTTAGAAAAGAAGGGTTATCTTAAGTTTTATGTATAAAATTGATTACCCAGAAATGTTAAGATATTGTTACAGCCCATGTAAAGCTTTTTGCTGCTTATGAAAATAAAGCTCTGAAGGTTAATCAATGAAGTATATTTCTATGTTACAATAAAATTGAAAGTATCTTCTGTTTCCTCAATTAAGTGTTTCAAACACTTACTTATTCCTGATTTTATTTGTCATCTGCTGCAGGAGTCCTGGTCACTGAAGTGGGCAGCAAACACCTAAATTTTCTAATACCTAATCTTTATTTAGTTCTGTCTATTGGGCCGACACTGTCGAGGTTGCATTTTTTGTTGGTATGAGTAACAACATTTTAGAATAAAGAGAATAAATGAAGATGTAAGCAAGAATGTCTCCTCTTAATTGGCCGTCTAAAATGTTATCTAATTTAGTAGTCAAGTAAAGAGATACACTTCTCATCACAATTATAAAGATTCTTTCAAATTCAATTGGATTTATAGTTTGTATTTGTTATGTATTGCAGACTGGGGAAAAAGGCTGACTGAGTTTGGAAAATTCAGAGGAATTTGTCTACGATGATGCCCATTCAACCTCATGTGAGGCAAACTAAGCTTCATGGCATACTTATGATTGTATGCTGACAATATGTATTTAGGAAGCACAGGAACTAACAGAAATGGTATGACATGTTAATCAAAACTTGAGTGTTTGTCTTTTGTAACAAGATAAACTTTTACATGTTTACCCTAGTTTTCTACTGATCAACCTAGGTCAGATGACTTTGTCACACCAGATTTTCTGCATGTAAGATTTAAATGAAATGAGCTGTGCAAACTATAAAACAAAGAGGGCCTACAAGTTACATAGCAGGGTGATCAGATTTCATTCAGTTTGATGCCCATTTGTAAAATTTGCTGCTCTCAATGATTTTGATAGGATGTTCTTGATGAAGAATTTGAACATGGTTAGTTTAATCTGTATGCTTATTAGAATGTTTTTAATGAGAAGGTTAAATGATATTATAACAACTTCTTTTTGTTTTTCTAAACCCTTGGTATGTATTTATATATAGGTTAGAGGCTAGATAGTGAAATTTAAACGATATAGAAACCCCAAGGAAGGAGCGATAACGACTGACGGGGTTTCTATGTCGTTTAAATTTCACTATATAGCCTCTAAACAATTTAGTGTTTAACCTACATTTCCATAGAGCGCTCTATTTGACGCTGTCAAACCACGCCTCTACGGGTATGATCTGCGAATGGCATAAAACTGCTGCTCAGTATTTTGAAATTCGACATAAACCACGCCTTCCGCGGCTGTCAATTGCACGCCAAGAATCTGCCATACCATATTTGGAAGAAGAAAACTGCACTACCCAGTGATGTAGATTGCAATATAGTTTTGAGTTTAACCCATTACTCCATAATTTATTCCTCACCTACAGCAGAAAACTTGAGAAGCCCTTGTGACAAAAGAAGAAATTGTCTTCTTTTGTCTGTTGATACTTTCAATTTGTACCCGTCACATTATTCCTAATGGGGTAAAAGGTTAATATAGTTCAGTTTCTTTTTTTCTCAACGATGTTAGGATACCCAGTTAATTGTAATTCCTTTTTATTTATTTCTGTGTTTATTTCTCCCCCGCGACGTCACAGCGATCTTTCAATCGCTACCGTAGGCTAGGCTTACACGTGTCATTGATTTGGAGGTGGAGCCTAAAACTACACATTTATGCGCATGCGTGATACCAGAGTAATAGTCTCATAGAGCCCAGATAGAACACTCGAATAGTAGTTTATGGAAAATAAACCAACAAAAAAATTCAAATTAACGCATTCTCATTTGATGAAAATGTAGGTTAAACACTAAGGAATCAAATAGTCTCTGGATGGAAGTTTTATTTTCACTGTGAAGTAAAAGTTAAAATGATCGATGAAGAAAGGCTTGATTATAATAACTGATACTAAAGGAAACTTTTTTTAAGAGATTGAATATTTTCAATTGCATTCTTTTTTACAGGGAAGGCACATTTATTCATCACATTGACTGAAAATACTGTTGAAGGCATGATACTCCTAACCAACCAACCTATCCTAGTATCGAAGAAAGCCATTTCTACAAGCAACTGACAGAATTTCATTTCGGTCATGTGAGTACAAAACTATTTTGTCATCTCTCAAAGTGCGTGTTCACAGATGTGAGGAAATTTTGAAATTAAAAATTATTTTCTTCAAAACTGTTCAACAGCTGTACTATTGTGTGAAACACACTGGAGAATAACATTGGACTCATAATTAGTTTATATTAAAGCTATACTTGCGCTCATTTGCACTTAAATTGAGAATGTTCTAGAATAATTGAAAATTAACTTAAAGTACTTTAAATTCCCTTTTACAGAGGAATTGAGTCTGTAACATGTTCACATGATGCTTTTGAAAGAGTGAATACTGTAAGGTTTGTTTTCAATTTGCGATAAAACAAAGTCAGCTGAGAAACATTATTTTTATGTGTTTCACATGATTTTTCTAACCAGGTGATTGCCATTCATTAATCTGAGCCCTTCTTGCTATGTTAGATGTTACTTGAATGTAAACAATGAAGTTAAATTGGTGGGCACCAAATTCGTGCAAATACCACTTTGAAAAACCTTCGATAAAACTTCCCAAAATTAACAGACCTAGTCCTCTTCCCAATTCAAAGAAAAAAAGCCCTGTGCACTCCATGTTTATCTCAAACCATGCATTTTGGCTCCTCGATATCCTCTACCACACATGATTCTGACTTAACTCACCATATAGCTGTTGATGCGCCTTAAAACACCATTCATTCATTCATTTATTAATTCACCATAAAATCTCCATTTATTACTTTAAACCCCATGAAATTCAGTGACCGCCTTTAAAAGAATGTCTGCACTTGTGGATGTTAATTTCATCCCTCTCTTTGAGCTATAGAAATGCAGAGGTTAGCTCTGCTAATCATGAATATTTGGTCATTCTTTTAAAGAAAGATATTCAAATCAAGTCCAACTTTCCAGTCTTCCAACAAATTATGAAACTCAATTAATAGACATCTATATCTAGGCTATTGTCCCATGCAAACACACAATGCAATAATTTTGGTTTTAATGAGGTGTCATTTACTCTTTAAAGGACCTTTGAAAGAGATATAAACTAAATTTTCAGTAAATCAGTTCAAATTATTCCTTTTATTTCCTGTTTTTAAATCATTACCCAGTTAAATGACACAAACTGAAATTTTTCGCACCATTATTTGAGGATGTTGTACAGCATTCAACAAAAATCTATTAAGAATAAAGTGGTAATCCCAAAATTTATAGTCCCAAGAGGCACTCTCTAAAGAATCTCTCTGAATTATTCAATATTGCATTGATTTAAAAAAATTCAAATTGGCTGCAAGTTGTAACAAAAAGGGAGAAACATTATTCTTGCAAACGGTAGAAATGTTTATTGTTTGTTGCATTAATTTAAAAAAGAAGAGTTTGTTATAACAAACATTTCATCTTTTTGGTAATCTTTGTGCCAAGATCTGATTATGTCTCCAACCATAGGGATGTGTACCACTATTTTGTACATTTTGATTTACCCTCATCTGTCTGTCATTAAATCTTTGCAGCTCTTTTTTAAAAAAGTTCTAACCATATCTTTACAAGACTATGAGAAATCATCTGTTCCTATGCTATCCAGTTTAAGTTTGATATCGAACAAGATTAACTATACTTATAAAGAGGTTGTTAATCTCCAGTGCAAACGGCCATAATTAACAGAAACCAAATGTGATTTCCCCATTTAGTATTTGCATGAATAATATAGATAATCTTAGAGTACACGCTGAATCTATAGCCAGAACAAGATACCCATAACACATTCATGAACATTGGACAGAGTAAAATCTTTATTTGATCTAACCTCCGATAAGATAACAGACTTTCTTTCAGAGTAAAAAAACAGTGAAGTTCAAGAAAAGTTTTCTGGATACAAATCCATATAATATACACTGACAGATCCAAAGTCAGTGATTCTCCTGCAGCTGCAGCTATACACGGAAAAAATGAAAAAGACATTCTCTGCAGAGATCAAAGCTTTTAATCTAGCTCTTAACCAGTCGGAACATGCTTATTCCACCTGATTTATTTATTATAATCTCTGACTCTTTATCAGTGCTGCAAGACATATCAAATCAAAGGCTGGAGAACCCTTTGGTATGTTAGTTACTTTAAAGAACCTTACAGATTTTGTCTTCAAATGGACTTCTTTAGAGCTAAATACAAAGTCACACCATATCATCGGAAATAAACATCCTGATGGGTCCGCAAAATCCGCACTTCACATTCCCGTTTTAGAGCTTTAGTTCTTTACATTGATTTTAAATCTTCTAATTGTATATAGACTTAATTCGTCTGGCAATCAAAATTGAATTTTAACGTTTTAATTAGATTGCATTCAAATAAATATTGCTTTGAAGAATGGTACCTTCACAGGTCCAGCAGAGAATAGACATTTGCATGGCAAATTATGGGTATTCTACCTTAATTCACAATTCTCCATGAATGCACTATCCACACACATACTTTAAACCACATGAAATATGATCACCACCTCTAAAAGAATGTCTGGACTTGAGGATGTTTATTTCATCCCGTTCTTTTAACTTCCAAATGGAGAGGCTCACCCTGTCAACTATCAACCTGATCTTTACCAGACTTTATAAAAACATCTGTTCCTATGCTATCCAGTTCAAGTTTGACATTGAACAAGATTAACCCTACTCATAGACCAGTTCTTAATCTTCAGTGCATACGGCTCATATTAATAGATACAAAATGTTATTCCTGAATATAATACTATTTTCCCGACATTTGATCCTTTTTTTATTTGTTAAGAAGGGCAGGAGACGTTGTAGTGTGGTTCGATGAACATTACAACATGCCAATTTCCTTTTTAAGTTCACATAATTTTTTTGTAGGTATGTAAATGAAAAGAATTTCGTACTAACATCCTAACAAGTATTGTAAATTGCATAACATATTTCGTACATCAGTTATCCTAAATCAGATGAAGAACGTATCATGTCGTTTTGCATCGAATCAGATAGGTAAGATGGCCGCCCTATTAAATATGGTGAATCACTCATCGCATATCACAGTTTGTAAATGGTTCGTTTTTTTATTGCGAATCGTCTGTGAATTATGTGAGCCCATACGATAGCACTACTGTATATAACCAAAGCAACGTTATTGGCAAATGGAGAAGTTGCTCATCATTCATCATAGTACATTGTATCCACAATGTTTTCCTTGAAACATTAAACCTTTTTATATATAGGTCTACAATACAACATGGGAAGTTTATAATGTCATTACATGTTTGTATGTTTGAGGCAATGTGTTATTAGTGTTTTGTACTTTTTTTTGTAACTATTTTTGTATGTATGTTTTTCCTTTTTGCATAAAGATAATGATCGAAAAGAATTTAATGAAAATTTTTTTTTTTTCATATTTTTATTGTTTGGTTGACACAAAACGATCACTTTTCTTTATTCAGAGGTCTATATAAATGAGAGGCTTTTTCTCCTGGCAATTTGAACGACTACCTCTCAGAAACTCTACTTTGTGGGTATGCACTAGGAAGGTCATAACAGACATTTCTCATGAATGCTCACAAAGTAGGATTGGTTATAAGGGTTTTAAAAAATTGCCAGTGAAAGGCACGGATTAGCCTCCTTTATCTAGACCTCGGCCTATTTGGGTATTTCTTTTTTATATTTTTATATATATGTATTTATTTTACTCTTGTGTTTAACCCTTTTCCTGTGTTTAGAAATTTGGACATGTATATCCTTAAAATCTTTTGTCAAGAAAAAATTCATGCAATACTGTATTATCTCTTATCATAATGAAAACATTGCTACAAAAATAGAATTTGATCAAACCTCTTTTTGTCACAATGTTTTCAAATTCCATCTTTGCCTTTAACATTATCATAATCAGGAAAAGGGTTCAACTTAGGAAGATATGTTTTTGATCTGATTGTATGTTTGTAGTATTTTTCAATATTTATCATTTACCAAATTATCTAGGGATGTCATAATTATGCTTCAAGTGACTGTAAATTTTTGTTGGGAAAGAAGATATTTATCCTTTACCAAATGATCTAGGGATGTCATAATTATGCTTCAAGTGACTGTAAATTTTTGTTGGGAAAGAAGTCATTGCTAAAAGAAGCTATTTTCTTTTTTTCCAACAACAATTTATATCCTTATTATATTAAAGACATCTAATTCTATTTCATTTAAAGGTTCACACCAGACTCCTGCATTTTGTACCTTTATGTATCATTTGGTAAAGTGATTACAACTAATTAGGAACACAAAGATAACAAAAATAAAGAAAAGAAAAAAAAAGAAAGAAAAAAAAGAAGAAAAAAGAAAAGAAAAAAAAGAAAAGAAAGAAAAGAAAAAAAAAAGAAAAAGAAAGAAAACGGCGTAAAGGGATTCTTAATGGGAGTTTTATGCAGAACTATCTGTGTACCTGATTTTTGCTATATCAAGGTACTGAGCTCAGACCTTTGAAAAGTACCTTACATTTGGAAATATGAATTAACAAATTAGTCTTTTCCCTTATTGCATTTTTTAAAACAAAGAGGTCTTTTTTAATTGCTTACATTTCTTTTTCTATAAACTCCCAATAATTATTCCCTTTAAGGTATGGTGTACAGTCTTCTTGTGCTATTGTACATGTATAGAATTTGTTTTCCACCTCTATTCTTAAGAAAAACTTTTAATTTTCAAAGACATGAGCACATTTGCTTATTTTATGTTCTTTTTTATTAATAACCCATCTTGTTGCACTGTTAAAGGTAAGTATGAAGTATATAATGTGCAGGCTCTGCGTAGCACTAAAATGCACATGTAAGTAGGCTTCGCGTCCGCCTGTGTACTTTTTAGTATCACAAAGTGATGCATGTGTGCATTTAAAAAAAAAAGAAATAAATAAATGAAATAGTACCCAATGACGGACTAAGTGGCTGGAGAAACCTCCACGGTCTATACAGGGACTATAATTACAGTGACAAGATGGTATTGTCTGCAAATTACCTGCATGTTTATTAAACATAAGTTTATCTCTAGTTATTCACATTTATACGAATGTATCAACATAATGTATATTTGGTGGTAATTAATTGCTCTACATGTACTCTAAATACAATATTGCTGGACATAAACACATTTTGTATTCATTTGCTCATGAAATTATTGATTCAAAGAAGTCACTGATTATTTGTACATCGAAGATTCTTATGAAAGATATAAACACAAAATTATTGAGATATTCCTACATGCTTTATTTCATGCTTGACTAATACTGAATTGGTTTGGACATCTTTGAAATTATTGACAATATTGAAAAAGGAACAAAGAACAAATAGTCATGACTTTTTTACAACAATTTTGTTTGCACCAATTATCAAGTGAAGGTGTGGTGAATGGAATAATACATGACACTGCAGCAAATAACTTAAAATATTTCTTCTTTTTTTTTCCAAGTTTTTTTTAAGTTATTTGCTGCACAATTTTGAAAGATTGACTCTCTATCAGGAGAAGTGGAACAAAACTCATGTTATTAGTACTCATAATGTTGGTCATAGAAGATTGCTTAATAAGTACCAACAACATGGGCCTTGAATAGAAATAATTTACTGACTTGCATCTTCAAACCTCCCCTTTTCTTGAACTACTGATATTATGTCGAAGTAATTTTAAGTAGACATATGGTGTCACATGGTGCAAAAACATCCTACAAAACTGACATTGATTGAAAAAAAAATCAACATTTATTTTTGTACAGTTTTTTTGGACAATGCAATGAGTGAGTATTATGAACATTGATCATAATCCATACTAGAAGACAGTGTATTGTGTGTGGATTTAATGTGGACTTAGTGTGGACTAAGTGTGGACTTATAGACCATGAACTTTTGCGGATAAGGACATGTGATCGTGTTATCCTATACAGACTTCTATGCCTTCTAGAAGTCGTATACCAGATCGAGCAGGTATAGGATATCCCGTACGAATTACCCATGTACCTTGTGATGGAGTTGTGCGGACTATTGTGAAATTAAATATGGAGATTAAACCAACAGCAGATCGTCGAGTGTGGACTGTACAACGCAAACATTGTACAGATTAGGACATGTGAACGTGTTATCCTATACAGACTTCTATGCCTTTTAGAAGTCGTATAACAAATCAACATGTATAGGATATCGCGTACGAATTACCCATGTGCCTAGTGGAGTTGTGCGGACTATTGTGACATTAAATATGGAGATTAAACCTGCAGCAGATCGTCGAGTGTGGACTGTACAACGCAAACATTGTACAGATTAGGACATGTGAACGTGTTATCCTATACAGACTTCTATGCCTTCTAGAAGTCATATACCAGATCGAGCAGGTATAGGATATCGCGTACGAATTACCCATGTACCTTGTGATGGAGTTGTGCGGACTATTGTGACATTAAATATGGAGATCATCCATTGACTGTTACTAGTGCTAGATGATTATTATGGACATAAACTGATGTGTTGAACTGTGTGTCTCTGTGGAACAGTGAAATGCAAGTGTTAAAAAAAAAAGAAAAAAATAATGTTTTTGTAAAAATGATGCAAATGACCAGTCACCCAAAACCCTTAACCCTTAGAATGCTGGTTAATTTTCATAAAATAGATTTTTAAGCCGTCTGCTTTCCAGAACCTTAAATATCTGCTTAATTTTGATTAGGAAAGATACTCAGACAAGCAAACAGGTTAGATCACAGGCCAGCCGCCAGTTTACTTGGCGGCTGGCCTGGATCTAACCTGTTTGCATAAGTATGAAGTCTGTTCCAGCATTGTAAGTGTTGAAAACAAAAATGTATCACAGTTTAACATATAAAAACATTCAGCCTTCCGTCAAAGAAATGCAAATAAACATTGCTTTTTTACAGCTACTTATTGAGAGTTCAGTGCAAGACTATAGTTACACCTTTTAAAAAGTGAAGGACTTTCTATTGTCTTGTATTTAAACCTCATTTTGTGAAAAAGAACGGGATTTTGTTGACTGTCCAATTCGCACTATGTTCATTGTTTAAATACTTTCCTTACAAATCAACTCATTCCCCAAAAAGAATCTTCTAATTGTAAATAACAGCAGCAATTACCATAAAGTATGATCACCATAAAGTATTGGCAATTCAATGTTGTAGTAATTAGAAACCGCATTAACAAAATAAGATATTGTTTGTTACAAGTATTATCTTTTTTTGTCACTATGGTTTTTTAAGTCTACGTCTGAGGCTAGGATGTCTTGAATCTAAAGTAAAGTGTTCAAGCATGTTTTGTACACTAAATATTAATATTCCATTAAATGGGGAATGTGTGGATTTTGAGATCAATTTTTGTTTTCCAAATTATTTCGTATTGGTGAAAATATAACTGTAAGAGAGTAATCCAGTTCTTTTCTAATTTCAACTAGTATCCATCTTGCTCAAGAGTTAACCCAGAATTGGTTAAGATTTAAGAAATTTTGTAATGTGATATATCATTTATCAATTCAAAATGAGTCCATATCTTTACCAATCACCCCATTTTGTGTTCCTTCTCTTAGTTAGAGTAAGGAAATCTTGATGAAGTGATTTGAAAAGATCAATGAAGAAACCTACAAGATAAATTATGACTGGCTTACCCTCAATATACTCAATCCTGTAAAAATTGATATCAGAAGCAGACAAGGGGTGTTCTTGCCTGAATACAAGATGCACTAAGAAGAAACTTCACCAAAAGAGGTAGAAATGCACCACTAAAAGATGTGCCAAAAACAAAATATGAAGCACCAATAAAAGATGTGCATTATACCCAACCAAAAGATGAGTTCAAATTAAAGTGTAAATTGATAAGTGCAAAACAAATCAAGCAGAATTACACCACTTGAAATATCAATTTATTATTAATTTAAATGTGTGTGTTTTTTTTCTTAACTTTTACAAATGATCCAAAGAAAATGTACAAATTATTTTTGATTATGTTTTTCTTATATTAATTTTATTGTTTTTCAGATATAGATATCAGTGGGATAAAATTGTAACCATTGTAAAAACTCTTTATAATTTGCAGATGACTATTTAACCCTTTTTGCTCATTTATACTTATTTTGATGCAAGTACAGCAGCAGACAAAAAGATGTCACTAAAAGAAATGTCTTCTCTTTGTCACAATGGTTTTTTTTAATACATTGATAGTTGTTTGCTGAGGTTTATAATAAGTACAACAATCAAAAAGTTTATATGGGACAAATGGGTTAAAGCAAAATTATTGAATCTAATTCTCTTTTCATAAAACATCAAGACTTTGCCTTGATAATCTTCAAAACATTTCTAGTTTCTGGTTTTAAAAGAAACTATGATGTTTGTAATGTCATTTTATTAAGTGTGATCTGCAGGTTGCAAAGAGTTTATGAAATTTTTGTATTATAGTTATGTAGTTTTGTTTTATGTAGATCTTTACAGTTTAACCCTCTACAGAGGACATGAATTGCAATTTTTAGATTAATTGTGTGTGGTTTTTTTTTAGTTTTTTTAAATCATCCAAAGGAAATGAACCAAATATTTTTGATTATGTTTTGTATAATTACTTTTGTTATATTCATAATATTATTTTCAGATGTAGATATTTCTAGGATAAAACTGTAACCATTGTTAAAACTTTTATAATTTGCAGATGACTATTTAACCCATTCCCTCATATATCAACATGTAAAAATGAAAATTGAGAAAAAAGGTGTGTATAATGCCTAATTGATAGTTGCACTTGGTTGAAGAATTAAATGCCAATAAAAGAGGTAGAAATGCACCACTAAAAGATGTGCTAAAAAGAAGCAAAGCACCACTAAAAGATGTGCTAAAAAGAAGCAAAGCACCACTAAAAGATGTGCATATTACCCAATCAAAAGAAATTCATAAGAAAAAGTGCCAACAAAAGAGGCAGAAATACACCACATGAAACCATTACTCTGTAAGACTATAATGCTTTTGATATAATGCAGAAGACTTGAGAAACTAACGTGACAAAAGAATACATTGCTCTAAATGAATAATTTATTCTTTTGTTGAAATAGTTTCTACGCAATATTGCAGAGAAATTCTACCTTTTCCTTTTTTTGTTGTTTGGTATTGGTTTCAACTTGGATCAGTAACACAATTTCACATGAGGGAATGGATTAAATTGATTTTTATTGTATTTAAAATTTCTTCGAAATTCAAATTGTATATTTTTATTTAAGAAGAAATGTACGGATCATCAGTTTATGTAATTTTTTTTATTTGATTTATTATGATTATTTTGATTATATGTATTGTACTGTTTGTTTATGCTGATAAGTTATGGATAAATGATTATAAACCATGTAAACTCTATAGGATATGCAGATGACTTTCTAAAGCATTCCTCGGTGTACATTTTAAGTATAGAAACAGCAGACATGGTTTCCATTGAGACAAAATAGAGATATTCTCTAAAGGAAGTATTTCTTTTTTGTCACAATGGCTTTTGGTAATTGTAATTTTTCAAACTTTCTATACTTAATGATCTGTCTCTGCCGGGGCATTAATTTAGGTAGCTTTTAGAACTTCGTATGATATAACGGTTTAAAGCAAATTTTTAAAACTATTTCTGTGTTTTAAAAAAGAATAATTAACATTTTCCATATTTGATGTTTACAAAAGTACTTTAAATTTTAAATATAAGTGTCATCTGCAGGTTTTAAAGAGTAATTTTTTTTTTAGATTTTTGCATTTTGTTGTTAAGTTGTTTAGCATTATCTTTATTTTGCAAGAGTTTAGCATAACTTATAAACTTCCCATGTTCTTCTTCTTTTTGAAAACACTAACTTTATATTGTCTGAATATTTAACCCTTAGAATGCTGATTAATTTTTGTTTTGTGTGCTTTCCAAAACGTTAAATGTCTGCTTTTTTTTGGATGAAGAAAGATACTCAGAGTAGCAAACAGGTTAGATCACAGGCCACCTTCCAGGTCTCTGGCAAAAATATCAAATAATTGAAACAATATGTACAGTAGCGCTTTCATATGAGATTCCACTGTTTAAGCATGATATACGATCAAATATCGAACCATTTATGAATTGCACTGTGAGATGTGCGGATGACGTTATTTGATAGGGCTGCCATCTTACCTCTCTGATTCAGTGTGTTATGATACGATACATTTTTCATCTGATTTATGATATCTGATCTATGAAATATGTTTTGTAATTTACGATGCACGTTAGGAAGATAAAACGAAATATGTGTATCATTTATGTACCTCCAATTAAAATGGCATGACCTTAAAATGGAAATTAGCATGTTGTAATGTTCACCCACCCACACTTAAACGTCCCCTGCCATTTTTAACAAATAAAAAAGAAGTAACAAATTGTTGGGAAAATATCTTTATAGACAGTAGAACATTAAGTTGATGAATTGAAGAACTTCTTGTTTCCATCTAAGTTCACTGGAATTTGAACTGCACATGCTACTAAAAAAGGCTTGGGCATTAATGTAACTGTGGAAGGAAGGGAAATATTACTACTGCATATATCAAATGCAGTAGAATAATATGAATTATGAAAGAGCCATGTATTGAAAAATAGTTCCTCTTCTTGTTACAAAGGTTTATTAGTATTACTCTTAAGATCATACAGCTTTGAAGGATGCTGTTGCTCTCAAATAAGAGGAAAATATTTTGAAATGAAGACTTTTCCATAGTCTCATTGACTGGAAGATCGGGGCTTAACGCCCATACCCTTTGTTGTATTTAAACAATCATTTGGGCTCTTCCATAGCCTCATTAACTGGAATATCAGGACTTAACGCCCATATCTTTTGTTCTATTTAAACAGTCATTTGGGCTCTTCCGTAGCCTCATTGCCTGGAATATCAGGGCTTAACGCCCATATCTTTTGTTCTATTTAAACAGTCATTTGGGCTCTTCCATAGCCTCATTGACTGGAATATCAGGGCTTAAGGCCCATACCCTTTGTTCTATTTAAAAAATCTTTTGGGCTTTTCCATAGCTTCATTGACTTGAATATCAGGGCTTTATGCCCATATCCTTTTTTCTATTTAAACAGTCATTTGGGCTCTTCCATAGCCTCATGGACGGGAATATCAGGGCTTAATGCCCATATCCTTCGTTCTATTTAAACAGTCATTTGGGCTCTTCCATAGTCTCATTAACTGGAATATCAGGACTTAACGCCCATATCCTTCGTTCTTTTTAAACAGTCATTTGGGCTCATATTCTAGTCTCATTGACTGGAATATCAGGGCTTAACGCCAATATCCTTCATTCTATTTAAACAATCATTTGGGCTCTTCCATAGTCTCATTGACGGGAATATCATGGCTTATCGCCCGTATCTTTTGTTCTATTTAAACAGTCATTTGGGCTCTTCCATAGTCTCATTAACGGGAATATCAGGGCTTAACGCCCATATCTTACGCCCATATCTTTTGTTCTATTTAAACAGTCATTTGGGCTCTTCCATAGCCTCATTGACAGGAATATCAGGGTTTAACGCCCAAATCCTTTGTTCTTTTTAAACAATCATTTTGGCTCTTCCATAGCTTCATTGACAGGAATATCAGGGCCTAACGCCCATATCCTTTGTTCTTTTTAAACAATCATTTTAGCTCTTCCATAGTCTCATTGACTGGAATATCAGGGCTTAATGCCCATATCCTTCATTCTATTTAAACAGTCATTTGGGCTCTACCATAGTCTCATTGACGGGAATATCAGGGCTTAACGCCCATATCCTTAACACCCATATCCTTTGTCCTATTTAAACAGTCAAATGGGTTTTTCCTTAGCCTTATTGACAGAAATATCAGGGCTTAATACCCATCTCTTTTGCTCTATTCTAACAGTCAATTGGGCTCTTCCAAAACCCATTGATTGGAATATCAGGGCTTAATGCCCATTTCCTTTGTTTTAATTAAACAGTCATTTGGGTTCTTTCAAAACCCATATGCGATACTCCCAAAACAAACAAACTGCAGTTTGTTTATCATGGCCAATACCCAGAAACATATCAAAATCTGCCAAGAAGGCTCCCTTGGGTATCCTATGGGACATTACTGAATGTACACTTTAACATTTTATTTTTTCTGAAACTAAATCCTAGTGACATTTCGTAGCAACTTTTATATATCATAATGAAATCTTAGTACACTGTACACTGGTTTTATGCCATGATCATCCAGTTATTTAGAATCCTGTTCAAGTTTAAAGAAAATCCTTAAGGCAGCATACTTAACCAGTTTAAGGCTGCAAGAGGCTTTCAGACATTTCGCTTATATATTCCAAGAATTTCGACAGGATGACCATTGTACTCCATACAAACACCTGTCAAACATCTTTCTTTACGACAAAACTGCTTTATTTTCCTTAAAAAATTAGGTATTTCTTACCACAAACATTTCAGCTATCAGGTGATGTAATGAATCTTATGTCCACCAGAATTGATACTCCAAACTGAGCAATTGACAAATTTATGTTTTTTCTAACAAAATAGAATGATGATGTTTTTGATAAATTACATTCATTACAAATTCTTATCCATTTTTTTCTCTAACCAAATCCATTTTAACCTTCAATATACATTTATCTACATCATCATAATGCGCACTAAATGACCTTAGCTGTCGATGCGCCTTAAAACACCATTCATTCATTCATTCATTCAATTAAACCTACCCTCAGAAAATGGTACTCTCCTTACAGGTCTGTACGAAGTGAGGAAGTTACAATTGCACAAATCCGATTGGTCATTGACACATTACTCACTCCTGCATTTGGCTAAGGAAGATGCACCTGAATGCATTCCATGCAATGCCTCCTTTGCCATCAAACATATATTACTTGGTTGCATTGATATTCAAAGAATTCATGCTAAATATTTCAATGTCAACACTTCAGTCACTTTGTGAAACTGTTAGGATTTAATTAAGAAATCCTTTCTCAAAGAAATTGGAATTTACTATAAAATGTGACTCCTTAATCTTCTAAAATATTCATTTATCAATATCACTACAATATTACACATTTACTCAATATAATACACTCATAACTTTCAATAACTCATTGCACATTTTTATCACTCATTCATTGCAAATTCTTGATTATTTTTCTTTAACCAAATACATTTTAACCTGTAAAAAATTCAATATACATTCATCACATCATCATAATGCGCGCTGAATGACCTTAGCTGTCGATGCGCCTTAAAACATCGTGCATTCATTCATATATTGTATATTGCATTGAAAGTTAAGATTTTCTCTAATTGGGTTGAGCAAACATTTTTCCTTTTATAATTGCAGATATCTTGAAACAGTCTTCTTTATTTACAGATGATGATTTTTAGGTATAGATATTGATAAAGAAATTTAGAATTTAGAACTATGAAGGAGTATTGTGCCCCCAGAACTGTCTTAGAAATTGTGATACTTTTAAAAGGCTCTAGCCTTTGCCATTTCCCTGTTTAACATGAATAGCAGCCGACTACATCAAACGCAAATGTCAAATTTACCAAATTATTCCTGAAAGCCAAATAAATGAAGGTTGATAATAGCGTTTCAGACAAAAGATGTTTTTCCTTTTTTTAAACAGGCCTCATTAAAGTCGTTTTTATTAGTACCCACACTATAGGATTCATTGTAGAGACATAGGCGTAGGAGCGTTTTCAACATTGGGGGGGCCAACTTCAGATGAGGACCAGTCTAAGAATAAATGTTCCTAAACTTTTTCATGACTATTCATGCATGTACAAATTCAATAACATTATAAGAATTAAAAGAAATCGTATGAAAACATGTATCTTTAATAAAAATAAAAAAAAAAATAAAAAAAAAGGATATGCCAGGTCTCGATCTCACGCGGAAATCAATTGTGTTGAACTAAACAAAAAGTAGCGGAGACCAGACTGTCACAGCCACGGATCCAACTTACTGATACCTAACAATTAAAGACAATATAGAGTCTGACACCTTCTAAAGAACATGTTTTACACCACTGTTTCCGTCGATCAAAACTTCCCGCATTCGGAACACCTCGGCCATTTCTTAAAATAACCTCGGAGGTAATGGGGAGCCATCTTTGAAAGTAGGTCAGCAACGAAGGGCATGTCCGTTTGCAATCGTATCTACTCGGAAATCCCCGGTACAAGCCGGGGATTACCGAAAAGAGCCGATTGACAAAATATGAAACAAAGATGTGTTGATATGATCATATTTAATGAAAAGGGTAAAAAAAACATTCAATTGTGATATTTAACCAATTTGTGTGTATTCAAAAACATATTTAGTGCCTGTGTGCATTTTGCGTTATCCGCCGGAAAGAAAGGCGAATTACCCCAGGATTTCTGGTGTATTCATGTACTGCTTACGAGGTATATCTACCGACTTGTTACGGGGATTGCCGAGTAGATACGATTGAACTTCCCGGGTATTTTAGTGAGCTGAGTTTTCATTGGATAAACTCGATGTGTTCGGATTGCCATTTGCGATGATGACGTCAAAAGGATTTTGGTTATTGTTCGTAACAAAAGGCGAATTGGTATTACATAGAGCACAAAAATACACCTTTATTTTTATTCTGCTGTTAAATTTCGTTTCTTTCATTTTTCTATACAAATATCTTCATTTGCCACTGTGAATATTGGGGGGGGCCAAAGTATACTCTGGCCCCCCCAGTCTGGATATTGGGGGGGCCGGGCCCCCCCTGGCCCCCCCTGCTCCTACGCCTATGAGAGACTGAAGGTTCCTGTAGGGGGGGCCTTGTTGTGAGCCCCTATGACACCTTTGGTTTCGTGGGAGTGAGCTTTGGCAAGTCACTTTGAAGCCCTAGCCTAGTTCTGGTGGATCCAGGAAAGCCGTTACAAGACTGAGAAATTGTTGATACAGAGTTAAACACCATACAATAAAGAAACTGATGTACACACAATATTATTTTTTGGATAATTGTGGGAAAAGGAGCATTAAAGCATTCCGACTTTGTTAAAATGTTTATAATAGTATCTTCGGCTAAAGAGTTCAAAATTCTATATTTTGGTAAAAGAATTGATTGTACTAATGATATACTGTATGATTTCTTTTTCATGTGACCTGACTGGCAATGCACTTGATGTTTCTCTGAAACCAAGAAGAATCTACCTGAGTCTCATCATACCCTTGTATGAATCCAGAGAACTTTCGATGATGAAATGGAGAAAGAGAAGTAAGTTTGACTTGGCATGATCTATCT
Organism: Cerastoderma edule; assembly: GCA_947846245.1. Lineage (NCBI taxonomy): Eukaryota > Metazoa > Mollusca > Bivalvia > Cardiida > Cardiidae > Cerastoderma > Cerastoderma edule. The sequence goes on from OX401409.1 coordinate 38,067,800, forward strand.
AAAAACAAACTACAGTCAAACTTGTTAAGAGGCCAGCCTATGGAACAGAGTAAATTGGCTGTTTTAGACAGGTTGGCTGCTTAACACAAATTGATTTACACTATAAATCTAACAATGGGGCTTTCTCTAGTGGCTGTTTAAGGCAGGTTGGCTGCTTAAAAGGGTGGCTGCTTAACACAAGTTAGACTGTATACTGTTCTGGTGTAATTTCAATTAAGATTAATTTAACCTTGATTAATCTGTATATTATAAGGATTCATAAGAATACTATCGAAATCAAAATACAGGAGTTCCCACGGTTTATGAACGATACATGATAAAAAACCGAACCATTTAAAAACTGCAATGTGCAATCCACGATGTTCTATAAGATGGCCGCCTCACCTGTTCTTATCTATGTGTTACGATACAATAAGTTTGTCATCTGATTTGCAATATCTGATAAAGGATGTATGTTGTGCGATTTATGATGCAGATAGGGAAGTTTGGACGAAATTCATGTTTCATTTATGTACCTACAATAAAAATGGTTAGCCTATAAAATGCAAATTATATTAAGAAGTAGGAGCAAAATTCTAAGCGATGGCTCCAATACGATTTCATTAAGCTTTCTTAAGATGTTAAAAATTAGAATTGGGAAAGTGTATTATTGAACAAAATGAATGAAGTAAAACTGATAATGTTTGTTTGAATTAGTCAATATATTTCTATTGTTGGGAAGGTGTGTAATTCAAAATGTTAATGTAGTAAGGTTAGCTCATATATTCTGAAGTATTCAGCTTTGATGAACTATGAATATTGACATCTCAGAATGCTCCTACCACATAGGTTTGTGTGAACAGCACAAAAATCACAATGTAAGCTTCTTGGATTGAAGTGTACAATCTATTTACATTGGATGTAAGTCGCCAATTCGAATAAATTCCAAACAAGTTCTGTGAGGTTAATGTTACTACAGGTCTTTCAAATAACAAAAAATGCACTTTGGGTTTTGACAATGATCACATAATTAAGAATGGCTTAAAAATCAATATGAAATCAGATCAGAATCAGCAAACAACAAGATAGATTTTGAAAACAATTCAAATTTGTATTGAAATGAAGTAATGAATGACAAAAAAATGTTTTACATCATTTAATTAAGTATATGATCAAGGTGGTTTGAATTATTTGTAATAGAAAAATGATTAAGACAGTCTCTGCTTGATAAAGCTAATGTAATAGGGATTATATTGGTTGGTATAGGAAACAATTTAAAATATTTTTCAATTGAAATTGTGGTGAATATTCTTTATTTGTTTTATTTTAAGTTGGTTAAAATGTTAGATTATTGCGGTATTAAATATTCAATGATAATGTGAGAATCATTACCAATTATATTGAATAAAGCATTATGAGCATGACAAAATGGTCTATTCTGAATATATAAAAGAAAATGCAGTTTTTTCTTGGTCACTTGTCGTCTACTGTTGCTTTCGATTTAGGAAATTTACAAAATTCCATTCGAATGAAGAGTTATCTAATAAATTTGATTGACAAAGATAGGCACAGTGCTTGGAATATCTTTTATAGTCGGAGTTTCTCTGTAAAACCTCATTTTACTGTATCTCCTTCAGAAAATGATAAGCAATTCATCTTTTCTTCCCATCAATAGAATAGAAATGGAATGTTTTCTCACTACTACTCTATTGCTTACAGTTTCGACCAAGAAAGGATTAACTTCATTTCATCCTTTTTTCATTGACAGAGCTTGCCATGGTCCTACAGTCCTGGGAAAGACTGTGTTAGACGGAGTTTTCTGCACACTTGAACAAGAAGGAAGAGCTGACAAACTTTGTACTGTTGTCTAAAATGGTGTCTGAAAAAGGAAATGATTCATGTAAAATGTATGTATTTTCTAATTACATCTAAAACGTTATTTTAAGCTTGACTATTCGAAGTATAAGGAGAACTATACTACTCACCTGGGTGTCTGCAACTCTGTCGCCGTCAACATCACACCTTGGTTAAGTTTTAATATACAAGTTTACATCTCATTAATGACTGTATGGAATTGGTTGTTGCTTCACACATGATACTTCACACAAGTTTTCAGGGTTATTATCTAAGGTCCTTGACAAAGTTTTGTATATCTTGTTTTGAGACTTTTGGCTAAGGAAGATGCACCTGAATGCATTCCATGCAATGCATCCTTCACCATCAAACATATATATTACTCGATTGCATTGATTTTCAAAGAATTCATGCAAAATATTTCAATGTCAACACTCTTCATGAGCTTTTTGAGACTGTCGGGATTTAGTTAACTCTCCTTTCAAAGGAATTGGAATTTACAATAAATTGTGATTTCTTACACATTTTAAATAATCATTTATCAATATCATTTTCTCATTACAAACTATTTATATGATAACACACATTCATTACAAACTTTTTATTTACTATCATTATTTTTTACAAATTTTCTACCTTCTATCATTCATCCATTTTTATTTATTTTTCCTTTAACCTAATACATTTTAACCTTTAAATAATTCGATATACATGTACATTCATCCATATTGCCATAATGCTCGCTAAATGACCTTAGCTGTCGATGCGCCTTAAAACACCATTCATTCATTCATTTTTGTTTTGAATTGAAGCAAATCATGCTGCCTTTTGTACTTAAAAAATCTTGGTAAAGTTTTTACGTGCAAGTTTGCATCTCATGAATTACTGTATTGAATGGTTGATACATCATACATGTGTTCAGTGTCATAATCTAAGGTCCCTGATCAAGTTTCATAACTCTTCTTTTGAATTTAAGCAAATTATGCAGTCTTTTGTACCTAAATCTTGCTTAAAGGTTTTGGTGTTTTTATCTCATGAAATGCTATAATGAATCATTGTGTGCATCCTCATATTTTAGAAACAAATTATATTTCACAGACCTATACCCCTCTCCAAAATTATCGAATAAGCAAGCATGCTGTCTTATAGACACCTCTTGTCTTCTTAGTCATATTGGCCCCTATTATTGTTCACCAACATATTCCCCGTCTGTTGATCTGCCTGATTAGCATGAATTACAGGCTATACTGAGTATCTAAAAATACCCTTGGAGCCAACCATAATGATTGACCATGTGGTTTATAAGGAGGACACGGTTACCACAAGAGCATGGACAACTGGTTGTGTATAAGTGTTAATTTAATGTTATAGGGTTATGTTACATTGCCCATACCTCAATTCAATCTGTTGAAAGTTATAAAAATCAATAAAGTAGTGAATAAAAGTCAACCAATTTAACTTTATTTTGTTTGGGTATGTTTGCAATTGAGAAAATAAGATTGATCATGGCAGACTTTGTCGAATGGTATTGACTGTGTTCCGAAGATAGTCCAGTATTAAATATACCGCATCATAATTATTCATGCATAGAGGGGAACAGACGGTGAATGTTGGTGATTAATACTTTTCACATAGATTCATAATTCATCATTTGTGCCTGCTGTTGCTTTTTAGAAGGTACTGGCACAATCTCTCATACAGAGGAATGGGTTAATAAAGTCGGTCTCATAAAGAGTTTGTTCGTGTTGATTTGAAAGTTTTAAAGAATAATCAATTATTAATTGTTCATGTACAGTCAAACTTGTGTTAAGAGGCCAGCCTATGAGACAGAGTAAATTGGCTGTTTAAGACAGGTTGGCTGCTTAACACAAATTAATGTACGCTATAAATCTAACAATGGGACTTTCTGTAGTAGTTGTTTAAGGCAGGTTGGCTGCTTAAAAGGGTGGTTGATTAACACAAGTTAGACTGTACATTTCCTATTTTTGCTTCAGATTTTAACAGTTAGAAATTCCAATAAAAGAGAATATTGTTGGATAAAGGTGAACTGCAACACTTTTTTTTTTTTTTTCGCCATATGATTACATGTTTTTTTCAACACTCCGGTTTACAAATTCATCAATATATTTTTTTGTTATTTCAAAGAGAAAGCAATGTCAGTCAATATTGGGTAATTTACTTGTTTTTCCAGGACGAAGGTTGGTGAGCTTCTGAATCACATCACATCTCCCAAGATCCACATTCAGTATGCCAAGGCAAAGGAGGCTGATGGTTGTTACAAGGACGCTGCTGAGGCCTACAGACAGGCTAAGGACTGGGACAACGTGATCAGGTATCTATAGGTGATTTTTTTCTTTAAATGTTTGGTACCGTAAAAAGGACCCATTCCCAATCAAATTAACTTGACTATTTTTCCCAATAAAACTTACATTTGAATTAAGTTAATCCTAGAAAATTCCCAATTGTAGATGAAAACGCTCTGATTTTCCCCATTTTGTCCGGTACCCAAATTAAAATAAATTCGCTGTCCTCTATCGATATTCTCTGACGGGATTGACCATTCAATAAACACCTGCTCCCATGTTTGTCGGAGTTGTTTTCACAATAAGAGCTGTTGAAAGAAATATTCATGTGTACATTTGCATTTGTTTGTGGAGTTTTGAAACACATTTTCATTGGTTTAACCGTAATGAATATTCATTTTGAGGTGTTTTGTCAATAGACCAATCAAGTGACTGACCATCTTTTCTCTTTGCCAAACACAAGTTTACATCATTCCAAATTGAAAAGTTAACAGTCAGCTACTGGCTATTGAAACAAAACTTGAATTAGAAATTATTTCAATATACAAGCTTATAAATTATAGGGAACAGTGAGGGAGAAAGTAAACCCTATGCAACATCATAAATCCAAGGTGTAAAACTTCTCAATAAAAGACATTCAAAAAGCATTGTACAGTGAACAAACACATCATAGATTAGGGTTTTAGCCAACTTATAAACTTATTTATGTTTGGCTTGTGGATGCAATCGCATCAGCATGTGATAGTGGGTTTTTTTAAATTTCAGCTGCATGATAGCCCATTTATTTCCAAAAACAGTGTATTACATGGATTTTTTATTATACAATGTCACTTCAACAAAAAAACTTATACATGTACATGTCCTGAGCCATTGTCTAATCAACAGCTATGAGTAAAGCTAGAACAGTTCCCCCAAATAAAACTTTGTTATTAAACTTAATTTCTCAGACTAATGAGGAGTATAGACATGAATTAGAAAGACTTATTTTGTTGCCGTCCTATACTGAGGCTCCATATTAATATTATTGTTCAAGGAATTGGTCGTATCCATGTTTTGTAAAAGACATTGTATACCCATTTTTACCAGCAAATTCAAATATGTACTGGTCGCCAGTCTCAACATGTAAAGGTGTTGTGGCTACAATTGGGTTAACCAAAACATAGGTATATATTTTTAGCTCACCTGAGCACAAAGTGCTCAAGTATCGCCCAATGTCTGTCGTCCGTTGTGTGTAGTGCGTCATCAACAATTTCTTTAAACATCTTCTACTCCTAAACCATTGGGCCAATCTTAACCAAACTTCACAGGAATGTCTATTGGGTGATGCTCTTTAAAAGTTGTTCAAAGAAATTGATTCCATGCAGAACTTTGGTTGCTGTGGCATGAAAAAAAGGGGAATTTCTGCAATTTTAAAAAAATCTTCTCGTCTAAAACCACTGGTCAGATTTTAAGATAATTTCACAGGGATGTTCTTTAGGGGGCTCTTTTCAAAAGTTGTTCAAACAATTTTGATAACTCGAAAAACATGGCCACCAGGCTGTGTTGAACTTTGAACGCATTTTTGTTTTCACTATATACATGAATGCTAAAATCCATAACTTTACAAACATCTTTTTTTTTCCAAACCTTTGGGCCAATTTCAATGAGATATTATATGAAGCATCCCTAGTTAGAGGGATGGTTCTACCCGCCTTGACCAGCCCCTATGGGCAGTTGAGTATGGGGTCTTCCTCCATCATTAAGAGTCGGGCATCGCTACATAACTGAAATAATGTTGATGTGATGTAAAACCCATATATAATATAATAATAATAGTTAGAGGGAATAAAGATTTGTCAAAAAAAAATATCAGTCATGTGACCAGAATGGTTGCCATGCCCATATTTGGTAAAAACCATGAAAAAATCTTCTTGTCAAAAACCACTGGTCAGATTTCAAAATAATATCACAGGAATGTTCTTTAGGGGCCCTTCTATAAAGATTGTTAAAAAAGTTAGATACATATCTCGAAAAACATGGCCGCCAGGGTGCGTTGAACTTTGAAAGTGTTTTTGTTTTCACTATATACATGTATAGTAAAATTTATAACTTGATAAACATATTTAAAAAAACATGAATTTTTGTATCTCGAAAAACATGGCCACCAGGGTGCGTTGAAATGTGAACCTGTTTGCATTTCCACTATATACTTGTATTGTAGAATTTTTAACAAAATACATCAATATCAATTTGGAAGTCAAAATATGCCAAAATGATAACAACAAAATGGCAACAATAGATCATACTGGAATAAAGTACGGGCTGATCTTTGTACATACACAATCTGTAAAAGTAAAATATTCAGTTTCCACATTGTAAGAATTATGTACCATTTTAATGTCCCACATCAAGCATACAGTGTCAAACTTGTAAGATTGGAAAGAAAAATAGGTCAATGCATAGAGGCACAAGAAACTCTGTGTAAAAGTTAAAAGCAATGTTTCTAACTAGTCTTCAAATAGGTGGTAATCTCAGGTGAGCGGTTCTAGGGCAATTATGGCCCTCTTGTTTTGCTAATTCTGGTAGGCATGGCCAACAAATATCACAGAGCTGATCCGTTTGTGTTTAAAAAAGAACATGTAAAAATGGACACTGCCAGCATAATCTCTTAACTTGATGATAGATTTGATGAAACATAGGATCATCAATAAAGACACGACAGTCATTCCATAATTATCGTACAATTTGCATTTTAATTAAGAGTGATAGGTCTTATTAGGAAAGACCTTCCAGAGTAACTTAAATCAGTAAACACATATAAATAGATAAATATAAAAAAATGCAGCACCTATTGATCTCAAGGTTTCTAACAACCATGGCCAATAAAAAATGAGATGTTCCTGAAATTTTCTACTTTGTTACATCTTCATGTTTATGAAGTAAAATTACCTGTAACAGTATTACATTTGGGACAGTGAGTATTAACAACGCTGCATAGAACATTTACAAAAAGAATCCAAAAAGTTTTATTTTAACAAAATTATGGTATGTAATATACAACAATAGAAAATGTGAGAAAATTTTCCACATTTCAAATAATGTTGTCAACACAGTTTCGAAAATAATTCCCTTTTTTAAACTGGTAATTAATTATGGATACATATTTTCAATTTGTCTGTAAAATTGCAGTTGTACCACTGTATGTAAGTTGAAAAATCATGGATAACTTCCCAGTAACGGAGATGACCTGGCATAACAGAGTTGAAACAAGATATCTGAATATGTAACGGAGCTGACATATTACACGCTCTGAACAAACAATAATAAGACTTTTTTTTATTCTGATTAACTTTTAACTATTTATTAAACTGTGCACAAAAACGCATCAAACATTAAGTTCTGCCTCTATTAGGTCCCATATCTGTGGCTGTAATTCACAATGTCTTGCTGTGACGTTCTCAGACTCTTTATCAAGAAGAGTCACCACTTTATCCTTGGTCACTTTATCCTTGGTATACCAGTACTGGTCCTCCATCCTTGGCCAAAAATACTGATTCTTTCCTACTTTATGCATGACCTGAAGGGAGAAGAGACATCAATATGATAATCAACATCTCTCTTTTGTTTATTGGTTCTGTATACTTAAACATTTCTATAAACGTTTTACTCAAACTAATGACAAATTCCAAATTCATTGGACAAGGGACATATTCTTCAAAGTCTGAATGTGTGAACCTTAACTTTGGGAGTATCATCTTGTCAACGAAACAATTTCAGCGTAGATTTTTAATCCAGTGGTTTGATCCCGTCACAGGGCTAATTGCCTGGGAGTATCCTTGGGCAACGCACTCACCACAACCTTACCTTTGCAAATGTTGCCTCGGGGAAAAGCACAGTCAGTGGCTGAAAACACTCACACTTGGAGGGATGGGCACAGAAGCATGACAGAACACGCCATAAGACTGCATCCCGCCTACTTGTATACAACTGGACATGAAAGAAAATAGAACAAATTTATGATATATGTATATATGGTATACATTTCGTGAATATGGCCATTCCATAATGGTTGAATAATACGACCGTCTCAAATATAAGGCAGCCTCAATAATACAACCACCTCTATTATAAGAAAATCTCAATAGTCCTCATGAATATGACAACCCAACTAATTCAAATACCTCAGTAATGAGATCGCTTTGGATAAGAACTCCCTTATACATGTAGTATCTGAATTGGTCTTATTATTGGGTCTTTAATTGTATAATATACAGCCCAAAACAGTTGCGATTATTTACTAGTTTACATCTCAATCTTTGAATAGTATTTCATTTATTTTACAGCAGACAGTTTCACTAACAAAGGTCATTTGATATCTTTTTCTGCAAATGACACTTGGTGACATTTTGGGAAAACGAAAAGTGCTCTTCGTTACAAAATGTCAATTAAAGTTTGCTGCATTGACTGCATTTTGTCAGGTGTATCTTCATTGTACCAGGTGTATCTTCATTGTACCAGTAATGGTTGTCAGGTTGCTTGGTAGTAACTTGTCATATTCTTCCATTTTAGACTCGTTAACAAGAAACATCTTCACTGTACTGGTTGGTTGGACAGCTTCAAGTAAATCTTTTGCGCACATGATGTCTTGCCCTTTCACATTGACTTGATGATCAGTAGCTCTTTTAATTACCGCGCTAATTCTATCAGCAGCCCCTTTCCCATGCGAAGCCTCAAAGAAGTTCCATGTTTAGTTGCTGAATCCATAGTCAAAAACCTTGTTCCAGAGATAGAAATTCATCTTGTTCTGGTATTGTGTGGTTGGTCCATCTGATAAAAAGTGTATCACTGAAATCGGTCTGATTGTTTTAATGTACTGAATGACTGGTTCCAAATGAGCCCATTTTGCAGAGGGTCCATGTTGCAAGCAGTCTGATGCTGTACAGAAAGGAAAGACATCATGCCCTACATAGGCAACACCAGTGTGAAGACTTATCTGGCGTTTAGAGGCACCGAAATGCATAGATTGAATTTCGGATTCATACTTTGTGTTATAGTTTTCACTGAAATCGATGTGGAATAGGGCTTCTGTAGCTGACATTATCCTTTAGCACAGCCAAAGATTGGAATTGATGTCTAATGTTGAGGATGTGACGGCATGCTCTTTGTAAATCTTTATCTGTTTCTTCTGCGATAATCTCTTTACTTCCTTGTTTCTTTTTTTTGACAACCATTGTTATTACTTGAGAACTTGGACCATCTTTCTCAATTCTTTTGTTTGGCCACTTATTCCAGGTCACTTTTTGCATTCTCTATACATGCATTTCTTGTCATCTTTGTCACAGGTAATACTTTTCATTAAAACATTGAGATCTTTACAGTTAACTATGTTTTGGATATAGCAAGCATTTATCTTAAAGTTCAAGTTTTCATGTATTTTGCACAGGCAAGTACTTCTATCTTTCTAAGTGGGCCTCCGAACCCAAAACGTACGCAATTTACAAAATAGGCTATATGACATTTAAAAAATTTGTTGCCCTCTAGCCGGTACTTTCTGTGAAGGGTTTTTAAGTCGTCCCTCAGAAGATGAATTTGCTTCTTTTCACCCTTTCTAGTAATGGTAGCTATTTTGTCTGCCTTAATCCGGGAGTTATCATCTCTTGTAAAAAATGCACAGACTTTTTCTTTTATATTAAGTTTTTCAACTGGGCAGATATTTTTCTTTCTTTCCTGAATGTATCTCATAGATATACCAAGTTGTGATGAGCAGTAGGCACCTATAACATACCTTTTCAACACTCTCTTACCTATGATGACATCAGCTATCTTTTGTCTGTTATAACGACCTTTGTTATAATGACCTAATTTTTCTTATAGTTTTTCATTTTGACGGTAGCAGGCAGCCTTTTCTTTTTATCTCCGTCTCCGGTGAAAAATTTTCATTGCTTGAGCTCGTACATGTACATTCTCTTGGTAATAAACCTCTTCAAATGGACTATTCGGTGTTGAAGAAGGCGTTAACATTTCCTGTCTCATTGTTTGCCTCATTCTTGACTCTTTCTTTGCATTTGCCCATCTCCGTCTACATTTTCTTTGACCTCTATCTATCAGCTCGCCTATTGTCTTTATTTGTCCCTTTTCTTTTCTTTGGTGGTATCTTTCTCTCTCTGCAGATTTGAACAAGTCTCTTGGTTTTCTCTTATCCTTCACCTATACTCCGCCATCCTTTCCTTTGCAGACTTTCCCGTTTTCCAATTGAACCTTTAGAAGTATGATTCGGCCTTTTCATTGAGTATCATATCATATAGGTCACACACAGCACTTGCCCACCCTCTTATGCGCAACTGCTGTGGGATTACTAACAGCGTGAAAAGGGAGTCCCTCTCCGCGTGGGTTCAAATCCTGAGAGGGATAGGGACTTTCATGAGAGGCAGTCTCCCGACTGACTTACGGAATGCCGATGGTTCTACCCGCCTCGACCAGCCCTTGTGGGCAGTTGAGTATGGGGTCTTCCTCCATCATTAAGAGTCGGGCATCGCTACATAACTGAAATAATGTTGATGTGATGTAAAACCCATATATTAAAAAAAAAAAAAAGAAAAGGGAGTGTTCTTTTTCTGCTAATTGTGTATCTTTAATTTGAAGTGTTCTTCTACAATAGAAATAAAAAGAAAAAGAAAAAACCCACCTCTACATAGACTACAACTATCGAGAACAAGTCCAGGGTCCTGTCTTTAAAATAATCTTTATTAAAATAGAACTTCATAGCTTTCCAGCGATTTTAATTTTTATGTCACTTTGATAAATAAGTTGCTATAACTAGTAAATTTATCCAGACACATGAAAAACTGAATAATTTCCATATATGAATAGAATTATGTATACAAACAAATCTATTAGCTTGAATAAGTCAACTCCGTTACAATAATGTCCACTCCTTTACAGAAACACATGTTAAAGAGTTGACTTTAACGGAGTTGACATTTTGTACATTTTTCTATATACAGCGCTCCATAGAGTAGATAAGTTTCTACACATGATAGCTATTTTACTTTTTGTACATGTTAATGTAAAGAAAACATAACATGTTCATGTATCTCAATTCAACTATACACAAATTTGAAAACGGAGTTGAACACCGTTTGTTATACTCAGGCAGTAGTCAACATACCTTTAGATGTTTCTCCAAATGCGTCCATCCTTCAATTTCCACCATGCAAATAAAATGTTCCCGCCTAAAAACTCTTTCAATGACATCATCACTTTCTGTGTAAATAGGGGAGGTAATTAAAATTTACCATTTTACATAGTTGTAACGGAGTTGACGTTGCTTTGCTGTTACATGCTATTTTGTACCCCAAGCAAAATGTAAACCAAACAAATCATTGGTCACAGTTCATGAATCATATTTTATTTACACAGTAAATGCACAGAAATACGTTTCCCATTTTTCTTCAATATACAACACAAAACCATCTGAAATCATGACCATCCTCAATGGGGGACAACCCTATTGTTACAACATGAGATGTAAAATTTTTTTTTTGAAGAACGATGTGAGTAACTATTATAGACAATTCATGTTCTACTAATGATCTCGATAAAAATATTAATTTCAATTGCTTTGGTTTTTTAAATAACCAAGGGACAATGGTATGTACGATAATTATGGAATGACTGACATATCATCATCTATTTAAGCAATAATTGCTAAATAATCCTTTGATAACTCAGATAATTCTTTGCCTGATTTTAAACATGTGAATTTAATTGGGTAAATTGACACTCATTCTAGATCATGTAAAAGTTATGTATATTGAAAGCTAGTATTTACTTCAATCATACATTTTCTATGATAACAAAACAATTTTATTTTGATGGCTACAGAAATGTATTATTTACTATTGGAAATGTATTATTTACTATCCGTAAATTTATATTTTTCATCAGACTGATTTTTAGAAGGACACTTGAAAAATGACAAAGTATACTATCACTTGTAGCTTGTATGAACTGCATACTGAACATTTTAGTTCAAATGGGTAACTCAAATAGTTAAGTGCTTAATTAAGTGCTCAAGCTATTACAGAATCAGTGTTTATTTATAGATAGAAACAAAATTATAACACTAATAATTCCGTTCATCAAACACATCACTCCTCCAGCATGATGACATAATTGAAAGTTTTAAGCAATATATCTGTTCCACCAGAAACAAGACTAAGAGATAAAATCAACTTACCACATTGGACATGCAATTGCTAGGTTCAACTTCTCTAATCTAATAATTTGATTGTCCCAGACAATAAAAAACTGCTAATGTTGAGCCCTGAACATTTCTGTTAATTAAAATGAAATTGATAGAAGTATGGTTTGTTCCGCGCAAAACACAGTCACTAGGTGCTTAAAACGACCCCTTTACTTTTGAGCCAAGTCAACCTATGGCTGACTATACATTTTATACTATTCTATAAAAGTGTCTTTGGAAATACATCATTTCTCTAAAAAACAAGCTGTTATTGCTTCATCTTTCTCCCGTTTTAGTGGCCACTTCTGATGAAGAACTGGGATAATATTACTGATGAATCAGAGAGGGTAGAACAAAGCCAAGAACATGAAGAAATAGTTCAGCCATCACAGACCTAGATTAGGTTAGTTATTTTTCTAGCATTGAAGGAGCATCCCATACTTAAATTCATTGTAATTTCTTACGTTTTCTCTTAATCCTACTCTCTATTTGTATACACAAATTAAACGAGCTTGCATCACAAGACTTCAATTTCATCTTTGACAAAAGGAGAATTTGATTTGGGGCCTCCGTGGCCTAGTGGTTAGAGTACAGAACTTGAAATCACATGGCCCCTCTCCGCGTGGGTTCAAATCCTGAGAGGGATATGGATTTTCATGAGAGGCAGTCTCCCGACTGACTTACGGAATGCCGATGGTTCTACCCGTCTTGACCAGCCCTTGTGGGCAGTTGAGTATGGGGTCTTCCTCCATCATTAATAGTCGGGCATCGCTACATAACTGAAATAATGTTGATGTGATGTAAAACCCATATATATATATATAAAGAGAATTTGATTTCTTCACATTAGAATCTTTTTTTTGACAACAATGATGAAGTGATAGATAAGATAGTATTTTCTAGTGATAAATGGTAAAAGCAAGTGTGAATAAGAGAAAATGAGTTTGTTAAGGAATTTCTTCTTCTGTCAAATTATTTTTTACTACACCTGCTTCAGTCCAGTAAAGTGCATATATATCAGGGGTCCTGCATGGCCCAGTGGTTAAGGTTGCAGATTAACAACTCGAGGGTACCGAGTTGGAGTCCCACTGACACCTCTGATTTCATATGAATGACGTTTTGCAAATCACTTCAGAGCCCTAGCCTAGAACTGATTGATCCAGAAAAAAATAACTAAGAAATTGTTGATAAGGCATTAAACACCATTCAAAGCGTATAAAAGAGAATTTTGCATTGCTATAATTTTTTGGAGTAAGAGGCCAAGTTTCAATTAGGGGAGGCCAATGAAGCGAACACTGAAGGTTTGAGAAAGCGAGGTTGGTTTCGAAAGGTTAAGATGCAAAAAAAGGCATTTGAGACGTACAATTCGTCGATGAAACCTAACAATTTTAAGTGTTTGAAATTTAAGCATAATAAAAGATTAACAAAGAAGGATCTGAGAAACTTTTGAAATTATGTTTTTATTTAAAAATAGCCATTAAATAAGCTAGGTGTAGTATGGTGTAAACAAGAGAAAGAATTAAGCTAAGGTTATGAATAGTAGTAAATTTGGTTGAATAAGTATATTATGTTGACAAATTTTGGTGATGGTACCTATACAAAACAAATTCAAAGAGTGATTTTTTTTTTTAAAGAAATTACAGTTATGGTATCATAATACAGTGTATGTAAGAACTTGAGTTGTAATGACTGTGAAAGCTTGATTTTTTATAAGGCAAGAATAATGTATATTATAAACTTTGAAAAGTCAGGATTGGATGTGAAAGTTCCATTTCCTAAGAAACTCTTGCCCTCGTTTGCAAGCGTAATATTAAAATGAAGCACTAACCTTCAATGGTTAAATGAACAGTGGCATAATGAACATATTAAAAAAAGACAGCAATAAATAAATGGTAAACTGTGCAAAAGAGAGAGTGTGAATCAAACTGTCTTCGTTGTAAATCATGCATTAAGCAGAAAGTGTGAAACAGTCAAAAACTTTTTAAAGTTTACAACTGTAAAAGAGTTAAATGCAGCAACAGCAATTAGTCTTACTTGCTATATGGCAGAAAAAATTGTCAACTTTTCTTATTGAGGTAAAGTTTACCGGTGTGTTCCCGGAATGTCGACTCAATTTTTCATCACACCTTTGCAGGTGGGGAATTAGGGGGCCTATCATGGGGAATATAAAATCGATAATAGGAAAATAGAAAAAAGGAAAAAACAAAATGTAGAATTTTATTGTTTGAATGAATGAATGGGTCATCACATATTCATTGTTGTTTAATTGCAGTGTTTGCAATGAATAACCTTTCGATAAACTTCAAATACTGTACTCTCTTTAATGCTTTAAAAGCAAGGTTCTCTCTGGCTAAAATTTTCTTTGCGCCAACACTTGCGCCAAATTAAAAAAGTTAGAGCCAAATTAAAAGAATTGGTGTTAAAATAGTCTTCTGTTGAGGGGGAAATCCTTCATCAGGGTCATTAACAATTCTAAAGAGGTTCTCAAGTGTTCATTTGTTCTATCTATTTCTATGTGCTGTTTTCATAAGGTTCTATGGACTAAATTTTCTCTCACACTAAACATTTGAAACAGGACATAGCATAAACATGAATTTCACCGTGGCGTCATATTAAAACCAACTATTTCCTGTCCTCCAAGCCTTCTTGAAATTACGGTTGACAGATGTCAATTTGATTTTTAGTGGGAGGCATATTCAAAGACTGAGAAGATCGATTTATAGTCATTGCGTTGGATCAGAATGAAATGCCACTCAGAGAAAATCGCAGATTTTATATACCGAAACTTCGGTGCATAAAAGAGTTTCAGTTATTTGTCAATCAACACAACTGACTTCGCACATGTTTGATGTCAACTTTTTTAAAAGAAGCGCGAAGGCAAACATTTTGATTGGAAAGCAATTAAAGTAATCTAATCATATTTTCCATATGATTTAAGTTGTAAAGGCTGACGAATGACTAAATGGTATACACAAGAAAGTGTCACCTTCAACAAACAGGACAATCAACAGATAATGGACTGAACAAGTGTGAAAACAGGATTATCCTGTATTGGAAATGGCATTTGATAAACAAGCTGGTTCCGGATTTCTAATTCAAAGTACTGCGATTACGGAAACCATTGACACATGGTTCTCTGCTTTACAGTTAAAATAAATCGATATTGACTCGAGATTGGCAACCATGCGGTAAACAAAAAATTTGTTTTTCTTGTGCAAATTTCTTAATTTTGTCGCAAATGGCGCCATTTGCAAAGGCCAGCGTGAACCCTGAAAAGCATTAAAGGTCATATATACAGGTTGGGTTTATTTCATAAAATCAAAATATGAAGTAAAAGAATCACATTGAAATTATTTGCAACATTTTATCATAAAGCATTACGTCATAAATCACCGTCATAGCGCAATGATTAATGAAAGTTTGTATGACTTACTTCCCTTTGCTGTGACGTTATTCTTGAACCACTGAATGCCGCCATGTAAAGGGCGTGAAGAGCGATCGCTGGTTAGAATTGGGGTTTTTCTTCAAATAAACAATCCTAAAGTCATTGTTTGGATTGACAGCACATTTTCTTTATTGAATATGATTCATATAAGAATATCAATTTGAAAAAAAGAACAGAGACTTAACACTTGAATTAACAAGGATTTGTCATTGCGTAAAACTGTTCATATGAAGGGAACGGCTTGAAATTGGGATGATTTTTCTTGAAATAAATGATCCTTAAGTCATTGTTTGGATTGACAGTGTATTTTCTTTATTGAATATGTTTCATATTATAACAATATCCATTTAAAAAAAAATGTGACTTAACACGTGAATTTACAAGGATTTGTCAATGTGTTCATATGAAAGGAACGGCTTGAAATTGGGACGATTTTCCTCAAAATAGCAATCTTTTAGACAATGTTTGGATTGACAGTGCATTTTCTTTATTGAATATGTTTCATATTATAAGAATATCCTTTTGAAAAAATTAGTGACTAAACGCGTGAATTTGAAAAGATTTGTAAATGTGTTCATTATGAAAGAATCGGCTTGAAATGTGGACGATATTTGTAAAAACAGCTATTTTTATACATATTTGTTGAAAAAATATGTGTACTTTTTCATCAATGGTCGTGTATTATTAAGGTTTTAATTAAACAGTAAACGAAGACATAGATCCGAATAAACGAAATGTCTTGCGTCGATTTTTACATCGTATTACTATTAACTGTCAAATTCACCCTGCATTGTCTCATTTATGCATGAAATGAAACGAGAAGATCATAAATTGCGTATAAAACGGTATAAACCAAACTTGTGATAAGGCTATCCTTTAACTCACATTTTCACCACACATCCAAATTAAAAAGTATTGTTCCTCATAAAGTATTTTCATAACTAAACACCAGCACCTTCAAAAAGTCTTTGTTAAAATCATCCGGTAACTTTCCAGTAACTCCACCCCCATTAAGATGTCTATGATTTGGAAATTGATTCTGATGTTGTCTAATTGATCAACTGTCTTGACTTAAAAATTGTTCTTCATTTTCATATAACATTTATGTTCGTTCTTACCGTATAAGTAGCCTTTAAATATTGAGCTTTTAATTTTTCAGACATGGTTAATCATTAAAAGAAAAAGCAAAAAAACCTCATAGTTTATTTCACTAACAACCTTGAATAAACATACATGTATTTGAATTTATTTTTGCGATTTTGCAATTTAAATGTAATTTTGACAAAATTTGATTTTGAGGTAAAACGTTTCTGTTGAAAACATAGAGTTCATACCATTTTGGTGAATACTGATTATCATTTACTTATTCAAGTGTCAAACTATTTTAATAGAAAAGACAACATCTTCACTTGATAACGAAAAAGTATCAGACGTAAGTCACTATGAGAGATAGATATGCCCATCCTGTGAAAGTCCGGTCTTGATTGATTATATCCTAACAATGGATATTTTAGCAAGATTTAATTGCCGCGCATTGAAAGTGTGAGATTGGCCGCTATTTATATCATGTCTTGATTAACAGGAGGTGTCTGACTTGTTAATTAACAACTCAGATAATTAAGAGATTAACACCAGAGACAGGTTATATAATATATCACAGCTTGATAATTCCATCAACATGCGGAGTAACTTTTTTTAAATCTGGGGCTTGATTGGGCAGAGATTAAATATTAATCATTAGACAGGCCGGAAAATAAGGAAGTGGGGAAAACGATTGAAAAACTCTGAGTACTATTTTTGTCACAAATAGAAAAGTTAACCAGAGGCATTTAAATGACTACATCATTGAGTTAAATATTTGAATAAACCGAAAGCAAAAGGAAAATTGTAAAAAAGGATTATTTTGAAAAAATAAATACATTTCAGTTGACATACATCCCCTTTTCTTTAAACAAACATTGATGAATAAAATGCTTGGTCTTAAATTTGTTTTATTTTCAGGGATAATTAATAATATGTTGTCTGAGAACTTTAATCCGCCTACCTTTCATGCTGTTTCGTATCCAATTTTAAAATGGCTATGCAACCAAAACAAATCCATATTTTTCAACTCGTTGAAACTGTATCAAAATGACCAAAACAGAATGAAGAAGGACACAGGGGTGTCTTTGACAATTTTAAAGGACCTCAGATGGCCAATTGTTAATTGCAAAGGCTATCTATCAGCTAAACAATAATGGACTTGAGACTTGAAACATACTGTGCAAATGTGGCAGATTGGTGTTAATTTACATCACAACCCTTAATCCTTGTAATGTCCGATGTTTCTTGATTGACCCTTTGTATGTGATTAAAGTTGAAAGCTGACAATTATCAATTAAATTGTATACAAAGAGATTATGTTCAAATGTGTAGATTATATATTTAATGAATTTATTACTAAGTTATCAGTACAAAGTTGTAATAATCATGTTTGAACACCAGCATTTCAGTGTGACATACGTCATTTAGACCAATATTACTAATGGCAAAAAAATGAGGTGTGTGATTTAAATAATTCTGAAAAGCAGACGCCTTAGGTAAGATCGAATCCCTTCATGAAAAATTGCCATTTGCGTTGTTAAGTTCAAAGACAACGGCAGATAAAAGAAACTTGGTTGTTTTAATAGGTTTGTTATGGCTTATTTCATAGCAATCAACATACATGTTTTCATTTTGTCTCATTAATGTACAATGGCAAGGTTTTTACGATTATGTTAAAACATAAAACAAGTTTTGCAAAGAAGAATAACTAGATGCATTTAAGCGTTTAAAAACCAAAGATATGGCTATACAATAAATTATGATATGGAATGAAATCAACATATTCTTGCAACCCTTTGAATTCTTTGGCAATATAATCGCAAAGCACCCTAATTAAGTAATCGTTACTAAGGTGTACGGAATAAACCCCTGCCGGAATAAACCCCCACCTTTAAAATCGGCACAGCAGAATTACCCCCCACTCAATTTTTGCACATGCGGAAGAAACCCCACCTTCCATGATGCAAACATGTATATTCCCTTTAAAAGCGGACCCCTTTAATATTGTTCTAACGCAGATAATTGCTTGTAATGGCGCATTAATTTGATAGTATTGATTTAAGTTAGTGTTTGTTTTTAGAAAAGGAATGCATAAATAACAAAATCGTAGACCTCCGTCGTTGCATCTTGCATATCAAATCATACTACATTGTGATTATAAAGAATTTCTTGGGTGGGCAGAAGTTAAGTTACCAGGGGTACTGCTACACGAAGAAGTCTAAGTCATTAGTTAGCCAGCGTTGGGAACGTGACCAAGGTTGGGGTTTATTCCGCTATGAGTAGGGGTTTCTTCCGTGTGTGCAAACAGGGAGTGGGGGTTTCTCTCTTGTGTGCAAACAGGGAGTGGGTTTTTTTTTTCCGTGAGTGCAAACAGGGATTCGGGGTTTCTTCCGCTATGCCGTTTCTAAGGGTGGGGGTTTATTCCGGCAAGGGTTTATTCCGAGATTCGTAACTAAGTATGTAGCATAATCAATCTGTTCCAAACAAAACTAGCTTGTCGAGTAAGAGAGCCATTCAAGCAAATTATCTTCCAAAAAAGGTGTCATCAACATAATTTATCCTTTTCATAATTTTTTTATCTTCATTTCACACAGTCACAAATTCTATATAAAGATCTAGCATGACTACACGAGGCTCAAACACCCCAAACTAAACGTCAGGAATTGTTTTAATCACCAACATCAGTTCACCGCAATGTTAGTTTTGAAAAATATTTTCCTTTACCTTTGATCATGTGGCAAACTGTGTAACAAAAGGACTTTAGGCTTTAATTATCAGTAGCAACTTGGTACATTGGGTAATAAAACAAGGACTTTTGATAGATATTTGGAGTCGCTCCGAAATCCAGTGTACACAATCACACGTCACATCATGTCTTGACACACGGTTGTGTGCTTTATGGCTTCATTGGTGTTTGAAAGTTTGATTAGCTAATCTGGTTTGCATTGACATTCTTGAAACCAATACATCAAGATAAAGTGAATGTTGTCGTTGTGTTTCAAATAAGGGAAATTTAACAGTTACTCAATTAGTAGAATGAATCTGAAGCGTCTTCACCTGCATAAAATACTTTGAACTGCGTCCAATCATTTAAAGATCAATGAAATCAATTCTCTGGAAACGCCTAACAATGCGTAAAGTTGTCGTCGAAGTAAAAGGAACACAGCCTACTGTTCTTGTTTGGTGAATATAACTTTTGTTTATTTGTAAAGTAAACACGGTCCAGTTTGCTTATCCTAACTTCTTGCAGCTTTTATGTTCGTCGAAAAACGGGAGAATCTCGCATCACTGCAACCAAAAGCAGAATAACACCAGAAGACATGTCAAAATACCATATTCAATACCCAATTTATGTTTCGAAAAAAACACAATTCAACACTTAAAATGTCCGAAATTTGAGGCGAAACACTGTCGTTACAGAGAACTACATTCTTCTTACAGATAGTTCATATAACTTTGTTTCAGAAATGACATCACAACAAGGGAGATAAGTCATTCACAAAATCGCTAAAGGTGAATAAAAGTAGTCTAAAACAACCTTTTTCGCTTCTGTATGAGAAAAAAAACATTACCTCCGTCATCACCAAACCATAACCAAATTTAAAAAACTTAATTAAAGAAAAATTAATCGGGAAATATGACCTTTAAGTGTACAAACTGTTTCACATGAATTTGGAATTAAAAAAGCTAAAAAGAGGTTATCTTAGTTGTACTTTATTTTAAGACTCAGCCATACACAGCTGAATGTCAAACTCATTGCAAATGGTCAACGTTCCCTTGAAGGTCCTCCTAATCCCCCAAATCGCCCAGGTGTGATAAAATTCAAGTCAACGTTTTGGGAACAAACCAGTTTACCTAATTGTCTGCAAGTTGTAGTTGCATTTCCGTTTTGGCACATGTATCGCACACAAATAGGATATATCATTTTATCCCTTTTTTGAGCCAACCAAAATGTCATTTGAAGCAGTCAAATTAGCTAGCAGCCGTCTTTCAACGACATACATGGGACTGGTTAGAATTCTTTTAGACCTTAGCTATGTTGCAACTTTAATTCATTGAAGGAAAGCTTTTGTTTGGAAATGATTGAAAAAGTATTGATTGGTTAAGAGTCAACCTCTTACAAGCTATTGGTGCAATTGCTCCACCTGCAGCTGAAAATTGACATGCAATTTTTCCTTCTGTTAAGTTTTTATAACAGCAAAACTATAAGAGTTTGAACTTGTTATTGTCATCTACTATTGCTTCCAAAATTCCTAAGTTACAAGTCCCTTTATTTGAAAGGTGTTAAATGAATTTTTTTTTCAATTTCAGAACCTTGCATTTGTGGAGATGGGCATTAGGTCCATCTGCTTTGAATAGATTCGATTACAAGAAGGTATGTACAACTTATAATTAACTGACTTAAGATAGATATTTTGAATAGCTGTGAATGATACAGTAAAAAAAACCTTGGAAACAATGTTAAAAAGTCTCCTTTGTTCTTAATGTCTTACCAGAGACATAGATAACAGAGATTGGCAACTCCTTCTTTACCTATAGCCGGTTTCTGCGATATCTCGCATGACGCGTTATTTAGCGAGACCTTTCGAGATCTGTCTATCGACGCTATTTTCAACTAAACGCGAAATAGGCAACACACATTTAAGCGTGTTTTAAGTCATAATTAAATTATTTTCGTACCGAATTTACTATATTGTTATTGTTAGAAAGTTTCTCCATCCAACAAGACCGATCAGCAAGCGATTATCAAAGGAATAAACATGGCAAACTACGACAAACTTGATTGAATTGTTCGCAATTTCGTGGTTTTGTGCGATAAACGTGATAATTGAGTAGTTTTAGATTCAAACTGTTCTAAAGGAGGGTTTTTCAAACATTTCCAATTCAAGTCCATTTTAAAGAAAGGGTTTGTTTTTCTACATTTCCAAATTTTCAGTTTGATATTCCTTGTCATTTAGAAGTTATTCCGTATTGAATATGTCCCTTTTACGACCCTAATGAGTTTAACCATCTTGATTTACAAGCAAAAATTAACAAAGTTGTGCACAGTAAAACTAAAAAAATATGTACTGGATCATATCATACTTGACATTTTCCTGAAGTGTTATTTTTGTTTTATGGTTGCCCGCATTTTTATAGTAATCTTCGCTTCCATAACGAAGTTATGCCAGGTTTACTTAACCACACAAGCATGATCATGATTTCGGCCATTTTATTTTCAACCAAAATATTTCATACTTGTACAAAGTAAAATGTTTTAATGGAGGTTTATTCAAACATTTCTGATTTATGTCCATTTTAATGGGTTAATATAATTTTGTCGATTTCCAAATTTTCAGTCTGATATTCTTTGTCATTTAGAAGTTATTGCGTACTAAATATATCCCATTTACTACCTTAATGAGTTCAGCCATCTTGATTTCAAACCAAAAATTAACAAAGTTGTGCACAGTAAAACTAAAAAACTATGCACTGGATCATATCATACTTGACATTTTCCTGAAGTGTTATTCTTGTTTTATGGTTGCCCGCATTTTTAAAGTAATCTTCGCTTCCATGACGAAGTTATACCAGGTTTACTTAACCACACAAGCATGATCGTGATTTCAGCCATTTTATTTTCAACCAAAATATTTCATACTTGTACAAAGTAAAATATTTTAACAGAGGATTATTAAAACATTTCTGATTAATGTCCACTTTAATGGGATAATATGATTTTGTTGATTTCCAAATTTTTAGTCTGATATTCTTTGTCATTTAGAAGTTATTGCGTACTAAATATGTCCTATTTACTACCTTAATGAGTTCAGCCATCTTGATTTCCAACCAAAATATAACAAAGTTGTAGCAAGTTAAACTCAAAAACTATGCACTGGATCATATCATACTTGACATTTTCCTGAAGTATTATTTTTGTTTTATGGTTACCCGCTTTTTTATGGTGATTGTCGAGTTTATAACGAAGTTATACCAGGTTTGCTTTACCACACAAGCATAATCATGATTTCAGCCATTTTATTTTCAATCAAAATCCTTCATTTTTGCATCAATTAAGCTTAAATTGTGTGACTTGGATTTTATCAAACGTTTTATTACTGAAAACGTCTGAATGAGTTTGAATCGATCCCGTATTAAATGCTGACTAAGTTCTATAGTTTCCCGTATTTTCAAAGTGATATTCCTATATAAGAAGAAGAAAATCCATTCAAATAATGGACAAAAGAGAATGGATAGATCTTCTTAATCAGAAACACCACGATA
Source organism: Cerastoderma edule (assembly GCA_947846245.1). Lineage (NCBI taxonomy): Eukaryota > Metazoa > Mollusca > Bivalvia > Cardiida > Cardiidae > Cerastoderma > Cerastoderma edule. The sequence continues at coordinate 38,090,952 of OX401409.1, forward strand.
TTTCCTTTTTCGTCATACTTCTTCTTAATTCCGATCGCTTGCAAAATATGTCAAGTGAAATGTGTAATTTGAAGAACGAAGGGTGATAGAGTCAATCACGGTAGTGGACAATACAGGCTATGATTGTAAATTGCCACCCCATAAAATATGTAGTTTGATGTCATAAAACCTTTTGATGCTAGGGCGATTACACAAGAAGTGTGTTGCGCTAACCCTGTGTCCACTCTCTGACACCTCATTCAAATTTGATGACCTAAAGATCCCGAAAACAAAATAGGGAGGATTTGTTCTGTTGAAAGCGTCTGTCTGGTTTTAAAAGTAGTGTGCTTTGACTTAATTTGTTGAGAAATGATAATAAAAAACAAGGTGCAAGACACACTATTTGCTTTAGCTTAACATTAAAAAAGCTCACATTTCTTTTTTCTAAAATCATTTCGGTCAGCAGCATACGTGTTTAAGAATAATTATGCACTTATTGATTTGCAATCAATATTAGGGGAATCTGCGGTAAAAGGTGTATTGAAAAACTTTGCACGTCAGTTTTTTCTTACGTGTCCTTTCGTTTACTAAAACCACTTTTACAAAAATTCTCATCACATGCATTTTAACATCATAAAATACTTTTAATTTTCTTAAATTGAAACATTTGGCTCGAAATAATGTCATGATGAAAAATGTGTTTTGTTTTGACAAAATGAGCACTGTAAACAGTTTTGCGACACAGAATAAATGAAATAAAGTGAGAAAGCAATCTTTTGATATTGACGAAAACTATCATGTCTTAGTGGAAAGTTCATGCTTTGGTTATTAACTGCAACATAATAGAGTCACTTGATTTATTACAAAATATTATTCAAACCTTTGCTTGAAAGACATTGTCGTTATAAGTACAATTCTGAATTGCATGGTAATCGAGCCTGTCCTTGAAAAAGAAGGCCTACTGGAACTTTTTGTTTTGTTTTTAACATAAAATCAATTTATTTAAATGAAAATAAAACAAAATGTCCAGAAGTTGTTTCAGATAACCAATCAGATAACCAAAACATAGCTATTTTACTGTAATAAAGAAGTATCAATTTCGCTTGACATCTCCCGTGGCAACGGATAAACAGGTACGCACTTTCCTTATCTCGCAGAACCTCGCGACACGCGAGAGTTTGGCGATAATTCCGGAGTTGCCAATCTCTGTTATCTATGTCTCTGGTCTTACTGATCGGATGTGGAGTCCTGTGGTTAAGGTGGTGGACTTAAAACTCCGGGATCCTGGGTTCGAGCCCTACCGACACCTCTGGTTTCGTGGGAGTAACTTTTGGCAAATCGCTTCAGAGCCCAAGCATAGAACTGGTTGATCCAGGAAAGTTGTGACATAACTGAAAAATTGTTGATACGGCGATACACTCCATACAAACAACCTAATCAGATGTCTGCAGCAAAAGGTCATTACCTCAATTTATAGTGTTGCCAACTTGGAATACAGGGGCCCTGAGTTCAAGACCTAGCTCTGCCTTTATTCTTGCCTATCAGTGTGCCATGATTCATTCATCTCTTCGGCATTGCTCAGTTATGGTTATATGGTAAATCCTTTGGCCAATTTGAAAGCATAATTTAAAGAAATGATGAGTCAATATCAGGAGCACTGGTAGTTATCCTGACCACATGATATGCCTTGAATCCTAATACAACCAAAGTGTATCTGATTCTGAAGATTTCTGAAAATGATTTAAGACTTTAGACAACCCCCCTATAAACATCTTGCATTCATAAACACAGTTGGGTCAGGTCTGCTAAATGGAAATCTGTGTTTGTCAGAAATGAAAATTTGAACAAGGGTAGTTTCTATTGACTCAAATTCATCTCAGATAACAATTAGGGTAAATGATAAGCATAGCATAATAACAATGAATTATTACGCATGCAAGCTATTTTTCAGAAGGGTTGCATTTATATTTTTACATTTTTGTTTAAGATTTAACTCGAAAGAACCTGACTGTCACACTACAAAGGTTTTTTTTCTTTTTTTTTTTCTCTAAATTATCCAGTTTTCAATCCAACACCAAATTCTGGACAAATATATAAAACGCAGATTAAAGATTGAAAAAGTCATCTATTAAAGTATAGTCATAGTCAAAACTAGAGTTATTAAAATGGTAGTTTAAAGGAACTCATGAATCGGCAACAAACTATTCTGTCTTTATTTGATGCAAACATTCTGTAGGAGTGTCGTTCAGCTTGTAATAATGTGTCACAAACTAATTGTCTGCTGTTAGAAATTACTAATCTACATTTCAATTATCAATTGTCTTGCTATTCAAAAGAAAAAATAGTAAAAAGAAAAGGTGTATAGTCAATTAATAAAAAAAAAACAGAACAAAATAATTATTTTTCTCTATCTTTTAGGTATAAAAAATGAAAAAAAAATTACTTTCACAGCTGGTCAATATTTCATTACTTTAAATAAAAGTATTGTTACCTAAAACTAAAAATCGACATTTCTTGGCAATTTCGGATATCCATAATTTCCATAGGGGATTTTGATAATTACGAGATGCAGTCAAAAAGTTCCCAGACTGGGTCTGATATTTTAATGTGGTATGGGATAGCGCCCTAATAATTACATGTCAATGTTAGGCAAACATTTTCCTATACAATGATATAACATGAGGCGGGGTAAATAAAATACTGAAAAATGTATTACATTTTAAACAAGCACAACTTATACGGTACGGAGCACATTGACACTTAAAATCATTACTGTTTTTCAAAGTATTCCCCATTGCATCGAATACAATTTTCATGGCGTTTGACCCAGCTGTCATAAATTGTAGCATACCACTCCTTTTTGGAAGCTGCATACTGCCGATCTCAGAGCAAATTTTAGTTCCTCTACGGATTCGAATCTGAGGCCTCACAGCTCAGCTGATTCTATATTCACTGTCTGACCACTGGGTACAGCGTGTTGGAGGAGCATCCCTTCACTGTCCATACAGAAAATATATGTTTTTTCACTTCACATTATTGTCCTTCTTTGTTTCCCCGGTCATAAAATCTTTATAGGTTGTGACGAGGTTTAAGAATCAGTCGCCATATTTCCTCCATTATCATAAAAAGGTTTCAGTTGCTTCAATCCTGGTCTGCTTATCATCTGCCAATTATAGCCGGCGGACCCATCGTGCACATACCTTACTAGTTCCAAGGTCTTGAGATAATATTCTATGGACAGTTCCATGACTTGGCCTCACATTATCCGAAATATCATCTATGGAATTTTCATCTATCCTTCGTTACAACACCAGTCCTTTCCCGCTGTCTGTCTTTGGTCTCCCGCTACCTGGATTATCATTTATATCCTCTCTACGCGCTTTAAAACGATTATGCCAGTCAAACACGACAGTCCTAGATACTTTTTTCGAGCATTCCTACTTGTTCATGAACTTCCAAGTGTGCTTCGATGTCATATCCGTCCTTTTACAGAATTTAATGACCGCCCGCTGCTCCATTAGCCTGGAGTCCTGGCCCATGCTTACCCGCATTAGGGCCAGGTGTCAGAGAATGAATTTTCGCTTCTGATTGGCTAACGGATTGCCACTCGTCCATTATGAAAAGATGGCGTTTGAATTGTGCATTTACCCTTTTTTACCTTTATCATTTTTACCCTTTTCCATCCCTTATCCAGGGTAGCCTTTATCAACAACATATACTAAAATACAATACAATATCTATAAACTGTGGTGAATCGTTATTAATGTTTGGCGAATCGTTATCACTCTGGGGTGAATCGTTATATGAACTTGTGGCGAATCGTTAGTGGCGAGTCGTTATTGTGGCGAATCATTACATATTTCTTCATTTGATTAAGACAAATTGCAAAGGAGGAAATACTCTTCAGGGTTTTGAAAATACTTTCTTTAGCTTGACTAGGGATGAGTTAAAGCATTTTATCTTTTTAATTTTTTTTGCTTTTATTTCCAAAATTGTTAAGTGAAAAATCCATATAATATTTGCTTTCATTCTTTTTCATCAGGTTGTCAAGTATGAAAGAAGACCTGATTAGGAAAGACAATTTTGGACCTATGATTGTTGAGGTGAGGTGTTATTTTACAATATTGATTCATTCGCATTTAAGTCATTTGAAGCAGATATGGGCCACGTCACGGGAAAAGGGGCACTCAGACATAGCAAACAGTGTAGCCCCAGACCAGCCGCCACGTCAGTCGTGGCGGCTGGTCTGGGGTTACACTGTTTGCCATCTTAGAGGACATCAAGTTCTACCTTTAAATAAATAAAAATAACTGTCGTGACTAGATGCTGGAATAATAGCGCTAAGAAAGAGCTGAGTCAGTGGTTTTTATTTATGTCCGAGTGCCCCTTTTCGTGTGACGCGGTCCATTTGTTTTGGGTGTGGAGCATGTTAAGAAAGAAAGTGGTTATGGCCTTGGTAGCATTGAAAATGTTGTGGGGAAAATACTCTTCAGGGTTTTGAAAATACTTTCTTTAGCTTGACCATTCAAAGATTAAGGAGGGCGAAACTACTAACCCCCCGACGTTGGCGTTACACCTTGATTGTGCAGCTGCAGCTGTATATGGAGAAAGGGTTAAGAAATGCCGCCTTCCAGACAAGTCTTCTATCTTCTCTGCAGAGATAAGGGCTATTGATCTAGCCCTTAACCTGGTGGAAAATGCAAATTCCACCCGATTTATTATATTTTCTGATTCTCTATCAGTACTGCAAGCCTTATCAAATCAAAAGTTGGAGAACCCTTTGGTATGCCAAATTATTCAAAGGATCTCTCATATTTTGTCTTCAAACAGACTTGTGTTCTGTTGGCTTCCAAGCCACACTGGTATCATGGGTAATGAACATGCGGATAGATCCGCTAAATCAGCTCTTAACCTTCCCATTTCAGATTTTAAAGTACCATACACCGATTTTAAACCTTCTATTTTAACTTACATCACATCCATCTGGCAATCAAAATGGAATGATGATGTTTTTAATAAATTGCATTCAATTAAGCCTACCCTCGGAGAATGGTACCCATCTTACAGGTCCGTACGAAGAGAGGAAGTTACAATTGCACGAATCCGAATTGGTCATTCACACATTACACACTCCTGGCTCTTGGCTAAGGAAGATGCACCTGAATGCATTCCATGCAATGCACCCTTTACCATCAAACATATATTGCTAGATTGCATTGATTTTCAAAGAATTCGTGCAAGATATTTCAATGTCAACACTATTTATGAGCTTTTTGACACTGTCAGGATTGAATTAATTCTTCCCTTTCTCAAAGAGATTGGAGTTTACAATAGATTGTGATTCCTTACACATTCTAAATATATATACATTTATCAATATCATGAGGTGGGTGACATGATAGTCGCTAACCTCTAACAGCCTTACTAAAGTATTCTTATACCTTTCTTTATTGCATAAGCTGTAAACATAGCTACAGATTTTCTATCTACTTTTGTTCATTAATTACAAATTCTTATTTATTTTTTCTTTAAACAAATACATTTAAACCTGTTAATATTTTTTATATCCATCCATCCACATCATCATAATGCGCGCTAAATGACCTTAGCTGTCGATGCCCCTTAAAACACCATTCATTCATTCACACCTTGATTGGATTGATACTTCTCACAGTCATTTGTCAAGGGTCATTATGTAGGGTCCCTGACCAAGTTGCATAACTCTTGTTTTGATTTTAAGCAAATTGTGCTGCCCTTTGTTACTTGCGTAAAGTGTTTCACTAACATCAACGTAAGTTTACCATTTCTGTGATTTGCGTACATATGAAATAAAGCAATAAACCTTACCGGGACGTAACGTTATTTAGCAGTATTACTGAATTGACAATTCCGATTACAGAAACCTTACGATGCCAACCGTTATGATAAATTCCTTTTCAATTATTGTTGGGTTTTCATTTACAAGTGAAAAGGAAAGAAAGAGAAAAATTGATAACAATGATGTTTAACCCTTTATGGTATATAGCGCCCTTCGCCGCCTTATCGATTACCGCCTAAAACGCTTTTCGCCGTTATACCTATTACCGTATAAAACCTATTTTGACGTTCTATCGATGACCGCATAAAACGCTTTCTGACAGCTGAAAAATTGATTCAACTTTAACCCTTAATTACACACATAAACACACACGTCACTTTCTCCAAATTTTATTTTCCTCTTAAATAAATATTTTTTCTTTCATTTCCGATAATAAAATCATAGGGTCAAAGTTTAAACTTTTGCTCTAGAGAGAATCTTTTGATAGTGGTCCCACGACACCCTTCTGAAAAAGACACTATCAAATTGAGATGAAGGGAATTCTAATTACCAACCCAATTAATGAGAGGCCTTCAATACCCGGTCATAAAAGATCAAAACAATGCCGATTTGTAAAGACTCGATAAGGATTTCATGCAATTCTTTAGAAAATTAACACATTTCTAAAAATACTATCCAGTTGAAATGAGAGCGAGCATACGGCACGCGACCCGTAAATGATGTTAATGACACAGAGCTGTTGTTCAAAGTTAAATGGCGAATGAAAATAAAGCCGTTGAATAAAGGAAGTTATAAAGATGGCTACTGAAAGTATTATGTCAATTTTCGTGCTTCCGATCGCAGGTCAGACATCAATGTAGATTCAGAGCAGTCATTGGATCGGTCTTTTGAGCATAGAGATGATGAAATGCTGTTAAATCTTACCAATTCGCGGACAAGCAAATTAGATTATTCCTCCGACTTTGACTACAACGATGAGCTTTTGGTAGATTCATTACCCATTGACACATATTTTACGGAAATATAAGCATAATTCGTTGCCCTAATGAATTGATTTATACAGTTTTACATGTATTAGAGGACCAGGTTTGACAACTTTATGAAGCAATATTGCTTTGAAAAGCATTTTTTTTATTTGGAAACGGGTTTAATGGAAATAGAAGTAAAACGATTCAGTTTTGTTGAGGAATATACAAAGACAAAGCATATGTTTCTCCGTCATGAATTGGATTTTTCATCAACAAAATTCCCTACAATTGATGACAAAACAGAAAAACAAATTAGGGATATCTTAGGGGGAACACATACATCATTTATTACTTTCGATTTTTTATAATTCACACCTCAATATACAGTTTCATTGTTTGTCTAATTTTCTTCACCTTAATCTTAATATGTATGTACCACTAGAAAATAGAAATTAACATCAATTTAAAGGAAATTTTGTTCTCGTCGTCCTTTATTCTCTGTGAAAATCTATTGGATTAACGAAAATTGCATTTGTCTTGGTTTAATTAACAGTACCCCAATCAGTGACAATTATCGGAGATAATCCTGTGCAAATAGGTACATAGGGTGACTGATTATGTATGCGTTAATGGTCTCCGATAATCGGATGGTTTATACTATGGTGTCATTGATAAGCCTTATCTCTATACCTTAAAGGGTTAAGCTTCTCATAAATAAGTTTGAATAATATTAGGCCGCTATTGCTAAGCAAGCAATTAGCGGGAGTCTGTTGTTTTACCTGGAAAAAAACACAAATGTGTAACTTTTAAAAGAACAAATAGATGTGCAGAATGTTACTATTTCCTTTTAGTTAAAATCATCAAATGGGTAGTTGGCACTGACTTTCGACGTCGGCATCGTAGCTATTTTTCAATGTGTATTAACGATGTTTAACGATGTTCTGTTGACATTTTACAGCACAATACCTTAACACTGCATATTGTCCGAATACACCCTCCTTCAATCAAAATGTTGATTAAACCTATGAAATGACTGACAACGTGGAAATAAGAAATTTGAAACCATTTGATTTACTTGGCCTTTGTTTCGATATTTCGTTTTAAGATTCAGTCGGATAATCATTAACATGAGGAACCGCAGATAGTCTTAAGTTACGGAAACTCGAAAATTCTGTGGAAATGTATCTTCACACTCTATTTACAAAGAAATGTGGATACTTTGGTTGATATAACCCGATTTTACACACATAACTAGGCCTGTTGGTGCGCCGTGACACACAACACAAGTTCATCCAATTAATCTTGATATATTTACGTGGCAGTTTTACGATAATTATAATGCCACACCATGTATGTATGAGTCTGTCTAAAATTTCTCATCTGATGGATCTGTTTGGTAATTAAAATATGACTAGTTTCGCATAATTTTGCCTCACTTTTAACCCATTACCAAACAACAACGATATTTGACCAGTTTGTTACATACAACTCTGGAAAACGTTATAGGAAAAAGAGAAATGCTCTTCACGACCAACTTCTACTTTTCCTCAATGTTTTCTGCCCTATCAATATTATTTTTTAATTTCATCACATTTTGAAATGTCATCTGCAAACTTTTTTCCATACAAGGACAAGTTGAAAATGCAATGTTTTGATACTGTTTTCGGCGTTATGAGAAATTACTCAACACTTCTAAATCAAAACTCCTTTGGCGCGAAATAAGCACAGTGTATTTTCTACTTTAAGCTCTCAGTCTGGTCTTTCCCAATTAACAAGACTACTGTGCTAAACTTCTTTAGACCTTGGGAAGGGCCGGCATGGATTTGAATACACAACCTCAACACAGTAGGCAGAGACATTAGTATATGAATGAAGACTTAATGTTTGTAGGATACACCAGGGTCCACTCATAAGAAAACACCTCTTCCAACAGGGTGGTTTATGTTGCTGGTGGACAGAATATAGTAACTTCATAAACACTGGGGCAGGTGTTGCATAAATAGCATTGATTATACAACAAAAACATTAACTACAGCTCTTTACCAAGAACCTTGAGATGAAAAAGATGACAAAAACATCAAATAAAAGAATATGTTTTATTTTGTTGTAGGTTTACATTCCCTTCATGCTGCATATGCCACTTTATTTAACTTTGATTTTGATTATTGGCCTTACATATGACTTGTTAATCTTTTCTCAATCAATGAAAGAGGAAATAGTCGAAATTGCTGCAGTAATGTTATATAATATTGAAAAGGAAACATGTGTTCATAAGCATAAGAAAAATGTTCTAAAAAAAGCTTTGTTAATGTGATTTTTTAAAAATATTGTTTGCTAAATTCACTTAGCAAAAAATCATATTTACAGACAATCTACTACAAATCTAATTTATTAAAAATTGACAATATTTAGGTATATCTAGAAATTACTGAGCTAAAATAACCCTTTATTTTGAAATGCTTGCTTGGAGGTATTTTAGACTAGCTCCCAATTCAAATATTGTAAAAAAGGAAAATCAAAAGCATCAAATCCCCAAAAAGTGTGCTATATGAAAATATTTGGCAATTTGTTAAAATGTTTGAAACACTTAATCAGTTTCATCATATGTTTATTTATAACTGAAAGTTATTATTCTTTGCTAATCTCTTAGAATAATGTGTTGATTGTATAATTGACATGAAACTCTTGCAATGAAGTCAAACAGTCATTATGAAAACACAAGTAATATTTATTCCTCTTCATGCAGTATCCTTGCTTTGATGTTGTATCTTCTCTGTTCACTGATAGCAGTCCTCCATCCATTTGATGAAATTATCTAAAATATAACAATGGAAAGTTTGTAGGTTATTATCATGACATCAAGTTTGTATGTACTACAACTGTTTGCCTGTGATATGCAGCAAACAGGATTATGGCCTTTATTGAAGAGACAATGGATATCTCCTAAGTCCAGCATCAATAATGCATACATTAAACACTTGTAATAAAAGGTCAGTTAGGACACTATAATGCTCATTATGTGCAAATCATCCTTGAGATTATTTGCTATCAATGACTAGAAACAAGGGAATTATCAAAGAAATTTGATGTAGATATTTTTCTTCTTTATTTTGTCTTTGAATTGTTGAAATACTTACTACCTGTAACCATAGTTGGCATGTTAGTAGAATTGCACAGTCTGAGCATATGCCAATGTTTCTTTGGTATACTTATATTTCCTTAGATACTCAGTGGTCACTACACAATCACCTACATAGTTATACACAAGGTCATGTTGGAATATGAAATCAATGTGTGTGGAAAAATGGTTTTCATTGCTATCATTGTAAATAGATGTAAGCTATGTAACTGGTCCCTGTATAATAAGCACATGATAGAGAGGTCATATAAACAATACTGTCAAAGATCTATAAATTTAAGCATTGCTTGAATCATGATGAGTGGTAACTGTATTTGTTATTAAATAAGATACTGTTGGTACTTCACTCCTATGTGTAAATTCCATACCATTTGAACTGGAGCTTATCAAACAAATTTGTCACTTGTCTGAAAGAAAAAGATATACTAGCAATATTTCATCAACTTTGTTTTTAATTTTCCAAGAAAATACCAGCACCATCATCCAGTACTGCCATTATTTACATAGTTTAGGCATTAAGTCAATCAAAACTTACTTTAAAGGGAATGAATTATTTATCATATAATTAGAAGTTGTAAACAGAACAAAAATGATAAGAAACAACAATCCTCGGCCTTCAATACACACTGTTCAATTTACATAGTGGTACATACATCACTGGGTTTGAATCAAGTTTTATCAATTGTCAACTACATTCATGTAGATAAGAGTAGTAGCCTATAATTAATGGATCGAACAAATAAATTTTAAACACAAAAACATGCTTGTCATACCAAAAATAGTATTTAGATCAACATTTGAGCCACATAAAATGAGTTCACAATACAAATGTCACTTTTCGCTTGTACACAAACTGCATTATTGAAGACATATCAAGGGACACAACTGCATGTCTACGAACAATGGCTTAATAATAACAATAGAGTAAAGCATCCTTTATTTCATGAACAGTGTTTCCCAAATGCCATAATTTATTTATAAACATAAAGTAAACATACCTTTATGTCAGAGTTGTGTTGAAACCATCCCTTACTTAGGCAATATCTCGTTTTTCGACAATCGGACGTTCTTTTGACATCTATAACTCTCCAGATTGATGATTTGTAACATTTCACCGCTTCAAAATCTCAGAAATAGCCTGGCAACAGCTCTAACTCAAAAGATTTCAGTTTCGGTCCCACAACTTCGTCTTTTTGGGGTTGGCAGCCGTGACACTTGCGCAAATTTAACAACTTACGTGACCTATCAAGCTTGCGTAGATTTACGCCGATATTGACGCAAAACGTAAAGTTACCTTGTTTAATGAAACGGTCTTTCCAGTCAAATCCTTGTGTACGCAAAAACTTGTGTTAATTTCTTGCGTACGTTGCTTTGTGAAACAGGCCCCTGGTGAATCCAGGAAAGGTGTTATAATACGTAATAAGAATTGTTGACCCACCATATGCGCAAATATACACTCATCAACTACTGTATGGATTGGATTGATAACTCGCACATGCCCAAGGCCATAATGTAGTGTCCTTGACCATGTTCCATAACTCTTGTTTTGAATTTAAGTAAATTATGCCCCCTTTGGTACTTAGATGATCTTGGTTTAAGTTTTTACATGCAAGTTTGTATCTCCGCGGTGGTGTAATGGTTAGCGTCGGGGACTAGGGGCCGGTCACCTCCTGTTTGATCCCCGAAGGCGGCCAATTATTTCATCATGGAGTGTCCTTCGGCTAGACACATTTCCTAGCCTAGTACTGGTAGTCATCCAGGGAACATGTACTATAACGCTTAAGACTGAGTCCTGTACATTAATGGAAAAACAAACAAACAAAACAACAATTTCTGCAGTGATTAGATAGAAACTTCACATATGTTTTTATGATCATAATTGTAGGTCAGTGGCAGAAACCGTGACCCCTGACTTTGATTTTGAGTATTTTTTGGCCTATTTTGTACTTCCAAAATCTTGGTTTTGCTTGCATATGGATTAAGAGTCATAGTGTTTAGATACTGGCCAAGTGCAATAACTGTTCTGTTCTGTTCTTAGAAAATTTTGGTTTAGGTTTTGTGTGCATCCTCATTTTCAGAATCATTTTACAGTAATTCATGGAATTTTGTATTTTGAAATTTGGGAAAATGGTCATTTGATTGGGTGCATTTTACGGTACCAAACAAACAGTAGTGCTATTGTATGAGTTCCCATTGTAGACATGGATACAAGATCGAAATATGAACCATTTTGGACCTGCACTGTGGGATGTACGATGTTCCGTAGGGCGGTCATCATACCTGTCTTATTCATTGCATTACAATAAGTTCTTCCTCTGATTTATGATATCTGATATGTGATATATGTTATGCAATTTACAATGCACGTTATGAAGTTAAGATGAATAACATGTATCATTTAAGTCCTTACAATAAAAATGGTGTGCCCTTAAAACGGAAATGGACATCTTGTAATGTGGTCCGGCCAACACTTAGACAACGTCTACGATCCTTTTTTAACAAATTAAAAAAAGTAATGAATTTCGAAAAAATATAACTTGATATCATCGGTCAATATTGAATTAATGAGTTTAAGATTTTTTTTCTCCATCATCATTCACTGAAATTTGAGCGTGAAATTTGAAATTCATAACAAATCAATTTAAATTATGAACTTGTCTTGATACAAGATGGATATTTCCTGTCCTTCTGTATTTATAAATAGCTTTCCTGATTCGTTGTTGGGAACAAACTCTACCAATTTGACTTTTTATACAGTTAATCATCCCTTGATATAAATATCCCTGTCTGTGCAATGCCACAATCAAAGTCTGTATTTCAGAAAAGAAATATTGAGGTCTGGCAGACATTGTCAATATCGTTTTCATTATCTTTGATATCAGAACTATGATACATTGTACTTGTTTTATGTTAACATTTACAAAATGATTCAATGCAATATGACACTTTCATTAACTGTGTTACAATCATGCGATATGACAGTCACATTACGATACCATTTAGGATCTGATACATTAGGTTAGAATATGTAACAAACAATATTTGCTGTTTTCAGGATCTCATACTATAGCAATACTGTACAAGGAAAAAATCTCTGAGCCAAGCTCTTATGAACACCTTTTATTATTATTTCAATTTTTGCAGACATTATAAAGCAACTCTTAGTTACATCATTCATATCTTGATTAAGAGTCCTGTAATGCCCTTATGCAGTTAAGTGATAATGGCTTCAATTTGGGCTTTAGCAGATACAAACTCTGAATTCAGGGTACCGTTTTACTAAACAACTTAAGGCAACAATTTGAGAAAGTCATAACTCATACACTTGGATTGTATCTTCAATGAAAGTACAATATTGCAATGTGACACATCATTAGAAGCGTCTCTCCGAGATGCTTCCAATGATGTGTTACTCTACAATATTGCTTCGCCAAGCGTAAACTGTTTAGTAAAACGGTACCCAGGTGTCCAAGTTTTGAGTTTGACTGGTAAAATTAAGGAAAGCTGTAACATAGCTAAGATTTGTTGGCACAGCGTTAAACCTCCATATAAACAGTAACAAAGAGATTATATAACTGGATTTCAATGATATACACAATCTCACAGGAATGGGTGTCAATGTAAAAAACAAATCAATGCTTACTAGTGCCAGAAGACTATTATTGCTAAAGAAATTAAGTCTACTTACTCGGCCATCTTCAAGCTCATTTCAAAAATCTATTTAACTGTCTGTGCATCATTTAAGAATGTTGCCAAAAAAAATTCATTAATGGCCTCCAACATTTTCCTGTTTGCCTTTAACAAAATGTCCGTCTATTTTCAGATGCCGTCCTCATAGATTGTATTCTGAACAGGGTCGACCTCTCTAGGACTTGGGGGATCTGGGTGGAACTGGATATGAAACATTTCCAGGTTTGTATTTCCAAATGTTCTCTTTTCTTGAACAAGGCTTTTCTTGTGCCTGCATCTGCCTCTGAGTTTGAACTTTTCTTACATCTGAATGAGAAATACAACTGTTTACATAAAATAATGTAGGTCAAACATTGTTAGCTCAGTTGGATGCTTGACCAACTTGGAATACAAGGATCGTGAGTTAGAGACCCGGCTTGGCGTATATTCTTTTTGATGTTTGATAAATTCAATGTGACATGACTTATTTGTCTCTAGCCTCTGATATATTATGATTACGTGAAAACCAGTCCGCTGCTTTGAAACAATATTGTGCAATACAAGTGAGGAAATACAAGAAATATGTATAGATGTGCTGACTGCAGGGATATGTCTGAAATACTTTTAATTACAATGTTGAACCCCCAACAAACTACCATACAATAAAGACATTTGACCACTTTGTTGCAGATGACTCTGGAAAGCATTGTGGGAAAAGGAGAAATTGCTCAAAAAGAGCAATTTCTCCTTTTCCCACAATGTTTTCTGCCCTTTAAAAAATTCTTTTCCAATTTCATCACATTTTGAAATGTCGTCTGCAAATTCTTTCAATTTGGGACTGTCGAAAATTTGGCGTTTTGTAAAGGGTTAAAGAAACACCAATCGGAACACCTCGGCCATTTCTTAAAATAACCTCGGAGGTAATGGGGAGCCATCTTTGAAAGTAGGTCAGCAACGAAGGGCATGTCCGTTTGCAATCGTATCTACTCGGAAATCCCCGGTACAAGCCGGGGATTGCCGAAAAGAGCCGATTGACAAAATATGAAACAAAGATGTGTTGATATGATCATCTTTAATGAAAAGGGTAAAAAAAACATTCAATTGTGATATTTAACCAATTTGTGTGTATTCAAAAACATATTTAGTGCCTGTGTGCATTTTGCGTTATCCGCCGGAAAGAAAGGCGAATTACCCCAGGATTTCTGGTGTATTCATGTACTGCTTACGAGGTATATCTGCCGACTTGTTACGGGGATTGCCGAGTAGATACGATTGAAGAAGCACCTGTGGCAGACTGCTTTCTGGTTGTAGTACCCTTTGGAGGAAATTTTGTTTTGACAAGTTTTAAGACAGGAAGTCCTGCGTGACTTGTGGTTATGGTTACTGTATTAGCACTTACTGGTTCCGGGTTCGAGTCCCACTAGTATCTCTTGTTTTGTAGGAGTGCCCTTTGGAAAGACAATTCTTTGACCTAGCCTAGTATTGGTTATTCAAGGAAATTGGTAACACAACTTAACCATACTTGAGGCAGGGTGAAACCCCATAGAAGTCAGAGCGGAATACGTATTAAGTCAACAGACTTCCAGTTTTTTGTTTAACAAGGAACTGTCAATGTGCTTTTGTTTGATTTTATAGGACTTGTAGAGATGTGGAGAGGAAAGATCAGTTCATGCTGGAGTGTCCATGGTGTCGCTACCCATCCTGTTCTAGAAGGCAGCAAAGATTAGTCCTTTTTTCATGGTAAATGGCAGCTGAGCTTACAATGAGCTGTCATCACAGCCTGATGTAAAATATTCCCACATAACAACATTTAAAGTTATTCATGTATTTGCCTATATTACTATTATCATTATATACATATATATCTTTTTATCATATTGTTATTATAATTATTGTCCACTTACTTCAAAATTGTAAATATTCTTCATTCCTTTCCAGCACCTTAAAACAACATTCACTCATTCACTCATTTATTCACTCATTCATTCATTCATTCATTCATTCACTCATTCATTCATTCCAGCAGTTGAGCTTAAAATGAGCTGTGTTCAAAGTCTGCTCCTGCAATATTGTACCACATCATTAAAGTTGTAAAAGTGTTTGCTTATATTATTATTACTACATGTATTATTCTTATTCTTATTATTTTTATAATTGTTACTATTATTGTTATTATATCTTCGTCGTCCACTCATTTCAGAATTACAAATATTCTACATTCTTTTCCTTTAAAAACAACTGTAGATAAGTGTGTTAGCTGTAGACTGCCTCTGCAAAATACCCCCAAACAGATTATCCCCTTGACCGATAGACCAAATTGGTAAACTTACCTTATCCCCTTTCACCAATTTATGGTTGCAGGGCTGAGTTATGTTTGCGAGGTAAGATTTTAGTTTGGGCTTTGTTCTTTGTTTGCTTTTGTCATGGGCTTTAAAGGTTGCCTATTTTATAATTTAGGGTTTTTGAAGAGATATGGGTTTTTGACGAGGTTTTGGTCAGTGCCCTATCAGTTCTATTGTTTGTTTTTTTTTAGGGAGGGAATAGTCAATTGTGGTGGTGTTTTTAGTTTTAGGCTCTACCAGTGTTTTATTCTGGGTCGAGCTAACTTTGGTGGTGTTGATTTCAGTTTTTGACTCTACTGGTGTTTTATTATTGGTCTAGCTCTTAGAAGGCTCTGCTGGTGTTTGATTCTGGGTTAAACTTATTGTGATGGTGTTGGCCTCAGTTTCAGGCTCTGTTGGTGTTGTGTTCTAGGTTAAGCACATTGTGGTGTTTTTGGAATCAGTTTGAGGTCCTGTTGGTGTTTTGTTGTGGGTCTAGATTATTGTGATGGTGTTGGTTCAGTTTTAGGCTCTGCTAATGTTTTGTTCAGGTTGCAGCTTATTTTGATGGTGTTGGTTCCAGTATTTTGCTCTGTTTGTGTTTTATTCTGGGTCTTTTGTGTGATGGTTTTGGTTTCCGTACTAGGCTCTGCTGGTGTTTTATTCGGTGTCTATGTCGTGATTGTGTTGGTTTCATTAAGATCTGCTGGTGTTTTGTTCGGGTTAAGCTTATTGTAGTGGTGTTTCTACCAGTGTTTTGTTCTGGGTCAAGCTTATTGTGAAGGTGTTGATTTCAGTTTGAGGTTCTGCTGGTGTTTTGTTCTCTGTCTAGCTCATTGCGATGGTTTTGGTTTTAGTATTAGCTCTGCTGGTGATTCATTCTTTGTCAAGTTGGTGTTTGTATCAATTTTTGGCTCTACTGGTGTCTATTCTGTGTATACCTCGTGATGCTGTTGGTTTCAGTTCTAGGCTCTGCTGGTATTGATTCTCTAGGTTCTCCTGATGTCCAATTCTGCATAAACCTCATTGTGATGATGTTGGTATATGTTCTAGGCTATATTGATGCTTCACATTCTGTGTGTTGGTGTCAGTATGTGACTCTGCTGGTGTTTTATTTTTGGTATTGCTCATTGTGATGGTGTTGGTTTCAGATTATCGCTCTGCTGGGGTTTTTGTCTGGGTCTAGCTCATTGTGATGATGTTGGTTTTAGTATTTGACTCTGCTGGTGTTTTATTCTGGGTCCACTTCGTGATGGTGTTGGTTTCTGTTCTACGCTGTGCTGTTGTTGTATTCTGTATCTGCTTCGTGATGGTGTTGTTTTCAGTTCTAGGCTCTGCTGATGATTTGTTCTAGATTAAGCAAATGTGATGGTGATGGCTTCAGTTTTGGCTCTGCTGATGTTTTGTTTTGGGTCTTGCTCATTATGATTGTGTTGGTTCCAGTATTTTGCTCTTCTGATGTTTTGTTGTTGGTTTTCTTCGGGATTGTGTTTGTTTCAGTTCTAGTCTGTGCTGGTGTTTTACTCTGGGTCTACTTCATGATAGTGTCGGTTTCAATTTTGGTGTTTTGTTGTTGGTCTAGCACATTGTGATGATACTGGTTTCAGGTTTTTGCTCTGCTGGTGTTTTATTCAGGGTCTACTTCGTGATGGTGTTGGTTTCAGTTTGAGGCTAAGCTTTTGTTTTGTTCTGGGTATAGCTTATTGTGGTGTTGTTGGTTTCAGTATTTGGCTCTGCTGGTGTTTTATTCTTGGTATTGCTTATTGTGATGGTGTTTGCTTCAGGCTCTGCTGGTGTTTAGGTTCTGTGTTTAGCTTATTGTGACGGTGTTGGTTCCAGCATTTTGCTATGGTGGTGTTTTATACTGGTTCTTATTGATGGTGTTGGTTTCCATTGTAGGTTCTGCTGGTGTTTTATTCTGGGTCTACCTTGTGATGGTGTAGGTATCAGTTTTTGGCTCTGCTTTCGTTTTATTCTGTATCTATCCGTGATGTTGTTGGTTTCAGTCTTAGGTTCTGCTGGTGTTTTGTTCTGGATTTAGCTCATTGTTTTGTCCTGGGTCTAGCACATTGTGATGGTGTTGGCTTCAGTATTTTGCCTGGCTGGTGTTTTATTCTGGGTCTTCTTCGTGATGGTGTTGGTTCAGTTCTAGGCTTTGCTGGTGTTTTATTCAGGGTCTACCCGATGATGGTGTTGGTATCCCTTTTTGGCACTACTGGTGTTTTGTTCTGTGTCTACCTTGTGTTGGTATTTGTTTAAGTTATCTATAGCTAGCTCTGCTGGTTTTTCGTTGTGGGTATATTTCGTGACTGTTGGTATCAGAATATGGCTCTGCTGGTGTTTTATTCTTTGAATTGCTTTTTGTGATGGTATTGATATCAGTTTTTGGCTCTACTGGTGTTTTGTTCTTGGTTTACATCGTGATGATGTTGGTTTAAGGTTTTGGCTGTACTGGTGGTTTTTTCTGTGTCCACCTCGTGATGGTGTTGGTGTGAGTTTTAGTCTCTGCTGGTGTTTTGTTCTGGGTTAAGGTTATTGTGATGGTGTTGGTTTCAGTATTGTTTCTGCTGGTGTTTAATTCTGGCTCTATTTTGTGATTGTGTTTGTTTCAGTATGTGACTCTGCTAGTGTTTTATTCTTGGTCTACGTCGTGATGATGTTGGTTACAGGTTTTGGCTCTACTGGTGTTTTTTTCTGTGTCTACCTTGTGATGGTGTTGATTTCAGTTAAAGGCTCTGCTGGAGTTCAGTTCTGGGTCTAGCTCATTATGATGGTGTTGGTTCCAGTATTTTGATCTTTTGGTTTTTATTTTTTGGTTTTATTAGTGATGGTGTTGTTTTCTGTTCTAGGCTCTGCTGGTGTTTCATTCTGAGTCTACCTCTTGTTGGGTTTGGTTTTTAGTATGTAAGTCTGCTGGTGCATTGCTGGTTTAGCTCATTGTGATGGTGTTGGTTTCAGATTATGGCTCTGCTGGTGTTTCGATCTGGGATTAGCCCATTGTGATGATGTTGGTTGAAGTATTTCACTCTGCTGGTGACGGTGTTAGGTTCGGTTCTAGGCTCTGCTGGTTTTTTTATTTGTGTCTACCTCGTGATGGTGTTGGTATCAGTTTGTGGCTCTACGCTACTGGTGTTTTATTCTGTGTCTATCTCGTGATGGTGTTGGTTTCAGTTAAAGGCTGTGCTGGTGCTTTGTTCCTGGTCTACTTCGTGATGGTGATGGTTTCAGTGTTTGGCTCTGCTGTTGTTTTATTCTTGGTATTGTGATGGTGATGGCTTCAGTTTTAGGCCCTGCTGGACTACCGTTCTTGGTCTAGCTCTTTGTGACGGTGCTGGTTCCAGTATTTTGCTCTGCTGGTGTGTTATTCTGGATCTGGGTTTAATTAGTGATGGTGTTGGTTTCAGTTCAAGGCTCTGCTGGTGTTTTATTCTGAGTCTACCACGTGATTGTGTTGGTATCAGTTTTTTGTTCTCTGAAGTGTTTTGTTCTTGGTATAGATCATTGTGGTTGTGTTGGTTTCAGTTTAATCTTAAGTGTTTTGTTCTGGGTTAAGCATGTGATGTAGTTGGTTTCAGTATTTGGCTGTGCTGGTGTTTTATTCTGGGTCTACTTCGTGATGGTGTTGGTTTCAATTTGAGGTTCTGCTCATGGTTTGTTCTAGGTTTAGCTCATTGTGATGGTGTTGGTTTCAGTATTTGGCTCTGCTGATGTTTTATTCTTGGTTTTTCTTATTGTGATGTTGTTGGCTTCAGTTTCAGGCTCTGTTGGTGTTTTATTCTGTGTCTACCTTGTGATGGTGTTGGTTTCAGTTAAGGCTCTGCTGGTGTTTTGTTCTTAGTTTAGCTCATTGTGGTGGTGTTGGTCTACTTTTAGGCTCAGTTGATGTTTTGTACTGGGTCTAGCACACTGTGATGGTGTCTGTTTCAGTTTTAGGTTCTGTCGGATTTTTGTTTTGGGTCTAGCTCATTGTGATGTTGGTTTCGGTATTGGCTCTGCTGTTGTTTAATTCTGCATCAACTTCGTGATTGCGTTGGATTCAGTTTTAGTTTCTGTTGGTATTGAATTCTTGTTCTACCACATGATGGTGTTGGTTTCAGCATGTGGCTCTGTTGGTGTTATTGTTCATGTTCAATTTCATTGTGGTGGTGTTGGTTTCAATTATGGGCTCTGTTGTTGTTTTGTCCTGGGTCTAGCGCATTGTAATGGTGTTGGTTTCAGTATTTTGCCTGGCTTGTTTCAGTTTAAGGCTTTGCTGGCGTTTTGTTCTTGGTATTGCTTATTATGATGGTGTTGGCTTCAGTTTCAGGCATTGTTTGTGTTGTGTTCTGGGTTAAGCACATTGTGGTGTTGTTGGTATCAGTTTGAGGTTCTGCTGGTGTTTTGTTCTGGGTCTACTTCGTGATGGTGTTTGTTTCAGTTCTAGCCTTAGCTGGTGTTTTATTCTGGTTCTTCCTCGCGTTGGTGTTGGTATCAGTTTTAGGCTCTGCTGGCGTTTTGTTCTGCGTCTACCTCATACTGATATTTTTTCAAGGTCTTCCTCATTTTGATGTTGTTGGTATCAGTTTTCGGCTATGCTGGTGTTTTATTTTTGTTCTATGTCGTGATGGTGTTTGTTTTGGTTTATACTGATGTTTTGTTCTTGGGTAATCTCATATTGGTGGTGTTGGTTTCACTTTTAGGCTCTGCTGGTGTTTTGTCCGGGTCTACTTATTGATGGTGTTGGTTTGAGTTCTAGGCCCTGTATAAACCTCATTGCAATTATGTTGGTTTCAGATTTAGGCTCTGTTTGTGTTTTATTCTGTATGTACCTCGTGATGGTGTCGATAGCACTTCTAGGCTCTGCTCTGCTGATGTTTAATTTGGCTTCACTTTGTGATGGTGTTTGTTTCAGTATTATTCTCTGCTGGTGTTTTATGCTTGGTATTGCTCATTGTGTTGGTGTCGGTTTCAGTTTATGGCTCTGCTGGTGTTTTGTTCTAGGTATAGCTTATTGTGATTCTGATGGTTTCAGTATATGACTTTGCTGGTGTTTTATGCTGGGTCTACTTTAGGATTGTGTTGGTTTCAGCTCTAGGCTTTGCTGATGTTTTATTCTGTCTCTCGTGATGTTGGTTTTAGTTTTAGGCTCTATTTTTCTTTTTTTTTGTCTGGTACATTGTGGTGGTGCTGGTTCCAGTATTTTGCTATGCTGGTGTTTTATATTTGGTCTACTTCATGATGGTGTTGGTTTTAGTTTGAGGTTCTACTGGTGTTTTGTTCCATGTTTAGCTCATTGTGATGGTGTTTGGTTCATAATTTGGTTCTTCCAGTATTTTCTTTGTGACTAGCTCATTGTTGTGATGATGGTTTCATGTTTTTATCTTCTGGTGTTTTATTCTGTGTCTAGCTCATAATAGTTGGTTTCAGTTTTAGTCTCTGCTGCTGTTTTGGTCCGGGTCTACTTCATGATGGTGTTGGTGTCAGTTCTAAGCTCTGCTGGTGTTTTATTCTTAGTCCATCTCGTGATTGTTTTTGGCTCTACAGGTGTTTTGTTCTGGGTGTAGCTCATTGTGATGGTGTTGGATTCAGTAGTTGGTTTTACCAGTGATTTGTTAAGGTCAAGCTTATTGTGATGGTGCTGGTTTTAGTTGGAGGTTCTGCTGGTGTTTCATTCTGTATCTACCAAATAATGATGATGTTGGTTTAAGTATTTGGCTCTGCTGGCATTTTATTTGGGGTCTTCTTCATTGTAATGGTGTTGGCTTCAGTTCAGGCTCTGTTGGTGTTGTGTTTTGGGTCTTGCACATTGTGGTGTTGTTGGTATCAGTTTAAGCCTCTGCTGCTGTTTTGGTCCGGGTCTACTTCATGTTGGTTTCAGTTTTAAGCTCTGGTGATGTTGAATTCTGGGTCTACCTCGTAATGGTGTTGGTATCAGTTTTTGGCTCTACTGGTGTTTACTTCTGTGTCTACCTCGTGATGGTGTTGGTTTCAGTTTTAGGCTCTACTGGGGTTTTGTTGTTTGTCTAGCATATTGTGATGATGCTGGTTTCAGTATTTTGCTCTGCTGGTGTTTTATTTAGGGTCTATTTCGTGATGGCGTTGCTTTCAGTTTTAGGCTATGCTTGTGTTTTATTCTGGGTATAGCAAATTGTGGTGGTGGTGGTATCAGTTTGAGATTCTGCTGGTTTTTTGTTGTTGGTGTAGCTCATTGTGATGGTGTTGGTTTAAGTTTTATGTTCTGCTGGTGTTTTGTTCTGCGTCTAGCTCATTGAGATGGTGTTGGTTTTAGTATTTGGCTCTCCTGGTGTTTTTTTCTGGATCTACACCGTGTTGGTGTTTTTTATGTTCTAGGCTTTGCGTATATTTTATTTGGGTCTACCTCGTGTTGGAGTTTCTACCAAAACGGCTCTGATGGCATTTCATTCCGCATGTGCCTCCAATCGGAACTACTCGGGTATTTCCGTGAGCTGTGAAATACACCTCGGATATAAGTGTAGGGTTACAATTTTTCGGGTAAATCGGCATCCGCCAATTAACACCTTTTCTAAGCGTGCAAGTTAAGTAGTTCAATGTGTATGGAAGGGTTGTACATCCTTTTAAGTAATCTTTTTCATTTGATAAACCCGATGTGTTCAGATTGATGTGCCTCATGGTGATGATAGGCTCTGCTGGTTTTTTCAGGGTCTTCCTAATGGTTATGTTGTTGGTTTCAGTTTTAGGCTATGCTGGTGTTTATTCTGGGTCTATATCGTCATGGTGTTTGTTTTGGTTTATACTGGTGTTTTGTTTTTGGTTTCAGTTTTAGGGTCTGCTTGTGTTTTGTTCCGGGTCTACTTCTTTATGTCGTTGGTTTCAGTTCTAGCCCCTGTTGGTGTTTTATTCTGCTTATACCTCATTGCGATTATGTTGGTCTACCTCGTGGTGGTGTTGATATCAGTTCTAGGCTCCGCTTCGCTGGTATTTTATTTTGTCTGTTTTTCGTGATGGTTTTGGTTTCAGTATTTGTTTCTTCCAGTTTTTGGGTCTAGCTCATTGTCGTGATATTGGTTTCATTGTTTGATCTACTGGTGTTTTATTCTGTGTCTAGCTCATAATAGTTGGGTTGGTTTCAGTTTAAACCTCTGTTGCTGTTTTGGTCCGGGTCTACTTCATGATGGTGTTGGTGTCAGTTCTACTCTCTGCTGGTGTTTTATTCTGAGTCTATCTCTTGATGGTGTTGGTATCAGTTCTTGGCTCTACTGGTGTTGTGTTCTGGGTCTTGCTCATTGCGGTGGTGTTGGTTTTAGTTTTAGGCTCTGTTGGTGTTTTGTTCTGGGTCTAGCATATTGTGATGGTGTTGGGCAATCTCCCATGCAGAGTTATCGTCCCCCGGATACTACCTCTGCAACGGGCTCACGCCATCTTTGCCACGAATCGTGGCAAACTCTGTAATATTGCGATCCAAACTGTTCTATGCATACATTTAAGTAAAAAAATATATGAATAAGGCAAAAATACTTTTACTTTATCCATACAGTAGACATTGAATATGTATTTCACCGATTCTTGCTAGAACTATTGTAAAGCCTTTTTACGCTATTGAAAATCAATCCGCGGAATGTTTACATCTTTGGTCTCCCGCTCGAAGTATAATAAGTCTTGGTTATCGGACAGCTTGGATACCAGTGATGTAAACAAACACGAGGTAGAAATTGGGAACGATGTCTTCACTAAATTTACAGCTGTGATTTTTAAAGATTTCGCTACCTGCAATTATTAACTTCAAAATACGCGATATCTTTGTCTTTTGAAAAGGCAAAAGCTTCTTAGATGGCACATTCTTATCATCTGAATGGACGCAGATCTCTTCAAAATGATGTTCAGAAAACTTCCACGAATGTATGATATCAATGAGTTGTCGCTTTTAAAAAAGTACTGTACTTCCAAATAACCCCCTAATAAGCTTCACATGCTATGAAATGAGAGCTGAATTGGTTAAAAAAGGGTTGCAGAGAAAACACTATATAATGGCTGCCACTGATTGAAACAATATGGATATTTGGATGATGTGTTCATGGTTTATGGGGCCAAAGGAAATGCATGAGCATAGAGATAAAGATGAGAGGAAAGAACCATGATGAATAAACTGCAAGTACCTTTTTCTAACTATGCTTGTTTTTTTTAGTATGTGATTCATGATTTACTAGTAACTTTATGATGTATGTATGCTCATACTTTGTGCAAAAGAATAGACAAACCATTAATGATTCTGAAGAAATAAGAAAGCTGTACATCCTTGGTTCTTCCCTCTATAAAACTGCCACAGCTGTTAATCTTCGTGGGGGGTAGGGCTGGGGAATGGCGAGGATGAGGGGGAGTGAGGACGCGTTTTTTTTAAACGGGTCGATGGGTCAAGGCAAATTTCTGCTTGATTTAGTGCACTTTGGGGCATTTTAGTTAAGTAGTAAAACCTCCAACAATAGTGAGAAAAGCATTGCAATAAAACTAAAAAATGACTGACAGATTGTCAAGTTAAATCAAATCCCTTTATCAAACTGATTTCTACCCTTTTCAACGTAACGAATGTTATCTTTAGTTGCTTACTATTTGGATAATTTTCACTATTCATATCTGAGAGAATTGGTCGATGCTTCTGTTAATTGTAATTTGAACATAATACAACAGCATTAAGTCCATCAATTCAGATGTCCTTATATTTTGGCACAATGTTCTTTCTGAACCAATGAATGCACATACTTTACCATGTCAACAATCTTAATAAGGGACAGGAGACTGATAAAACATTCCATATTTGATTCATTCAATGCAGAAAAAGAATTTCATTGATTACCATGATATAAATTTGTAATAAGAAGAGGGACTCAATTAGAAATTAAAACATTTTTGAAGCATCGTTATAACTAAATAAATCATGAATTGTATGTAATTTCAGAATATTTGGATGAACAGTATAAAGAGCAAGTTTAATTAGTTATTATTAACCTCTCTTATGAAAAAAATGAAAGAAAGAATTGATAATTGATAGGGTTAAAGGTGGCCAGTAATATGATTCTTTTAATGTATAGGATGGTCTAAGGTACATATTCTGTAGATGTTTGTTAAATGAAGAGTAACAATTAACGCTTAACAATTAAGTTTTCATTTCAGATTTTCACTTTACTTCTTCATATGATTTGAATTTTACATACAGATATCAGTTATAGTTGAATGAACAATACTCATGCTTTGCATCAAAATTCATCATAGTTTTTATAACTGCTAAGCAATGTCAAAACAATTATGACAACAGTTTATTTCTTAAGTTTCTTTCATAAATGCTTATAACAAATTCACAATAAGTGACCAAATGATGAATGCAGGGAGCATCCCCAGATATGGTTATAATTGCTACTTAGTTTTCAAACAGTTGCTTGTTAATAGGAACTTAAAGGACAGATTGTAAGAGTTTCTTTTATAATTCAAATTTTCTCTATGAATAATCTTTTAAGACAAATATATACATGTATATCATTACAGCATACAACAATCAAAGTCTTTAAAAGACAAGTTCTCATCATGAGAATATAACTGTTTAATAATATGATGATGAAATATTGAATTAACAAATAAGCTTAACTGTTGTTTGTTTAAAACATTGTCTAGTTGATACATAATAGTTGCATTCATTATATTTCAAGAAAGATGATGTCAGAACAGTGTTCATAAAAGTTGACAGCCTTTCAACCATAAATATTATTTGCTGTATAAAATGGAAAAGTAACTAAAGCAAAATTACTCAACCAAATACATGTACAATTTAACCTGAGGATCACCAAATAAATAGAAACAGTGTCCATCATGTGCATTATCAAAGTATGATTGAAGAATATGGTGTAGGTGAAGAGATAAGATAGGAACTTTCTTATCAGTAAAACTAGCTAATGAAAAGCTGAGTTTGATCTGAATAAAATAACGCTTAGATCTGTTTGATGAGTTAGATCTGGTTAATAATTCATTTGATCATTCTTATGTCTCAAATGAGTACCCACAACATAGGATTTAAAGAATCAATAATGGCTGAATAGGCCTATTATCAGGACACCTGCTTCACTCATTCCTTTATTTTGCAGATATCACAAACCATTTAAACTGGTGTTTTTCTCTAAACAACCATCTAAACTTAAAAACATTTAACCATTTTGTTGCAGACTACTCTGGAAACATTGTGGGAAAAGTCGAAGTTGCTCTTATTGAGCAATTTCCACTTTTCAAGCCTTATCAGAAGATTATTTTCAATATCATCACAATTTGAAATGTCGCCTGCAAACTCTTAGAATTTGGGACAGTCGAAAATTTAGTGTTTGGTGAAGGGTTAATCCTTTCCCAAACAATAACAACATTTGACCACTTTGTTGCAGACGACTTTAGAAAACATTGTGGGAAAAGGAGGAATTGCTCGTAACAAGCAATTTTTCCTTTTCCCACAAGGTTTTCTGCTCTTTTTGAAGAATATTTTTCAATTTCATTACATTTTGAAATGTCGACTGCAAACTCTTTCAATTTGAAACAGGAACTATGTTGTTTGGGAAAGGGTTAAACGGTTTGCATTATCAACAATATACACTGTAAATGTTCTTTATAAAGTTTTCTTCTGAGGGGCCTCCGTGGCATAGTGGTTAGAGTACAGTACTTGAAATCACATGGCCCCTCTCCGCGTGGGTTCAAATCCTGAGAGGGATATGGATTTTTATGAGAGGCAGTCTCCCGACTGACTTACGGAATGCCGATGGTTCTACCCGCCTTGAGTATGGGGTCTTCCTCCATCATTAAGAGTCGGGCATCGCTACAAAACTGAAATAATGTTGATGTGATGTAAAACCCATAAAAAATAATAAAAAAAAAAATTTAAACTTTTCTAAACAGTTAAGAATGGTATTGAAAAGCTGTCAATAATTTAGTCTTCTGTGACTTTAGAAATTTATATTTTCATTTTATTGAAAGAAAACTTCTTATTTTGAATTGTTAAAACCACAACATGTGAGATAGTCCTTTCAAATAAGTCTTTTGAGGCTTAACAGTATGATCTATGTCCGGTTAATAGTAATGTCAAGGTCTGAACTGACTGAAGGAAGATTTAAACTCGAAATGAAGAGGAATGGTGCTATTTGTTGTTGAGAAGGTCGCCAAGAATCTTGATTCATTGGATTTTCCTGAGAACGTTTCATTCTGACTGAGGACTCATTTGTTTAACTACGTGGAGGTTTGATTTGTCTTGGAGAATGTATTTTCTAGCTGTCATTCACTTTGTTTTGATCGAGGGGGCGGGTTTCGAGTCGTATGGAGCGTCGCATCAATTCTACTCAATAAGCTGTTACGCTTCAAATGTAAACTACTTTGTGTGTAAATAAATGTCTTTATTCTATTTAAACTGTCCTATCTTATCTATCTTTATATTGTGATACGACTAAAGAGACTTTCGTCTAACTTCTTGATTGATCTGAGCGTTAGTTTGCGTTTGGAGCTCGCTTTTTGCAAGCCGCTAGATGCAGTATACTACTACACAGTCAGTTTCGGCCACGTGACCATGCCGGAAAAGTGGTACTATTTTCTGAGCCCGTCACAGAGATAAATGTGGGAGCGTAGCGGGAACCAATTTACTCTGGTAGAGATTGGGTGTTGGGTTCAGCATTTGGTTTTACCAGTCTTTTGTTCTTGTCTAGCTTATTTTGTGATGTTGGTTTCAGTTTTTAGCTCACCTGAGCTCTGCTCAGGGTGAGCTTTTAGGATACCTGAATGTCCGTAGTCTGTCGTGTGTGCGTGCGTGCGTGCGTGCGTGCGTCATCAACAATTTCAGCATTTACACTCTAGAAGCCACATTTTTGGCCCATTCTTCGTGATACTTGCTCAGGATGTTTACCTTGATGATATCTCAATCGAGTTCGATCATGGGTGGGGTGGGGTCAAAAAGTAGGTCACTAGGTCAAATCTTAGTAAAATCTTGTTTACCCTCTAGAAGCCACATTTTCTGCCTAATCTTGATCAAACTTGCTCAGGATAATAACCTTGATGGTATCTCAATAGAGTTTGATCATGTTTGGTGCGGTGTCAAAAAGTAGGTCACTAGGTCAAATCTTGTTTACACTCTAGAAGTCACATTTTCCGACCAATCTTGATAAAACTTGCTCAGCCTATTAACCTTGATGGTATCTTGATCGAGTTTGAACATGGGAAGTGTAGGGTCAAAAAGTAGGTCACTAAGTCAAATCTTTGAAAAATCTTGTTTACAGTCTAGAATCAATGAAAGCTACATTTTCAGCCCAATTTGATCAAACTTGCTCAAAATGATCAACCTGTTATATCTCAACCACGTCAGTTTATGAGTAACTTGGGGTCAAAAGTAGATCACTGTCAAATTTAGACAAATCTTGTCAATTACTCATGTGTAACATTGTTGTAACCAACACTTTACAAGTGTCAGGTGAGCGATCCAGGACCCTCAGGGTCCTCTTGTTTAATCTACTGGTGTTTTGTTCTGTGTCTACCTCGTGATGGTGTTGGTTTCAGTTTTAGGCTCCGCTGGTATTTTGTTCCTGATCTACTTTACAATTGTGTTTGTTTCAATTCTAGGCTCTGCTGGTGTTTTATTCTGCATACACCTCATTGTGATGTTGCTTGTGTCAGTTCTAGGCTCTGCTGGTGTTCCTTTCTTGGTCTACCTTATGATGGTGTTGGTATCAGTTCATGGCTCTATTTTTTTGTTTTGCTTATTGTGATGGTGATGGTGATGGTTTCAGTTTTTGGCTCTGCTGGAGTCTTGTTTGGGGTCTAGCTGATTGTGATGGTGTTGGTTCCACTATTTTGAACTGCTGGGTTTTTTTATTCCGGGATTTCTTCGTGATGGTGTTGGTTTCAGTTCTAGGTTCTGCTTGTGTTTTCTTCTGGTTCTACCGTGTGATGGTGTTGGTATCAGTTTTTGGCTCTCTTAAGTGTTTTTTGTATTGGGTTTAGCTCATTGTGTTGGTGTTGGTTTCAGTGTAAGGCTCTGTTAAGTGTTTTGTTCTGGGTCTAGCACATTGTGATGAAGTTGGTTTCAGTACTTTGCTGTGCTGATGTTTCATTCTTTTTGTACTTCGTGATTTTGCTGGTTTCAGGTTTTGGCTCTTCTGTTTATTTATTCTTAGTCTAGTACATTGTGATGTTGTTGGTTTCAGTTTAAGGCTTTGCCCGTGTTGTGTTCTGGGTCAAGTTAATTGTGATGGTGTTGGTTTCAGTATTTGGCTTTGCTGGTTTTTTTTTATTCTGGGTCTACTTCGTGATGGTGTTGGTTTCGGTTCTAGGCTTTGCTTATGTTTAATTATTCTGGGTCTACCTCGCGATGGTGTTGGTATCAGCTTTAGCCTGATTCTGGTGTTTTGTTTTAGGTATAGGTCATTGTGGTGGTGTTGATTTTAGTTTTAGGCTCTGCTGGTGTTTTGTTCCGGGTCTCTCTCGTGACGGTGTTTATCAGTTTTTGACTGCGTTAAGTGTTTTGTTCCGGGTCTAGCTAATTGTGGTGGTGGTGGTTTCAGTTTTAGGCTCTGTTAAGTGTTTTGTTCTCGGTCAATTACATTGTTATGTAGTTGGTTTCAGTATTTGACTGTGCTGGTGCTTTATTCTGGGTTTACTTCGTGATGGTGTGGTTTGCAGATTTAGGCTCTGCTGATGATTTGTTCTGAGTCTAGCTCATTGTGATGGTGCTGGTTTCAGTTTTATGCTCTGCTCATGTTTGGTCATGGCCTAGCACATTGTGATATAGTTGGTTTCAGTATGTAGTTAGTTCTGCTGGTGTTTTATTCTGGGTCTACTTCGGAATGATGATTGTTTCAGTTTTTGTCTCTGTTGGTGATTTGTTCTGGGTCTAGCTTATTCTGATTGTATTGGTTTCAGTTGTAGGTTCTGTTCGTGTTTTGTTCTAGGTCTATCTCATTCTGATTGTGTTGGTTTCATTATTTGGCTCTGCTGGAGTTATATTCTGGGTCTACTTCGTGATGGTGATTGTTTCAGATTTTGTCTCTGTTGGTGCTTTGTTCTGGGTCTAGCTCATTCTGATTGTATTGGTTTCATTATTTGGCTCTGCTGGAGTTATATTCTGGGTCTACTTCGTGATGGAATTGGTTTCAGTTCTAGCCTTTGTTCGTGTTTGTGGTGTTTTGTTCTGGGACACGCTCATTGGGATGGTGTTGGTTTCAGTACTTAACTCTGCTGGTGTTTTATTCTGGGTCTACTTCGTGATGGTGTTGGTGTCAGTTCTAGGCTTTGCTGGTGTTTTGTTCTGTGTCTACCTCATGACGGTGTTGGTATCAGTTCTAGGCGCTGCTGGTGTTTTATTTTGTATCTACCTCTTGATGGTGTTGGTTTCAGTTCTAGGCTTTGCTGGTGTTTTGTTCCGGGTCTACTTCGTGATGGTGTTCGTTTAAATGTTTGGCTCTGCTGGGTTTGTTCTGGGTCTAGCAAAATGGTGTTGGTTCCAGTATTTTGCTTCGCTGGTGTTTTATTCTGGGTCTACTTCGTGGTGGTGATGGTTTCAATTTTATGCTCTGTTGGTGTTTTGTTATGGGAAAAACACATTGTGATGGTGTAAGTTTCAGTATTTGACTCTCGTTGTGTTCTATTCTTGGTCTACAACGTGATGGTTTTGGAGTCAATATTTGGCTCCACTGGGTGTTTTGTTCTGGGTCTAGCTCATGTTGGTGGTGATGGTTTCAGTATTTGGCACTACTAGTGTTTTAATTGGCCAAGTTCATTGTGATTTTTGTTTGTTCCAGTAATTTACGCAACCAGTGTGTTGCTCTCGGTCGAGCTCATTGTGGTGATGTTGGTTTCAATATTTGGCACTTCCAGTGTTTTATTTGAACAAGCTCATTTAGGCGGTGTTGTTTTCAGTATTTGACTCTTCTGGTGTTTTGTTATTGGTCTCATTGTGGTGGTATTGGTTCCGTTTTTGCCGTACCAGTGTGTTGTTCTGGGTCTAGCTCATGTTGGTAGTGTTGGTTTCAATATTTGGCTCTTCCAGTGTTTAATGTGGTCATATTCATTAAGGCGCTGTTGGTTTCAGTATTTTGCTCTGCTGATGTTTTATTCTTGGTCTAGCTCGTTGTGGTGGTGTTGACTTCAGTATTTGGCTCTCAATGTTTAGTTATGGGTCTAGCTCATTGTGCTGATGTTTGTTTGGTTCTGGGTCTCATTGTGGTAGTATTGGTTTCCATTTTTGGCTTTACTGGTGTTTTACTCATGATCTTGTTCATTGTGGGGATGTTGGTTTTAGTTTTAGGCCCTGAAGGTGTTTGGTTTTGGGTCTACCTTATTGTGGATGGTGTTGGCTACAGTGTTTGGCTCTACATGTTTTGTTTTGGGTCTAGCTCATTGTGATGGTGTTAGTTTCAGTATTGGGCTCAGCGAGTGTTTTGTTCCAGGTGTTGTTTATAATTTTGGTGGTGTTGATTCCAGTATTTCGCTCTACTGGTATTTTGTTTTTGATCTAGCCCATTGAAGTGATCTTGGTTTCAGTGTTTGGCTCTCCTGGTGTTTTGTTCTGGGTCTCATTGTGGTGGTATTGGTTTCCATTTTTGGCTCTACACATTTTTAATTTGGTCAGGCTCGTTTAGGCGGTGGTTGTTTCAGTATTTGGCTCTACTGGTGTTTGGTTCTGGGTCTTATTGTGTTGGTATTTGTATATATTTTTGGCTCTACTGGTGTTTTATTCTTGGTATTGCTCATTGTGATGGTGTTGGTTTTAGTAAGAGGCTCTACATGTTTTGTCAAGCTCATTGTGCTGTTTTCGGTTTCAGTATTTGGCTGGTGTTTTATTCTAGGTCTACTTGTGATGGTGTTGGTTTCAGTTTAGGCTCCGCTGGTGTTTTATGTTTGGTCTAGCTCATTGAGGTGGTGTTGACTTCAGTGTTTGGCTCTACATGTTTTGATTAAGGTCTAGCTGATTGTGATAGTGTTTTAATCCGATAAGGGTTGAATCATGATTTTCAATTTTCGATTACTTGTCTGATAATGTAGGAAAACAGTAAAAACCTACACTTAAACCGCTAAACAGGAAGTTGCCCAACCGATTTCGTCGTCAGCACCACGGCATATCCCGCATAAGTTCGGGGTATACGAACAGGCCAGGTCATAAGCTACATATCGGTGGTGCGGCAGAGCGTTCACCAGCCGTGCTTCCGCTACAGTCCTAACCAAAATGAAAAGGGATATCACTGCGTAGGAGAACGAACCTAGCATTGGGCCTGGCCCGTCCGTATACCCTATTGGTTTTGTCCCATGTTGTGTTACGTTGAATGATGATGGGGCTCGGCAAGTGTTGCAGATTTCGTTGTTTGCCCTACCAGTCAAAATGTTTGAGGTTTTTCCATTGATATGTATGAGGTTGCTGTGTGGCTTCTACCAGTCCAAGCGTAGGTTTTATCGAGTGGTGTGTCTGGGACTTGGGCCTCAAATGTATAAGTCAAAGGGTTTTATTGTGATAACGGGATATCGCTCAAAATGAGAATTTACTAATTTCCGCATGACATTTCTCATTTCCGCACAAGGATTTCTAGTTTCTACTCTTCTAGAACGGTATCTTCCGAGCTTACCATGATCTTAAAGTCCTTCAACAGTCTCTCAAATTAGTACAGTCGAAACTTTTCGTTTGGCAAAGGGTTAAAGAGTATGTAGTATGTCCTCTATCATTCCACTCTTTTAAAAAATGGTTGATGGTTCTCTAAGTGGTATGTCATGTGTTTTAGAGTGGGCTTTACCATTCTAATGATTTGGGCTCAGCCATTGTAAAGTGTTGTTTTTACAAAGTATGTTTATGCAAATTATTCTGGCGCGATAAAGAGTTACGAACATCTATGGATATAGAATGTGATCGCATTTGTTCCAATTCATTAAATGTGACCCAAGACCCCTCCTCCCTCCTAGTTCGAATGAACCAGACGTAGATACATTCTACACAGTTACAGCTTGGATGATCCGAGTTACATCCCTCCTAAATAGTAATTTGGCTATTCAAGAATGGTTTGTTGGTTTCAGTTCTTGGCCTCCCTCAGTCGTGGGTTGTTTTCAATCTATTGCTATACACATTTTATGTTCTGGGGCTTGTCCAGTGATGTGTTGTAGTTCCTCTGATGCCATCTGTGGTATGCCTGTTTTATGTTCTGGGGCTTGTCCAGTGATGTGTTGTAGTTCCCCTGATGCCATCTGTGGTATGCCTGTTTTATGTTCTGGGGCTTGTCCAGTGATGTGTTGTAGTTCCCCTGATGCCATCTGTGGTATGCCTGTTTTATGTTCTGGGGCTTGTCCAGTGATGTGTTGTAGTTCCCCTGATGCCATCTGTGGTATGCCTGTTTTATGTTCTGGGGCTTGTCCAGTGATGTGTTGTAGTTCCCCTGATGCCATCTGTGGTATGCCTGTTTTATGTTCTGGGGCTTGTCCAGTGATGTGTTGTAGTTCCCCTGATGCCATCTGTGGTATGCCTGTTTTATGTTCTGGGGCTTGTCCAGTGATGTGTTGTAGTTCCCCTGATGCCATCTGTGGTATGCCTGTTTTATGTTCTGGGGCTTGTCCAGTGATGTGTTGTAGTTCCCCTGATGCCATCTGTGGTATGCCTGTTTTATGTTCTGGGGCTTGTCCAGTGATGTGTTGTAGTTCCCCTGATGCCATCTGTGGTATGCCTGTTTTATGTTCTGGGGCTTGTCCAGTGATGTGTTGTAGTTCCCCTGATGCCATCTGTGGTATGCCTGTTTTATGTTCTGGTGCTTGTCCAGTGATGTGTTGTAGTTCCCCTGATGCCATCTGTGGTATGCCTGTTTTATGTTCTGGGGCTTGTCCAGTGATGTGTTGTAGTTCCCCTGATGCCATCTGTGGTATGCCTGTTTTATGTTCTGGGGCTTGTCCAGTGATGTGTTGTAGTTCCCCTGATGCCATCTGTGGTATGCCTGTTTTATGTTCTGGGGCTTGTCCAGTGATGTGTTGTAGTTCCCCTGATGCCATCTGTGGTATGCCTGTTTTATGTTCTGGGGCTTGTCCAGTGATGTGTTGTAGTTCCCCTGATGCCATCTGTGGTATGCCTGTTTTATGTTCTGGGGCTTGTCCAGTGATGTGTTGTAGTTCCCCTGATGCCATCTGTGGTATGCCTGTTTTATGTTCTGGGGCTTGTCCAGTGATGTGTTGTAGTTCCTCTGATGCCATCTGTGGTATGCCTGTTTTATGTTCTGGGGCTTGTCCAGTGATGTGTTGTAGTTCCTCTGATGCCATCTGTGGTATGCCTGTTTTATGTTCTGGGGCTTGTCCAGTGATGTGTTGTAGTTCCTCTGATGCCATCTGTGGTATGCCTGTTTTATGTTCTGGGGCTTGTCCAGTGATGTGTTGTAGGTCCTATGATGCCATCTGTGGTATGCCTGTTTTATGTTCATATTATCACCTAGTTAAAATCTGGAGCTATACCATTTCTATTTTTTTGTTCTGGGTCTCAATGTTGCGTTGTTGATTTCGATGGTGGTGGTGGTGGTGGTATGTGGTGGTGGATTCAATATGAGGGTTTTACCAGTTTTATGCTCGGGGTTTCGCTCAGTGTGTTGGTATTGGTTTCATTCTTGGGTTATACAAGTGTTTTGTTCTTGGTATCAATGTGTTGTTGTTTGTTCCAATATATGGCTTAACTTGTTTAATGTTCTATGTCTGTTTGACATTGATATCCGTTAAAAGATAATCAGTGCAAGCATTACCTTAATCTTGGAACAAGCACCTTTAAATGGCTTATGGTTCGTCCAGTCGTTTGTGCTTTTGTTAGATTTTTCAAGACTTCTTATGAGAGACATGAAAAGAAGAAAATCGTTCTCGCAAGGAGAGTCCAGGATAACATCGCTTGTTCAACCTGTTCCTGAAAGCAAAATGGTGTGTCTGTCCCGTTTCTTTAGATATGGGCAGTAGAGCTTACAATGAGCTGTTTTCACAGCCTGCTCCTGCAAATTTATCCCACTCTAACAAAGTGTGCAAATGTATTTTGTTTCCTATTCCAATAACAAAAGAAAATCATAGCCTTCACCAGAGGTTGGGTGGTGTTGTGTAAGAATTTTGCCATTCAACTATTGCAGAGCTTATCAAGTGGTGTGAAGTATCAGAAAGGAGACCACTCTTAAACGTGTTCATTTCAATGGTTGTGGATTTCTTTTCAGGTGTTGTGTTGTAGGCTCCACCATACACCATCATTTGACCTGTATTAGTATTAAACATTTTAACAAATATTGCTCCATTTCAATTAAATCGGTATGATGCGGTCTATATTCGACTTTAAGTTCCATATTAGACCAGATAATGAATATGACTAGTGTCTACTGCTTTTACAGAGTTTGTAGTTTTATCCTATCAATTTATCCTTATGGTGAAAATAATCAATGCAATCAATGAAACAAGCTTATCAACAAACTGGTTTATGCGTTACTTTTACTGATTTTTTCGCCAGAAATAGATTGATTTGTTTAAAAAACTTGCATGCACGGAGTACATGTTAAAACTTTTAAATGATGCATGCTTCGTTCTGTAAAGCATTTATCTTATCTTGTCAACTATGTGAGACCGTGGTTAAGGTAGTGCACTTTAAACTCTGAGGTCCAGGTTTCGAGCCCTATTTATATATCTGGTATCATGACAGTCGCCTTTGGCAAGCCACTTCGGTCAGAGCCCTAGCCTAGTACTCGTGGATCCAGGAAAGCCGTAACATAACTGGAAAACACTGACACAGCGACATCATTTACACAAATATACATACAACGACAACTGTATGGAATGTGTTGATACTTCACAATTGTGTTCAAGACCATTATCTAAGGTCCCTGGCCAAGTTTCATATTTCTTGCTTTTAATATAAGCAAACAATGCAGCCTTCTTTATTTAGAAAATATTGGTTAAGTTTCCACATGCAAGTTCGTTTCTCAACAACTTTTGAAAGTAATCATTTGAATCTATGCACCTGTATTCAAAGACTTGTAAGGTCCACCGTCCCTGAAAAAATATATTTCACTGACTTATATCCCCTTCCGACAATATCGAATAGTCGAGCAATCTAATGGTAATGATCACACCTCAATACATATAATAAGAAGCAAGTTCTATATATTTCCCATCATACATCCAGTTGTTTTTATGACTCCCCCACTTATAAAGACAACGATTGTTGTTTTATCAACATTGATATCAAGACCAACCCCTTTTTTAAATTGCTCAATGCTTTTTATGCGCCGTTGTAGCTAAATGCCTGAGTCAGCGAATCTAGAAATGTCATCAGCAGACATTAAAACATTGAGAGCTTGAATTTAGTCTCTGACAAAATTCCACGGTTATCTTACTATTGAGGTAAATAACAAAATCATTGATGAACACGGAACATTGTATTGACTTCCATTACACCCTTCTTAAGTTCCAATTAATTCGATATTTGAAAAAAAATGTTAGTCCATCTCCTTTAATTTGCTGTTTATTTATCTAAGTGTATGCAAGAATTTAAGGGAGATTCCCTTGATTTGCATGGCATCAGAAGATTTGTGAAGACGTACGCTATCGAACGCCTTTTTAACCCATTACCAAACAATAACAACAATTGACCAGTTTGTTGCAGACGACTCTGGAAAACATTGCGGGAAAAGGAGAAATCGCTCTTAACGACCAATTTCTCTTTATTCAACAATGTTTTTCTGTCCTACCAGAAGAGTATTTTTCAGTTTCATCACATTTTGAAATATCGTCTGCAATCTCTTTTAATTTGGGACAGTCGAATTAAAAAAATTGCGTTTGGTAAAGGGGTTAAAGACAATAATATTTTTTTAGTTTTCTAGATGTATCATGATGGGCAGTGGTCCTATCTAATAGTATGCTTCCTGAATTACGGACTGAACTACCTCACTTGTACGGCTAAATTGTGTCACAGTTCTGATTTGCCAAATGGTTTCCAGGTTTTGTTTTTAGCTTTGACTGTTGTTTTCGCACCACGAAAGATGGTTTGATCTATATTAATGAGCGTCTATACCTTTGTTTTTCACTGTTAGTTCCACTTTCTAATGGCTTATTCCGCACATGTTTACAGAACTCGCAGAAAATGGGAGAGGTGCTTTATATCGCTCTTGTAAAGTGGTGAGGGGGCTTTATACCACCCCTCGGATATTTGCTCTCCCGGACACTTTCCCCTTATTCGATATGGGGCGGAATTTTGCCTCTCTTACCGTAATGTAGAGTGCGGCCGTTTGCCCGCCTTCCCTTATCACCTTTTTAGTTTGTATGTAAATTTTAATAACAATGTCTCATGAATTACTTGGGTTCTCTTCGGCCAAGGCGAATGTTCGGGAATCCTGTTTATCTCCAGACAAAACGTGCTTTTGGGTCTTCGTCTGTATGTCTTGGTGACGTTGCGCCAGTAGAGCAATATCATCCGCGAAGTTTTTGTAAAGGTCCACTTAAGTCCCCTGACTGAACCTGGTAGTTTTCCTCATAAGCTAGATTATCTCAACACAGTAACTTTAAGTTCGAATTCCATTGATAGATCGAAGGATCATGTTTTGTGTGGCCCATTTCTATTTAAGGATGTTTGATAGCAAATTGTTATAAATTAAAAGAAACATTTATACATCAACTTAATCGCCTTTACGTACAAACTGTGTGTATGAAATTGATTTACCAGAGGTGGCTATAAATAGTCACATAATCTGCGTAATCTACAATAACGGATACCACTAAGAAGTGAGTACTGCAAATGACTGCATAATATGAACCTACTTATCTCTGTCATACAATTTTATTGTCCTAGAGCTTGTCATTGTAAAGGGAACATGTCCCCTCTTTGATGACTTCACTTCGGCACTAAGAAAACTAGATGTCTCTGATATTGGGATACATGGATATTTATTCCATTGCTGTTTTAGCAAAAAAAACTCACATATTTGGTTATAAACTTCAAAAACTAATGAAAATTCAAGATTTAAATGCCGAATTCACACTTGATGTAATCTATGGTTATGAATAAATTGTGTAGGTGAGAATAATTGGAAGTATTTGGGTGTATTTGGGAATACCTTGGTATAATTTGGAGTATTTAGGTGGATTTGGGAGTATTTGGGTTTTTCGTGCTACCGTGTTATTCAGACGCTTTACTAATCAAAAGAAGCGTCTGCTAGACACAGAAAATGTTTACGCAATTTCTACAAACTTGCGATCGCTGTCCAAGTGTTTCCAGATAGTTTCAACATGTGACAACTTTCTGTAATTAGCAAATAGTTAACATTTAGACACATGATTAACATTGGAAAGCTTTTCAAGACCTGGTCACCATTTAGAACCCTTGTGATGATGACTTCCAATGTCGCTACGCTAGAGACCCTTCATTTTGACAACTTGGCTCTGAAGACTCTGCCAATCGACAAGGAAAAGGAAAACTTCACCAGAGAGGTAATGTTAACATTATTTTTGGTTTGCATTCCAACGGAGTTGATACTCATGAAATTATGTCCTGTTTTCTGTTTGTTTTGCAGGTAAAACGGGGAGGCGGGGGGCAGTTGTTTAAATTTGGCTTCTTTCTCACATTGTTTTGTTTGTTTTTATATTCATGCACATGCCTAAGTCTTGAGCGTTACAGTACATGCTCCCTGGTAAACCTACCAATACGAGGCTTTGAAATTAATGTGTTTTGCTAAGGGACACTCAATTGTTAAATAGATGATCACCATCAAAGATCAAACTCGGCTTTGTTTGTTTAATTTGTTTTACATTGATTGTGAAGGAGGCTTATTTAAGCCTATCAAGTCATTCTTGATGACGGCTTCCTGGATAATTCACCAGTACTCGCGTCCATTTGTGGGTTAGTCCCAGCAATTTTTACCTCGCCTAACAGGGATTTGAACCCTTGGCACAAGAGGCCGACGCTCTACCACTCTTGCACCACTATTTTGGTTTCTTTCTTGGGTGCACATTGTTTTGTTTATTCTTATATCAATGTAAAGGCCTCAGATCTAGGCTAGAAAATTTGTCTTGCTAAAAGACACTCCATGGTTAAATAGATGATTGCCATCGCGGTTCGAATTCCGGTCAGCCAGTCCCTAGTCCATCATGTTCTTCTTCTTCTTCTTTTTCTTCTGCCATTACTGGTCACATTCAACATATTGAATATTTTACCAGGTATGTGTGTGCGCATGATAGAGGTAGTAAAAAAGTTAAAAGAGTGAAGTATATACAGGGTGAAGATAAAAGACAAAGATGAAGTTAGGCATAGGTGGTGGCTAGTTGGGCACGGAAGGCCTCAACTGAGCCTGCTGACTGGACTTCATATGGTAGTAAGTTCCAATCTCTGATGGTTCGAGGATAGAAGGACTGCTGGTGGGAGAGAGTGCTGGCGTAGGGGACTGCATACGAGAGGGTGCTGTTAGTTCTGCTCTGTCTGGTTGGTTTCTGTAGGTTGTTTGCTGGGTCGATGGCTATTTTTTCACAGATGATTTTGTATAGTAGAATTAATCTAGATTGTTTTCTTCTATGTTCAAGGCTGTTCCAATTGAGTGATTGTATCATGTCGGAGACACTGGAGCGGTTGTGGTAGCGGTGGTTGACAAATCGAGCTCCTCGTCGTTGGACCATTTCTATTTTTTATATGTCGCCTTTTTAGTATGGGTCCCAACAGCTTGCATACTCTAATGTTGGTCTTACCATGGCTTTGTAGGCAGTTTCTTTGGTTTTTGTAGAGGCTATATTTAGGTTTCTTCTTAGGAAGCCGATGGTGTTACTTGCTTTATATGTGATGTTTGAAATGTGCTGGCCCCAATCGAGTGTGCTGTTGAAGGTGCATCCTAGGTATTTAGCTGAGGTGACGTGTTTAAGGGTGTGGTTATGCAGGAGGTAGTTGTGGATGATTGGTTTCCTTTTTTGTGTGATGGATAGGACCTCGCATTTGTTGGGGTGAAATTCCATCTTCCACTTGGTCTCCTAGGAGGCGAGTTTGTCCAGATCCGCCTGGAGGCGGTGGCAGTCACTGTTTGATGCTACTGTCAGGTATGCTATGGTATCATCAGCAAATAGTCTAACAGTAGATCCTAGCCCTTCCTGGATGTCGTTTATATAGAACAGGAACTGGGACGGCCCAAGTACAGAACCCTGGGGCACGCCGGACTCTACATTGACTGGGTCTGAAAGTTGTCCATCTAGTGCAACAGTCTGGCTTCGGTCCTGGAGGAACGCCTTGATCCATCTGTTTGTGAGGCCCTGGATGCCATAGTGGTGAAGCTTATGTAGCAGTAGGCAGTGGCTCA
Organism: Cerastoderma edule; assembly: GCA_947846245.1. NCBI lineage: Eukaryota > Metazoa > Mollusca > Bivalvia > Cardiida > Cardiidae > Cerastoderma > Cerastoderma edule. The sequence goes on from OX401409.1 coordinate 38,131,118, forward strand.
CTTTATCAAATGCTTTATGGCACTGCAGACTCCACATGTCATTATTGTTTGGTGATGAATTAAGAATTTTGTTGTTGCTTTTGTCTTTTTAGGTGAAGGATGCCTGTTTTTCATTGGTCAAACCTGATCCAGTTGAAAATCCAGTTCTGGTTGCCTATTCCGCGAGTGCCATGAAGTTACTGGATCTGAATGAAGATGAAATGAAGAGAACCGACCTAGTCGAGTATTTCAGTGGCAACAAGTTATTACCTGGATCACAAACAGCCGCCCATTGTTATTGTGGACATCAGTTTGGCTACTTTTCTGGGCAGCTCGGAGATGGAGCTGCAATGTATGATTTTTATCTTAACCCTTTACAAAACGCCAATTGTTCGACTGTCCCAAATTGAAAGAGTTTGCAGACAAAATTTCAAATGTGAAGAAATTTCAAAACAAACAGCTGATAGGGCAGAAAACATTGTGGGAAAAGGAGAAATTGCTCTAAACAAGCAATTTCTCCTTTTCCCACATTGTTTTTCAGAGTTGCCTGCAACAAACTGGTCAAATGTCACTATTGTTTGGTGATGGGTTAATGCATATTGATAAGCATTTGTTTTCTAGAGTGCTTGATAGTTGATGGTGTTTTTGAGACTGAAAACTTATGTTGTAAATATGAATTATGGTCCTTTTAATCACTCAATACTTTTTTTAATTTGATAGGTTGAGATGTGGATCAGAAAATGGTCTCAATTTATGTGATGATATCAAAGTCTTTAAAAACTTCGAGAATTTTGAAAAATAATTTCAAGATATTTGTCAGATTAAAAATGTTCCTTGAATGTGAAAATGCTTTTCAATAGTTCAAAAAATATCTGGCTTGGTCATTTTTCAAAACCCTGTTTCAATACATTCAAGGGGCTTTTCTGTTTGTGGTTTGGCAAAGGTGACAAGCCCAAATCATTAAAAATTCAACCTTACTTCAGTAAGAAACTTGGTAAGCTTTGGTGGCAGAATTTATTTGAACTTTTACTTACATATTTCAAAACCATTCTGTGGTAGTATTGATTAAGTAAATCTATTGAGTCCTTGAAAAATTACAATTTTGGTCCAGCTTGTAATTTATCAAATAAGGGTGTTGCCTATTTTCTTTTTCATTGTTACGAAAAAATGAAATCAATTTTGTCAGTGGATGCTGCCCCTTTAATTGTTTTGAATTCTATCCTAGTAAAGAGAGGGATATAAGGTCATCTACACCATCTTCAAAATGTTTAGGATTTTTCGTTCTGTTTAAAAGTCTGTGCCCATGCATTTGCTTTTGTCTTTTCAAACTTGTTATCACATTAGACATAGATGTAAGGTTTCCAACATAGTTAATTAAAAACTAATATTGTTTTTAACAGGTAATGTGTTATTGTTTACCTGTTAAAATGTCATTCACAGAATGTTTTTTTACAGGTAATTTGTTATTGTTTACTTGTAAAAAACTATGGAAGGTTTTTAACAGGAAATTTGTTATTGTTTACCTGTTAAATACTAATTTACAGAATGTTTTTTACAGGTACATGTAATTTGTTATTGTTTCCTGTTCCTAGGTATTTGGGAGAAGTAGTGAACAAGGCAGGTGTTCGCTGGGAGATACAATTAAAGGGGGCAGGCCAGACACCCTACTCTAGGCACTCGGATGGAAGGAAAGTTTTACGCAGTACAATCAGAGAGTTCCTGTGTAGTGAGGTCTGTATTGGAATCAACGCTCTCATAACCAGTTAACCCATTACCAAACAATGACGACATTTGACGACTCTGGAAAACATTGTGGGAAAACAAGAAATTGCTCTCAATGAGCAATTTCTCCTTTTCCCACAATGTTTTCTGCTGGGACATTCGAACATTTAGCGTTTGGTATAACCTTAAAGTTCTAGTTACATGTAATATATGTACAAATAGATTTGTCTTTCTATAAAAGATAGACTCGCTGCTGACATATGGTATACAGATAGTTCTGCCTTACTTGGCCAGCCCTTGTGGGAAGTTTAGAATGGGGTCAAATCATGCAGGGCATTGCCCAGATAATTTTAGATCGTTCAATATTTTCAAATATCTGATTCTATAGATTGAATGGCATAGGACAGGTCATAAAAACACTTAAAAACTCTGTAATTTGTTCTCATATGTTTTCATATGATACCCTAATTAGAAGAAAAAGCTGTTGTAGATATGTTGCCATGATAAAGAATATGTGGAAAGGAAACATTTATACATTATTGGAAAACATTTTATGTAGAAATGATTGGTTGATAAGTTTCGATGCACTATGTCACATTATTGCATATATTTTCCAAAACCAGGCCATCCACAATCTGGGTATACCCACTACACGTGCCGGTACATGTGTTACATCAGACACCAGAGTGGTCCGCGATATTTTCTACACTGGAAATCCAATACGGGAGAGGTGCTCAGTCGTGTTACGTATGGCTCCAACATTCTTAAGGTATTTTCCTGTTTTATTTTTGTGTATTCTACATGTAAAACATTCTGAATGCCAATTAAGCCACCTTATGGGAGAAAAGGGGGTTACCGGTCTTCTACTCACCCTAGTGTCAGCATCAGTATTGACCAACACTCATAACATGACTGGAAGACTTTTGCAGATCAAACTACTGAAACATAGACTACTTGTGTGTAATGTCAAAGTCTGCTAGCAGTAATTCCTGATTTATACCCTTTTGACTTTGACATTTTTGTCTAAGGTTTTCATAAGATGTAATAGCTCAAACCACCTTAATTGACTTTTGTGACACTGGAGTGATGGGTTTGATTCCCTCGAGGAATTGGCTCCAATTGACAATTTGTCATTAATGAAAAAACTTCAAGAAAGCGGAATTGGGAACAATTAATCTAAGTTTTAAGAACTTGTTTCACAATCACTATAAAATGTGCAAGTGCAAAGGGCATATTGCATAACTCTATCATAGTTGTTTACAGAATTGTTTAACCTTATATATGTACTTGTCAAAGTTTGAATGCAGTACAGGAACTTGGATACTATCAACATACATTGGTTATGCTAAACATTTTCTTCTGCTTACTTGGTATCCTATAAAGAGTGACTTCTGACTAGAGACAGAGTGATTAATTCTTTGTTATATGATTAAATCTTCAGGTTTGGTTCTTTTGAAATTTTCAAACCAATGTCTGCCGATACAGGCAGGAAGGGACCCAGTGTTGGGAATGAGCAACTATTACGACAGATGCTGGACTACGCCATTAAAACATTCTATAAAGAGGTAAATAGCTATCAATGAAATTGTTGCAATGACTCCATCAAGACAGCTGCACCATTTATGCAATAAACAAGAATTGTTCAGTTCTTCTATATCATGACTATCAATAGGTATACAACCACTTAACTGGTTTTCAATAGAGTTCTATGTTTTTTTTTACAGCTTTAGAGATTTCATTGAAATTTAAGTTACAAAGTTATTGTCCCATTATTTCAAATAGCTCATTTGTGCCAACCTTTCGAAAAGCCCCTCACTCATATGACCAGGCACTGACCTTTTTCAAACACAAATATTTCTAATAAAAAAAAATGGAAGAAAAGTATTGTTGCCTTCATTGAAGTTGGGGAGCCAAATAAGTTTCTAAAAGAAAAAAATGCTTGGGTAGAGTGAGTCAAAACATATCACATGATTGACTGATCAAGCTAGGGAAGCTGGAATGGATGAGGCCAAATAAGTTTACTATTTTCCCTATATGCCATCATGTTTTTTTGTTTGAATAGTGTGAGATAAGTAGCATGAAGGGGTCCTGCGTGGCCCAGTGGTGAAGGTGGCAGACTCTGAACTCAGGTGTCCCGGGCTCAAGCCCCACCAACACCTCTGGTTTCATGGATGTGTTCTTTGGAAAGGCACTTCAGAGTCCTACCCTAGTAATGGCAAATCCAGGAAAGCTGTAACATAACTGAAAAAATCATAAAAGGCCACAGCGCTAAATACCATACCAAAAAAAGTCACATGAAGCGATAATGTATGACAAGCTATATTTAGATTTCAGCACAATAGGAGTCTTTTTGTTAAAGTATTTTTGTTTGTTTTTCACTTGATTTTCCTTGTTGATTTGCTTTTTTTAAAAAGGTATTTTTGTTTGTTTTCCACTTGATGTTTCATCTTTATTTGCTTCAGATATGGGATGCCCATTCTGCAGATAAGGAAACCATGTATTTTGAATTCTGGTCTGAAGTAACTCGACGGACAGCCCGACTAGTAGCAGATTGGCAGTGTGTTGGGTGGTGCCACGGGTATGTTCGATATATCATTGTGCCTTTCAGCAAGGAAATATTTTACCTTTTATGTTTAACCCGTTACCAAACATCAAACTTTCAACTGTCCCAAATTGAAAGAGTTTGCAGACAACATTTCAAACTGTGATGAAATTGAAAAGTAATCTTCTGATAGTGTAGAAAAAAAATTGTGGGAAAAGGAGAAATTGCTCATTAAGAGCAATTTCTCCTTTTCTCACAATGTTTTCCTGAGCCGGCTTCAACAAACTGGTCAGATGTTGTAATTGTTTGGTAATGGGTTAAAAGCACTTTATGCTCTTTAAAACAGCAACTTTGCCAGAATGTTTGTCTTTAGGGTTTGAAGTTAAGCTTATAAATATGTTAATAGTTAACTGTTATTAAGTATCTTAAACATTAAGAGTTTTGAGAACACAAGTATGCATTCCAGGGTTTTCAAAGCCCTCTTGTTTGATTCAAGACATATAACCCAACTTCTATAATGACAACATACTTCTGTGTATTGGATTTCATGTAAAACTTTCATTTTGTACCCTTCTACCCTTGACGGATATGTTATTCCTCCAGTTGAGAAGAATTTTATTATGAACTACTTTTTATTCGCTACAAAGTTATTGCTAACATTTCCAAAAGCAGGGAAAAACCTAAGTCCACAGTATTAATTGACCTGCTTACCATTCGCAATCAAACTCCACTTCTGTTAGCAAAATCGACAAAAGTTCCAGGAGATATTGTTGTAAAATTTTACTATATATAGCAATTTGTGAATATATTCTTATTGAATACATAGCAAGATTATATTTGATATCAAAATAAGGTCTTCCTGTTACCTACCTAAAGACTCAGATCTATTGCTTTCAAGCATCCTAAAGTTATTAACTTTCACAATTGGGCTGTGTGGTTAAACTGCATTAGTATAACTGAAAAGTTGTTGATGTAGTGTTGAACCAATTTTTGAACTGCATTACTCAGCCATGTTTTTTACGAGATGATGGCTACCTTTTTTGATCTAGTAACTTTTTCAACCAATTTTGAAAAGAACAACATAAATATGAGTCTGCACCTGCAGGGCAACGCTCTTTTTTTTTTTTATTATTGCTTATTTCACATATTTTAACAACCATCTTAACCCTGTTCCAAATGCCAAATTTTCGACCTTCATAATCTGAAAGAGTTTGCAGATGACTTTTCAAAATGTCATTAAAATAATATTATGATAAGGCAGAAAAAATGTGGGGGAAAAAAAAAAAGAAATTGCTCATTACAAGCAATTTCTCCTTTTCCCACAATGTTTTTCAGAGTTGTCTGCAACAAACTGGTCAAATGACGTCATTGTTTGGTATGGGTTAACAAAGAAATGAGTTGTTATGCATGTAATGGTTAAATATTTTCAGTGTTTTGAATACTGACAACATGAGCATTATGGGTATCACCATTGACTATGGTCCATTTGGCTTTCTGGACAGATATCAACCAGACTTTATTTGCAATGCCTCTGGTAAGTACGAAATGTACACTGTATAGTTTTGCCTGACTCATTAATGATTGAGAAAACCAAAGAAGAGATTGGTCGAGTCTAGAAGACCCACCAGTATTATGCAAGCCAGCTCTCTCAGCAAAGACGCTAGAGACCATAAAGAAAAGACATACATACTGTTAATTAAAATCTTGTCTGAGAGGGACCTATTTATTCCGAACTAGGATATCTAACCATGTGGCCAAGGAGACTACTAACATGACCAAAACAGTCTTTGAATGATACTTTTTGAAACATGTCCTATTGATCAACTCTGCTGAATCAGATTGCTGCCATAATAAGATAGTAGATTATGATTTTTCAACTTTGCTTTAATAATTTCAACTATGCTTTGAAAAAATCATTAAATGCAAACTCAGGATAGTAGTTCATGATATTTCAACTCAGTTTTAAGACAAGCTTTTTGTCCAACCCGGTATCCCTAGATTGTATTTCTAGAATCAAGTTGATTATTACGTTCTGCTGAATAAGTTGCTCCCCTGAGCTAGAAAAAAATACATGTGAATAGATTGAAAAAAAGCAATTTCTCCTTTTGCCACAATGCTTTTTGAAAGTTGTCTGCTTTCAGACGCAAAGATTTTGCTTTAGGTGATAATGTGTTAAGCTAGATTCTCTATTTGACACACAGATGATGGTGGTCGTTACACTTACCAGAAACAGCCTGAAATCTGTAAATGGAACTGTAAAAAGTTTGCCGAGGCTATACAGATGGTCCTGCCACTAGCGAGAACTGAACCAGAGTTACAACGGATATTTGACAACGCCTTTAGCGACCAGTATACCAGTAAAATGAGGAAAAAGGTAATGTAATATCTACAGTACTTATATTGATCTTTAGTTTTGTCTTCTTCACTTTCTTTAAAGATTAAGCAATTGGTAATTTGGATGGAAGATTGATATTAATTTGTTTGTTATCATCCTTATTTTGCTTTGCTTATATTAAAAGATAAAATGTGGGCAACATTGTTGCAGTGGTAGAGTGTCAGCCATCATACCGATGGTCCAGGGACCAATCCCCGTTTGGAGAGGGGAAAATTGTCGGGACTTACCTATAAATCGGCGTGAGTACTGGTTTAGTATCCAGGAAGCATTCATTGAGAGTGAATTTAAGAAGCTTCAACCTTCTGTCACAATAGACGTAAGATAAATAAGTGTGAATTAAAAGATCTTTATTTAATCCAAGTCTTAAATGGAACCCAATGGAGAGGCATTTAAAACAATTGCACATTCCTTAAATGATGACAAGAATGATTTTTACTGCTTTTGTCCGTTTAAAAATTTGATTTTGGAATATTACTTTGACCCTCATCCATCATAATAAATTCATATAAAATTTCTAAAAATAATCACTTGACATGCTAAATGATAGAATATGTAAAAGTAAATAATTTTCAAGGATAAATGAAGCAGAAGTATAAAAAACATAGGAAGTAATTGTATTTTTTTTTGGGGGGGGGGGGGGGGGGGGGGGTATTTAAAGTTTTTTATTGTCTCTCTAACCAATTGGGATATAGGGATTTCCTGATGCCTTAACATATAGGAGCAACTGCTCTGTTGTTTTCTATTGTTAATGGAAAGAAGATACAATAACAACTTTTCCAAGACACAACTAATTACTTTGTTTTACCTATTTTTCAGTTTGGTTTATTAAAGAAGTCACTCCCTGAAGATGAGTAAGTTTCAAAAGAGGTTGTTATCTACCCTACACCCCTATTAATCAAATTATTAGTTATGATTTGGCTGAAAGCATGAGGAATAGATACAGAGGTTGAAGATGACTCAATTTAAGGATAGGATGTTAAACATTGCTGTGAAAGGAGAAATTGTGCACAAATCCCAAAACTCCTTCATGGCCAATTTTTAGAATTGCATCTCTATTTTATTTTAGAAAATCTACTTCAAGTACTTACAACATTGGATTGAAACTTAACAATCTTCCCTCTTTGGATCTACAAAATCCATTTAAAGTTTTTTTTTCTCCATAAGTTCTGATCCCTATACCTATTGAAGGGAATGGATTCAAACACTTTTGGCCTGACCCTCGGCGTCACAAGTTTTACTTAGACTTACATTTGAAAACCCCTCCATACTGTAAGGCCTGTAAGCTTTCATATTTCAGTCAGATAAACTCTTTCCTTGGATTCACAAGTGCAATGCTAGGACTCTGAACTGTCTTTTTGGGGACACTCCCATGAAACCCATTCTGGTAAAGGGGCTTGAACCCAAGACCCCCTGGTTAAACTGAGCAGACCCTAGGTGTTTCAAGTTTTACATACCCTTACATTTGGAAAGCTCTTTAAAGTTTAAGGACTAGAGCTTTCATATATCAGATATATAACCTCTTCTACAGGGTTAACCACTACATAGCTATAGGGCTCAAAACTGTCTTAAGGACATTCCCAAAAGACATAAGTAGCTGGTTGGGCTTTAACAAATGACCCAAAGGTTAAAAGCCCACTACCTTAACTACTTGGCCACACTGGACCCCTTTGATGGCACAACATCCTCTGATATTTGTTATTGCCAAAGCAACCTTACTATGATGTACCAAATTACAATAATCAATTACATAATCAAATGAAATACAAGGTAGCATAAACAGTTAACTCCTCTTGAAAGTGGTTGCAATAATCCTTTTGTGGATACTGTTGGTTGATTTATATTCTGAGTCACATGATTTTCATTTTCATGTAATTTTCAAGGTTTGTATTTATTTCTTCAGGGAGCTTGTAAAATCTTTTCTGAAGACCATGGAAGAGACGGGGTCTGATTTCACCAACTGTTTCAGGGGATTGAGTTGTCTCCCTTTACCAGGATGTACCAATTTCGAGGAGAAAAAGTCGGAAATGAGAGCCTACCTGGTGTCCCAATGTTCAACTGCTGAGGAGTTGAAGAAATCTTTCAAACCGAGAATGGATCCAAGGTCTCTAGCTTTATTAAAGTTACCAAAAGCCCTTAAACATTTTGTCTATAGTAGCTTAGCAGAAATCTGCTCCCTTTTTCAACAAAGCATTTTGGTCTTTAGCTTGTAATTTAAGACTTCCTCTAGTTATTTATGGAAGAGGGGCTTTCAAACCTTAATCAATTCTTCAAATGCAATCAATGTTATAAACAATAAACTTCTTTTCTTCTAGTTAGAAATAGAAATCATTAAAATGAAATTAAGTTATCCAGTTGAGACCATTGAAACGAAGTGAGAAATATCAAGCATTTTCTGTTGAAGCAGTAGTTAAATAAATCTGAAGCAGAGTGAAGTTTTGTCTTTGAACTAATTGAAATTAAGCAAGGCATTATTCGGGAATCATTAGTTATAAAGATAATGCTTGTTCATTAAACCTTTAATTCTGACCTGCATATCATTAAATTATACCCATTTGTTCATACAAGTTGCATCTTGAATAATTGCATATAAGTATACATACTAACACACTATGAAAGAAGCAGTGTTGTTTCTTGAATGTCCGTCGTCTGTCGTGCGTGCGTGTGTTCGTGCGTGCGTCGTCAACAATTTCAGCGTTTACACTCTAGAAGCCACATTTTTGGCCCATTCTTCCTGATACTTGCTCAGGATGTTTACCTTGATAATATCTTGATCGAGTTCGATCATGGGTGGGGTGGGGTCAAAAAGTAGGTCACTAGGACAAAATGGTAGTAAAATCTTGTTTACGCTCTAGAAGCCACATTTTCTGCCTAATCTTGATCAAACTTGCTCAGACTGTTAACCTTGATGGTATCTTGATCGAGTTTGTCAAATTTTTGAAAAACCTTGTTTACAGTCTAGAAGCCACATTTTCTGCACACAAATCTTTGAAAAATATTGTTTACACTCTCGAAGTCACATTTTCTGACCAATCTTGATAAAAATTGCTCAGACTGTTAACCTTGATGGTATCTTGATCAAGTTCGAACATGGTTAGTGTGGGGTCCAAAAGTAGGTCACTAGGTCAAATCTTAGAAAAATCTTTTTTACATTCTAGAAGCCACATTTTCTGCGCAATCTTGATAGAACTTGCTCAGAATGTTAACCTTGATGATATCTCTATCTCGATAGAGTTTGATCATGGGTGGTGCGGGGTCAAAAAGTAGGTCACTAGGTCAAATCTTTGAAAAATCTTGTTTACACTCTAGAAGTCACATTTTCTGCCCAATCTTGATAAAACTTGCTCAGACTGTTAACCTTGATGGTACCTTGATTAAGTTCGATCATGGGTAGTGTGGGGTCAAAAAGTAGGTCACTAGGTCAAATCTTAGAAAAATCTTGTTTACACTCTGGGAGCAACATTTAAGGCCCATTCTTTATCAAACTTACTCAGGATGATAACCATGATGATATCCCGATCGAGTGTGATCATGGGTGGGCTTGGGTAAAAAGTAGGTCACTAGGTCAAATCTTAGAAAATCTTGTTCACACTCTAGAAGCCACATTTTCGACCCAATCTTGATCAAACTTGCTTAGAATGATAACCTTGATGATATTTCAATAGAGTTCGATCATGTGTGGTGTGGGGTCAAAAAGTAGGTCACTAGAGAAATATTACCTTGATGATTTCTTGACGGAATTTGATCATGGGTGGGGTAGGGTAAAAAATGTCACTAGGTCCACTCTTTGAAAATCTGGTTTACACATTAGAAGCCACATGTCAGGATGTTTACCTTGATGATATATTGATCAACTTCGATCATGGTTAGGTGGAGTCAAAAAGTAGGTCAGTTCTGCTTCAAAATGGCATATTATGTTTTCTTGATGATATGTGGGTCGAATTAGATCATAGAAGATGGGATGGGTTTAGAAAAAAAGTCACTATGTCACATCATAAATTACTATTGTTTACAATATTATGGTAAAAAATTCGACCCAATCTGTCTGGAACTCGCTTTCTCTTACCCTTCAAAGTTTCTTAGAATATTTGCATAAGTTTGATAAATCTTGTTTACATTCTAAAGGCAACACTGTTTGTACAATGTATATCGAAGAGGTCTACAGCTTGATTTTTTATGACATCCAGAGTGCTGATCAAACTTGCTCAAAATGTTAACCTTGATAATATCTTGATTAACTTTGATCATGGGTGGAATGGAATCAAAGAGTAGTTCACAAAGTCAAATCTTAGAAAACACCTGTTTACACTCTGAAAGCTACATTTTCAGCCCAATTTGATCAAACTTGCTGAAAATGATCAACCTGTTATATCTCAACCAAGTCAGTTTATGAGTAACTTGGGGTCAAAAGTAGATCACTGTCAAATTTAGACAAATCTTGTCCATTACTCATGTGTAACATTGTTGTAACCAACACTTTACAAGTGTCAGGTGAGCGATCCAGGACCTCTTGTTAATTGTTATTATCACATGAAAGCATACATTCAAGAACACTATAAAGGAAGGAGTGGTTGTTTTTTAATTGTTCAATAATTGCATGCAAGGATACATTGGAGAACACTATAAAGGAAGAACTTTGTTTGTTTGTTACAGACAGTTACAGATGTTTGTGCAGTTGATGCAGACTAACCCCGGTGTCCTTCCTATGCTGGGCAGTAGATTTGCTGCTATTTCACAAGAACTAGACAGGATGGAAAAATTGGAAGAATTAAATGTAAAGTTAACCCTTTACCAAACGTCAAACTTTTTACTGTCTCAAATTGAAAGAGTTCTCAGATAACATTTCAAAATGTGATGAAATTGAAAACAATCTTCTGATCGGGCTGAAAACACTGTGGAAAAAGGAGAAATTGCTCGTTAAGAGCAATGTCTCCTTTTCCGACAATGTTTTACAGAGTCGTCTGCAACAAACTGGTCAAATGTCATTTTAATTTGATAATAGTTAAATCAATGTTTTGTTAATAACCCTTTCACTTATATTGTTGAAAAATCTGAAGGAAATTCTGTGTCACACATGTTTAAATTTGTAAAGGATCTAGGACAAGACATTCATGATACCATATAAACTGCCACATTGAATAATCTGGGGTTGAGAAACAAAATTACCCAATATGAAATTAGATGTATTTGTTGAGATTATAGATATTTACCTGTGCAAGATTTCTTGCACTTAAAAACTGATAGAACAAACAACACTGCTCCAGGGAGGGAATTTCCTCTTAGAATTGTCCTTTTTTTTGTAAATGTGGTAAGAAATCTTACTTTGATCAACATTTTGGGCTTATTTCGGGTATATTATGAAGTTGTGTATAAGTCTGTAGTCAGGCAGAATTTTCATCATAAAAAGAATCAAATATTTTCAACCATAACTTTTTGGTCAACACAGTGTATGTAAACAAATGGGTTGTTGATAAACATGCTTGATTTAAGAGCATGATTTTTAAAACAGGAAACCCCTTTATTTAATTCATTCTATTTGTGAGAATTTGTAGTTCATTTTTCATGACTTTAATCTATAAAATATAAGTAATTCATAGATTGTTCAGCTATTGTTATATATTCATCACCTTTATGTCTGCTTTAAATATCTTTCTATAAATGGTGTATTTCCAGTCACTGACTAATAGTAAAAAAGCAGAGAATGATGGAGCTTTATGGGACAAATGGATTGAAACTTATGTTACCCGATTAAGTGAAGAGGTAGAGGGAGTAGATGATTGTAGTAAAGCCAATGATGAACGTGTCTCTGTGATGAATGCTACCAATCCAAAGTAAGTCAAAATTATTATCAACTGCCGCGATTACAGAAACGTGGAGAAGCTGTCCTTCACTCTAAATTTCTTTAAAGAGATTTCCTTGGTATTCTTGTACAGAGGTACTCTCCTGACTGACTTACAGAATGTCCATTGTTCTACCTGGCTTGAGAAGCCCATAGTTGCAGTTGAGTGAGGGGTCGTCCTTCATCAATAAGAGCTAGTCATCGCATCATAACTTCATTAATGTTGATGGGATGTAAAACCCCATTTACAATAATAAAAAAATGTCTGTACAGCCTGATGCTCGGGGCATTCTTGATGGAATGATAATAGTGTAGGTCCCCGGTGGGAGGTAATGTTGGTGATTTTCTGGGTGTTCCAGTGTGTTTTTTACTTTGTTTTGTCACACTGGATTTGTGGTGACTAGATGGAATTTAAAAAAAAAAAAAAACATGTTTAGTTCTGGTATTTTGTTATCTATGAAGATCAGGGGAACAGAACAGGTCCATTATTGCTTCTTAATTAATTTTAGTAAACTGAAACAAGAGAAGAACATAGTCCTTCTATTAAGCATTTATTTCAAAGTGTTTATATTGATGTGACACATACTTTTGCCTTATCTTATTTAGAAATGAATTGAATATTTGTAAGGTGTATTTCATCATCTGAGATTTACCTGAATTTAAAGTAATCAATTTTTTATTTTGTAGGAATTAAGCAATTAAGTGACAAGCAGTTTAAGTTTCAGACTTTCATGGTACACAAGTTTTTTAAACTGGCTTGATAAAAAATTAATGATTTTAACCGCGATTTTGGATTCAACTTTTCAAGCAGTTGAACGTTTTGAGTTTTAATCGATCTATTATAAGCTATCCATTGACAATAAGCATAATGATGTTGGGTTCAAGCCCAGTGTTATAAAATAAAAAAGAAAAGGAATAAATTGATAAAAGATTACTGAGGCTCTGCTTTGTCCCAATTTGTTAAAAAAGTTTTAATTTTGAAAGTATCTAAGTGAGCTTTTATGAGTATGTTACATTATGAAACTTGTCTGTTACAGGGTTATATTGCGCAATTATATAGCACAGAATGCAATAGATGCTGCAGAAAAAGGCGATTTTTCGGAAGTAAGACGTGTTTTAAAGCTTCTACAAAACCCATACAGTGACAATGTTGACTTGAGTGATATACAACCTGAACTACAGACAGGTTCTACAGTTAAAAGTTCTGGTAAGAGTTTTCTGTATTGTTAGTATGATGCTAACATTTATCGCAACTACCCTTATAAGGTGGACGCAAATAAACACTCATCTTTTTTAGAGCCTGAATTCTTAGTGTTTCTGACTTTATAGGGGCATGACAATCCCAACTTAACACAGAGTAGCATCTCCAATTCTGCTCAATGATAGGCTATGATATAGTCTGGAAACTAATGCTGATAAAGTGATTATAAAGATGTATTAGATAAAGTGCAAAAAGAATAAATTTAAAAGTGAACTTGCAATCAAATGAATATCAATCCATGTAAATTGAGCTGATTGATAGATATAAACGTGCTTAAATTTTGTCTTGTTCTTCAAGATCCAAATGTTTTAACTTTTCTATTTTATCATTTAACATTAAGATAAACTGTACATATCTTTTGATATGTAACACTAAAATATCAGTTTGTTTATAAAGAATGTATGTTCTTATATAATGTCATGTCTAATTTGTTTTATTCTGATTAATTGGCTATATCATAGGCTTTTAACGTAATCATCTTATACAATTCCAGATGATGGTGATGGATCGAAGAAGATGGAAGGAAGTGGTGCGTGCAAGAGACATGAAGATATGGTTTATGATAGAAAGCCCCCAGATTGGGCTCTAGACCTGCGTGTTACCTGATCCTCCTAAGTACCTCTATACTGTGATAAGGCTGTCCAGAAACTGTCCACTTTACTGATAGTTGGACTCCTGTTACTAGTATATTGAGGTCTTTATTTATACTGTGGTGGAAAATTCTGTCAAAATAGACTTAGTAAATATCTTTACAAATAATTTATATCATAAGAGATTACATGTATTTCTAATCAACTGTTCATTTGCTTTGGATTGAATCCAACATTGATATGGTAAAAATGGTACAGATATCTAAATGGATACTTCAGTCACCATATTTTTGATAGTTTGATAAACATTACAATTGATTTAGATATTATGAATAAACTTTATGATTTTGGGATAGTTTATTTCAGAGATTCTTTTTAACTGGATGGCTTTTCCCTTTTAGTGTTTGAGTATTTAGACTTATCCTCCATCAATAACAAGCCCATTATGCAAAACAACTTTACATTATACCATGTTCTGAAAGGGAAATTTGATGAATATGTATTTTCTTTGGTACATGGTGTTACTATCATTTATATATCTATGACAGTAAGGTAGGTTATTATATATATATAGGTAGTTGAATTAAATGTTTTGTAACATCTATGTTATATCTATTGTATGTTAAAAAAGAATGAGGCATTGTGGCATACCAAATTTAATGTTTTTTACAATGTTAAGCAATCTCTTAGTAAAGCTTCTATTTTGGATATCAATCTATGCTTCCTTTGAAATAGTACTTAACCATATTTCTTTCATATTTATCATTTTTTAATGGTTTTTATGATTGTTTGTTTTTCTTAGTATTTTGACAGAATTTTTCACACAAATGTTGTCATCTTGGCCTGTTACTTTTGTATTTCTTTGGTGGTAAATTGTTTAATATTGTCTGTGTCAACTGTGGTTTTATTTATCCCAGTCAATTTGCAATATGTGGTGTATGATATACATTTACATGAACTATACAGGTTAGTTTTGGTTGTTGTATCAAAAGTTAACAGAATAATGTGTTGTTTTCTGGAGATAATGCAATAGCAAAACTGTACCTATTAAACTATTTGTAATCACAAATATATGCAATTCAGGATTATGTAGATTCTGTTGGCTAAGTTAACTGTTTACCACCAATGAGTTACTTCTATAGGTTTAACACAATCAAAAGGCATGCTTTTACATACCCTTACTCAATATAAAGACTTTTTAAAAAAAATTTCAACCAAAATGTTTTCCTTATCAGTTAGTGGGATTTGGAATATTTAGGTAACTTAGGTTTGAGATTTAGAGAGATACTTAATATGAAAGTCTGACATATTTATTTGTATCAACAATACTATTTACAAAAACATTTTGAGTACCGGTAAGTATAATCTCTAAATAACGGACTTGTTTGATGTGTAATGAACATGCCTTTTAGAATTGTGATTTTCCTGTAAGAGTATTAATGATTGAGCTGTTTTAAACTTGTGTTATCAAGTAGACAGAGCATGATGCACAGGCTAGATGTATAACTTGTTTTTGTTTTATATATATTGGACATTCAACAATGATTTACAGATGTATATAGCTTACATGGAACCGTTTTACCAAACAACTTGACCTGCTACTCAACTATAGCAACATATGACCAGTTTGTTGCAGACGACTCTTGAAAATATTGGGGGAAAAGGAGAAATTGCTCTTAACGAGCAATTTCTCCTTTTCCCACAATGTTTTCTGCCCTATAAGATTATTTTTCAATGTCATCACATTTTAGAATGTCGTCTGTAAACTCTTGCAATTTGGGACAGTCTAAAATTTTCACAAGTCTAAACTGATAAACATGGATAATATCTTAAATGAAAGTACAATACTGCAATGTGACATATTGTAAGTGTCTCAGAGAGACGGTTCAAATGATGCGTTACTTTGCAATATTGCTTAGCCAAATACTGAAATAACAGTGAATGTTGTTTTGAAATAATTGTTCCCTTGTGTTTATATATATGTAAATACCAAATTCTGTTATTCAATGCAACTGATTTAGTTGTAATTTATTTCTTTGCCATGTTATTTATGTTCCACTTGTACATTATCTTGTATATGTTTGTTGTTAAGTATATTTTTGTTATCTTGTCTAGCCCCCATAGTGCAAATACAAACTTGGTGATACCTTTTGGTGGTAAGATTTCTGTTGCCAAAATTGCCTGTAAATACCCAGTTTTTATACTATGTTTGTGGAAATTGATCAGTTTGTCACTAAGACATTTAATTCTAATCAAAATGGACTCTGTTGAATATGTAATATAGGTTAAAAGAAAAAATGCTCTGAAAAATCTATGTATATGTGATGTTTGTCATCTTAAATTTTCTTTTGCTCAAGATTCAGGTATTCTTTGTGTGTTATTGACAATGTGGTAGGGCTGTGTGACCTTTGTGTGTTGATGGTTACAGGTTTGATACCTATACCAGGCCGAAAACAGCAGTTCTCTTGATCATGGTCGAATGAGGGTACATGTAGTACTGGAATAGGTCCTAAATCTTTGATATAACTAAATTTTTACTGAAAACAGAATTAAACCACAATCACATTAAAGATTAGGGAAAGGTGTTATTAAACAAATACGAATTAAATAAGGAAATGTTGTTTTTTTGCAACTGTATTCACTAATTGTTGTTTTGTTTCACATAATTATGAAATAAATGATTAAGCAACCAAAAAGTAGTATAAACAGATGTTATCGGTATTGTATTTTTTGTCTTACATTAGGACGTCAATCTTATAGTTTCAAATAAACAGTATGTCTTAATCTCTTTCATTTTGTTTTCTAATTCATTTCTGAATTCAATAATTTGACTAGAAACCTCGCAACAAACAGTCATATTTTACAAAAGATTTAGCCGGATGTCAAAAAATGGACTTGACCTTGGGATGACCAGTTTCACATAGAATTCAAGTAAAGGAAACTGTCTCGTCTACAACTGTATGGGCTAGATATTTCATATGAATCTTTATCCAGAGATCCTCTACAAAGATGCCCCTGATGTCAAAATTTGCCTCATCCAAGGCGTCTCCAGTTTAACCCTTTACCAAGCTTAATATTTTTGACTGTCCCAAATTGAAAGAGATTGCAGACGACGGGTATCAAAATGTGATGTAATTGAAAAATAATCTTTTAAGAGATAAATTTCTCCTTTTCCCACAATGTTTTCCAAGGTCATCAGCAACAAACTGTTTAAATGTCATTTTTGTGTGGCAACGGGTTGAATTAGGCATACATTTGGGAAACTCTTAAAATTCTTCGTCAAGCACTTGAAGGTCTAGAGCTTTCACACTGGGTATGTAGCATCATTTACTCTTTTGCTGCCGATTTGCTCACAGAATATACTTCTCAGTGCCACGCAATTTTCGTATATACACTGTAAAGGAAAATCGATCTGGAAACTTATAAGTTTGATCATTGTCACATTATTGTCTCGGATATCTATTAGTAGTATCTGAAAGTCCACACACAACACTCCATGTTACGCTTATCTAGGTGGTTCTTATCTTAACTTATCTTTTATCTTATCAGTCAAGAAAGAGAACTGAATGGCAGATAGGCAATATTAGCATTCTTCTCAGTGCTGAATGTCGGGAGCAGCTGCAAGAGTTAGTCTTCATCAAAAGATTGCTAACACTATGCACCTATGGTCAAAATTGGCTGCATCCAGGGGTGACAAGTTTTTCATATTTTGTGTGTAGCATCATTCGGAGGCTTCTACAATGACTGTTTAAACTATACCCCAGACATCATAATTGGCCGCAAATCCAAGCTCCCATTGACATAACAAAAACCTTTCAAGATCTTTTCTAAAATTGTTAAGCCTAGAGCTTTCATATGTATCATCATCACGAAATTTCTTAATGTTCTATGAAGTCAAAGTTTGCCCAAAGACAGAGTTTACATAGACCTGCATAGGGGAATATTTTAAAGAAATTGCATTAATTTGTAAGGTTGATAGAGTTTTCATATCTGGTGAATGGCATGATATAATGGTCCTCGTCAAAGGCTCGCCTATTTTAGGTGAAGTATAATGTGATGAGTATAATGCAAATTTGGTCATGCTTATTGTAGGTGTTGCAACTTGTTTCATTTAAGTTACTTTGTTGCAAAATTTAATATATTAGTTTTTAGGGTGATGATAAAATACAAACAAGAATATGGTACCAATATGTAGACATGTTTAATTTATTTTCACAATATGTAAATAATTACATGATCTAACATGTGAAACATCTCTTTATTAAATTAGTTTTATTTATTCATATGCAGAGGGTTCCATGCACAACTATGGCCTAATATTTCTATTTAGGACCAGAAAGACAAAAGTAGTCAAATTTTAAACCAAATAGCATTAATGTGAAGAGTACAAATATCAAATACCCCAAGTTCATGTTATTGAATCAATTGTTCATATTGATGATGCATGCTCTTAAATAATCAATCTCTTCTTTGTCTAATAAGGTATCTTATAAAGTTTCTCAATAAAGATGCTATTTCTTATAAATTGATGATTGATATGATAGTGTAAATTGTAAATATATACATATATTGCACGAAATGAGGTAGATCAATCAAGCACTGTCATTGACTTCTAAAATACCATCAAATGGACAATAGATTCATTCTCGATAATGAAATTTCATCCATCAAGTCAGGCAAATCCACTGTATCAAATTCCAAGAACGTGTCACTCCTCATGAAGCATCAAAGCAGCATCTATCATTCATTTCACATTTCAATTACTGGTGAAGCTTGGAATGACCTGGAAAATAAATTGTAAAAACATTTAACATTTAGAATGCTAGGTAATTTTCTAAATAGATTGTTGTGTTGTCTGAATTCCAAAACCTCAAATGTCTGCTTAATTCTGATGAAGAAAGATACTGAGAGTAGCAAACAGTTTAGATCACAGGCCAGCCGCCAATTCACTTGGCAGCTGGCCTGGATCTAACCTGTTTGCATAAGCATGAAGTTGATTCCAGTATGCTCACCTGGAAGTGCCAATAATGACCCTCCATCTCCCCCTCTTAACTGAACACTAGCAGAGAGTCAGGTTCAAGAAGGTAGAATCCATTCTGATTAGAGTTGTCAACGCAGCAGAAGTCAACCAAACTTGTTCATACTGTATCGGTCTTAGATGAAAATTTTCAATGCAAACATCTCAGCCAAATCGCTCTTATACATATTTGTTATCAGTTATGCATTTTATTTCCAAGAGTATTCTTTATAAAACTCAATGGAGTTACAAAGATAGTGAAACTTTTTCAAAGCAACAGGACCAAACTTCCTCAGAAAAAGATCATTTCAGGAGGTTTCCAAATATGGCAACCTCTATTATTTGACTATACAGCTTAAAAAAATAGTTTTATCTGAACTAAGAATACTCCATAAATATGGTTGAAATTGCCCAATTGGTTAAGATGTTTGTTTGATACACACAGCGATACATATCAATGGTCATACAAACAGGCTATATTAAACTACCTTTTTCACAAAGGCAGTTCATCTATTTATGATCTTTGATTGATAATGTGTACAATCTAGGAGTTGTGTCATGCAAAAGGAGATAAATTTCTAATAAGGAACCAACTTTATGGCCTATCACATGTTAATTATTGAGCAAACAGCATCTCAACTAGCCTTTAAAGTCTTTCCAAATCTTACTTGATACAGAATTATTCAACATTTTTGAAAATTCACTTCATTCTTAAGAGTGGTTCAAATTGAATAGGTAATACTCACTTATTTGTCTGTCTGTCTTGGATTGATAAACTGTTTTGGAACATTCTGATTGACATCTTTCATAAGCCCTGAAAAAATAATCATGATAACACACAGTATCTGTCATGATTGTTTCTAGTACATAAATACAATAAAACATCATTTTACGAAGTATCTAGCCATTTTGATTCTTTAGAAAAAAAAGATTAACCTTCCTACTAAACCCATTACAAAACAACAACAACTTTTTACCACTTTGTTGCAGACCACTCTGGAAAACATTATGGAGAAAAGGAGAAATTGCTCGTGAAGAGCAATTTCTCCCCTTTCCCACAATGTTTTCTACTCTATCAGAAGATGACTTTCCAATTTCATCAGATTTCGAAAATGTCGTCTGCAAACTCTTTCAACTTAGGACAGTAGAAGATTTGGCGTTTGGTAAGGGGTTAAAGGTTTCAAACATCTTATGAAAAACTGCATAAGATATTATTGGAGGGCATTATACATTAAAGTTTGTACCTCATAGAAATGGCATGCATTGGGGTTTTACATCCATTTTGACCAAGTTCCTTGCTTGTTGAACTAATTTATAATCTGCTTTTCCTATGATTTGATTACAGTATATGTGGTTAGACAGCAGTATCAACACAGGCTCTTAGTAAACACATATTGTCACAGGTAAGCTCCAATTTTGATTAAGAAAAACAAAAGAGGTTCATTATTCATATGTATTCATTTCTCAAATTATTGCATAAAGGTTAAAAATGTACAATCAGCTGAAGTCGACCATTTGAACATCATCTCATATTGGTGACAAGGCAGACCGAAGAAAAGTTGGGACGACGTGCTGGGAGGAAATAGGAGGTCGCTAGGAATGGTTTAATTTTAAGTAATGTTGCATCAACACAACATCTACCTGATGCCTTTTCTACATCTGGATTGATGCTTGATCCACTGTTCACTTTCATTGGGGAAAAAGATCCAGTCAGAAACTCCCTTTGAACATCCATCTTCCTGCAACAAGAATGTTCAAGGGTAATCATCAGTTAAGGTAGCTTTATGACTAGACTTGAGTTTGGGTAAACTATGTTTTAGACAAAAGTAGTGCAAAAGCTTCTTACATATTAAACAAGTCTGTAGTAACTATTTATATAAGAATAATGTATTCTACACAATTTATATTTTTCTGTAAGTCAGTCAGGAGACTACCTCTCATGAAAAACCAAATCCCTCACCAGGATTTGAGCTTGTGCAGAGAGGGGCCATGTAATTTCATGTTCGGTACAGTCTAACTTGTGTTAAGCAGCCACCCTTTTAAGCAGCTAGCCTGCCTTAAACAGCCACTACAGAAAGTCCCATTGTTAAATTTATAGTGTACATCAATTTGTGTTAAGCAGCCAACCTGTCTTAAGCAGCCAATTTACTCTGTCCCATAGGCTGACCTCTTAACACAAGTTTGACTGTACTCTAACCAATTAGGAGACAGAGGCAGGTTTCATTATTTAACAAAGGTTCTAATCAAAATTAATATGTGCAGGAATATGATGACATATTTACCTTTTTGTAATCTTTCTTACACGATGTTTGTACCAAATCATTGACAACATTACAAGGATTATAATGAGAATTGCACCTCCAGCACAGCCAACTCCCAAACCTAATGATAATTGAACACCTAAAATCAAAAGGGACCAATGTTAAAAACCCATGTTTAACCCATTACTAAACAGTAATGATATTTTACCAGTTTGCTGCAGCAGACTCTGGAAAACATTGTTTCCCACAATGTTTTCTGCCCTATCAGAGGATTGTTTTCCAACTTCGTCACATTTTGAAATGTTGTCTGCAAACTCTTTCAATTTGGGACAGTCAAACATTTGGTGTTTGGTAAAGGGTTAAACCTTCATCCTTATTTAGGATTTCATGGATAAATCATAATTGAATGAGAAACTCATATTTGATAAGCAGTATGTCTATAGTATAGCTTTGACATGAGCATAAATCTGTCTTATGTAAGATGTATGTGTGACAAAGAAGTGTAGTTTAATTCACAAGAAGCAGGTTTTATGATGCAGAACCATTATCCAGAATGTGAAGACTTGGCTTTCATTTTTGTCTTGTAACCATCATAATGTCGACACAATTGCATGATTGTGGTCACAGTAAAGATCATCAGAAAATGTCACAATGATACTCCTGGTAACCAAGCATTATGTCTATGGCAAAATTCATGGTGTTTTGTCACGCAGATTTTATCATGTTTAAGCAGTTGAAATTTTTTTAAAAAAAAATAATGTGTGAGTACTAGGGACCTTATAATAATGTCAAGGTAAACAATGTTCACTTTCTGATTTCACCTGGTAGGTTGTTAAAGTTAAATAAATTACCTGAGGAATTGCAGATTGGCTGTGTACCATTCCAGGTACCATTTTCACTACAATGTCTGGAGGCAGACCCTGTTAGGCTGTATTTGGAGTCACATTTGTAGATTGCCTCTTCCCCATAAAGTGTTCCTTGGCTAACCAACACCTCACCATTGTTTGGGGCCATCAATGGTCCACAGTCTGAAATTTAAATTGGAAGTCAAGGAAAGTCCTGTCATAGCCAGGTGGATTGTCGCCAAGTGAGGTCTGGCCATTTATTATTTCTAAACAAATGACAATGAGATTTCAAATCCAAATAAATAGACTAGTGTTATACAACTAAAACAACTGGGATCAGATGTTCACTGAATTAATAAATTTCAAATGTCAAAATAGCAAGTTAGTCTTGACAAGGAGAATAGCATCTAAGCCAAGTTATTATCATATTTTGATTAGCTATGCAAAAATTTGGTGCAATAAAAAGGCCTATGTTTACTATTGCTGAATGGTCTAATTGTCAGTGATTTCCAATAAGATCTGTGTATAACAGTGTATGCAGGAATGGTTACTTTTTCAAATGTGAAATTGTTTTCAAGAGTTAGAATTTAGATTAGACTTATCGGTATGTTTCATAAGGAAATAAGAAGGATTACAATCAAGGCTGGGACAATTATTTGAATATGACATGGTCATCAGATAACACATGTTTGAAAATGATAAGAGTTTTGACTGTGATAAGTTTGGTTATATAATTATATGGGTTTTACAATCATGGCATCAGCATTATCTCAGTTATGTTGCAATTACCAACTCTAAATAATGGAGGAAGACCCCATACTCAGCTGCCCATAAAGGCTGATTAAGCCAGGTAGAACCATCAGCATTCTGTAAGTCAGTCAGAAGACTGACCCTCATAAAAATCCAAATGCCGTCACTGGGATTTAAACCCACCTGGAGAGGGACCATGTGATTCCGGTGCAAGTAGACTAACCTGCAATCCTACATGAAGGCTTGCTTCCAGTCCACAAGCCATCTTCCTTGCACACTCTTGTAGTTGTACCGTCTAATAAGAAGCCTAGAGAACATGTGTATGTGGCGAAACACCCAAGTAAAGTACCTTGAGATATGTTTACATCACCAAACACTGGGGGGGAAAGCTCACCACAATCTGTAACAGAACAACACTTTTTTGTTTTATGTTTATATGGGTTTACATTGTGTCAACATTATTTCAGTTATGTTGCAATGCCCGACTCTTAATAATCGAGAAAGACCCAATACTAAACTTCCCAAGCAAATTGGCGGCTGGCCTGTAATCTAACATGTTTGCTACTCGGAGTATATCTCCTCATCAAAATTAAGCAGATATTCAAGGTTTTGGAAAGCAGACGACACAAAAATCCATTTTAAGAAAACTACCCAGAATTCTAAGGGTTTAACTATTTTTGTTTGTTTAAAACTCTTACGAATTTGAGCAATGTTGCTAGACAGAGTAACACAAACTTACCCAGATTACAGACTGGTTTATGCCCTGTCCATTCCCCAACCTGTGTACATCGTCTAGCCAGAGAACCAATCAGTTTGTATCCGGCTTTACAACCATATGTTGCTGTCTGTCCATAATCAGCCCTAGTGGATAGGTCCACAAACCCATTTTCTGGGGCATCTAAACGCTCACAACCTGTGAATATTGTACAAGAGATCCACAAATTACCAATAAGGAAAAGTGGACATCCATCAAACAATACTTTTTTTCCCAAGTGTTTTGCTAGAATGTTTCTGTAAGAGTTATGGTTCTGACATTATGGTCAACTGGCGTATATGATCATGTTCATTTACTTCACTTATTGCAGATTTTCTTTATAAACGATTTCCTTAATATTTCATTTTTGTGCAATAATAAAGTAAGGGCATTTTAAGGGTTTTGAAGAACATCAGCATCATGTCTATATCAAAATGTTAAGATTGAATTACTTAAAAGTCAATGCAAACACTTAATTTGTGTTTAATGGTGAACAATGTATTGCATGGAATGCATTAAAAGCCTTCTTCTCTTGCCAGGAGCAAGTGTAGTGTGTAATTGATAATTTCAGATATCTGCACTCATTACTTCTTTCTTGCAGACCAACCTTTGAGCAGACATATAGAGATCTGGAGTATACTGACAGCTAGACTCAGAGGTTATTTAAGATGTTCTGTTTATGTGAACGACCACTTTCAAGTTTATCTTTTAAAGCAAATAACTAATGATATAAAACCTATTTTAACCCTTATTGTGCTGGAGACTGACTTCATGCTTATGCAAATCGGTTAGATCCAGGCCAGCAGCCAAGTAAATTGGCTACTCAGAGTATCTTTCCCCATCAAAATAAAGCAAATATCTAATTTTTGGAAAGCAGATGACACAAAAATTTATTTTTGGAAAATTACCCAGCATTCTATGGGTTGATTGACAAGCACATCACTGGAGTTAATGTACAAGTTTATTGTACAAGCTGGGGTTAATGTACAAGTTTATTGTACAAGCTGGGGGTTAATGTACAAGTTTATTGTACAAGCTGGGGGTTAATGTACAAGTTTATTGTACAAGCTGGGGTTAATGGACAAGTTTATTGTACAAGCTGGGGTTAATGGACAAGTTTATTGTACAAGCTGGGGATAATGGACAAGTTTATTGTACAAGCTGGGGTTAATGTACAAGTTTATTGTACAAGCTGGGGTTAATGTACAAGTTTATTGTACAAGCTGGGGTTAATGTACAAGCTGATTGACAAGCACATCACTGGAGTTAATTTACAAGTTTATTGTACAAGCTGGGGTTAATGTACAAGTTTATAGTACAAGCTGGCGTTAATGTACAAGTCTATTGTTAAAGCTGGGGTAAGTGGACAAGTTTATTGTACAAGCATAAGTTGATGGACAAGTTTATTGTAAAAGAACAAAATAGCCATTCTAAAACAAGGCTATACCCAGTATCACCAATCTGATTTTACTGGTCAATCAGGGCAAATTAGGGATCACTTGAATATAATCCTTCCTACCTGAGGCAACACATGTAGGTTTAGGGAAATTCCAGCCGTCAATTGTACAAGTTGATAACTCTTCCCCAACAAGTCTATATCCAGGACCACAAACGTATTGTATTGTACCGCCATAAGTTGTTCTACTCATGTTGGTGTGTCCATTCATAATTTTGCCAACAGAACCACAATCTGAAAAATGAATGAAGCACCCTTATACCATAGTATCTAAAACTACAACTTATTAGCAAAACATTCACAGATTTGTGTCTAGTATAACATCTAATTACCGTGATAAAAATATCTTTATCTGGCACTTTTTCTTGAACTACAGTCTGATTTTGACTCGACACTTATGACAATTTATGAGCCTAAACCATAAAACAAAAAAGTGGTTATTACATCCAATGACAGAGTTATAGCCCTTTGGTCTGTTCCAATAATAAAATGCTAGAGTTATTGACCTTTGTCCATTTCTACGATTGAAGACCATACACTATAGAATGGTCAGAGATACAATTGCTTGATATTTATCAATGCATTTTCTTTTGTATTTTATTTCTCATATATCATTTGATTAAGTTTGCATACCATGGAATTATTATGAAAAATTAGACAACACTTGATATTAAAGACTTTTGCAAGAAAAAATTACTATGTCTCCCCTCCTATCCCCAGATGGTGTTGGTCTGGTGTTGAAGTACTTCCTTGTCTTTGTAGCCTCCTTTTGGTACTCTGTGATTGTTTTGTCTTTTCTTGCATGTTTTAAATGTGTTTTAAGTACTAAAGAAGACTATATCTCCATGCAGTGTAAACCAAAAATATCTGTTATCAGTCTGGGCGGGACCTCTACCATTTGAATTGACATGCCCCTTCTCTGGAAGTCAGCCAATACCATAAAAAGGGTTGGTCATGTAGCACATTTAACCAACAAAAGATAGTTTAACGGCAACATGGGTAAGTTAAAGTGTGATATGACAGCAGTTTTCTCTGTGACTGCTCTAATAAGTGCTTTTGACCAGTTTGTTACAGGAGGCTCTGGAAAATATTGAGAGAAAAGGAGAAATTGCCCTTAACAAGCAATTTCTCCTTTTCCCACAATGTTTACTTCCCTATCAGAAGATTATTTTACAGATTCATCACATTTTGAAATGTCGTCTGCAAACTTGTTCAAATTTGGGACAGTCAGAAAATTGGTGTTTGGTAAAGGGTTAACCCACTTACCCTTGAGGGTGCATGTAGGCTCAGTGTAACTCCATGTCCAGTCTTTCTGGCATATTCTCAGTGCAGCACCAGTCAGCACATATCCAGTGTAACATTGATAGAATGCCTTGGCCCCAAATGATGAACCACCAACAACATTCAAAACCCCATGCTCTAAGCTCGCTAGAACTTCACACCCACCTATCAACAAATGAACAAGATGTGCTTGTATCAAGTTAAAGTGTTTGTTCATTTGGTACTCATATCTATACTCCAGAGCTCAAAGCAAGAGATCAATGATAGTTTTTCACCTGAATTCAACAAAAAAGGCTTAACCCATTACCAAACAATGACGACATGTAACCACTTTGTTGCAGATGACTGGAAATCACTGTGGGAAAAGGAGAAATTGCTTGTAATGAGCAATTTTTACTTTTCCCACAATGTTTTTGCCACTATCAGAAGATTATTCTACAATTGCATCACATTCCGAAATGTCGTCTGCAAACTTTCAATTTGGGACAGTCAAAAATTTGCCGTTTGGTAAAGGGTTAACCTAGCACACCGGTACTGTTTTACTAAACAACTTTAGAAAAATATTTGCATAAGTCAAAACTGATAAGCATGGATAGTATCCTATATAAAAGTACAATATTGCAATGTGACTCATCAGCTTTCCTTAGAGATGCCAGAAGTCATTCAAGCATGTGCTTTTTGTAACCCCAATCACATTATCAAACTGTCCAGACATACATGTATAAGTTCTTTTAGAATGGGAGTTTTTTAAGCATCATAATTATTGTGGTAATGTTGTTGATGTTTTCTTAAACTAGTATACTGTTCAAGGATGTTAACACATAATTTTACATGATAGTGTTACAAGTTTTGAAATTAAATTAGATTTATTTCTTTTTTTTTCAACCTGACATTGTTTACCCTTGAATTGTTCGTTGAGTATATAGTTGTTTTGCTTTTAACCATTACCAAACAATAATGTTATTTGACCAGTTTGTTGCAGACGACTCTGGAAGACTGTGGGAAAAGGAGATATTGCTCTTAATGAACAATTTCTTCTTTTCCCACAATGTTCTCTGCCCTATTCGAAGATTATTTTCAATTTCATCAAATTTTGAAATGTTGTCTACAAACTCTTTCAATTTGGGTCAGTCCAAAATTTGGCGTTTGGTAAAGGGTTAAAGAAATGGATAAACTTACCTATCTGAGCATTTGACAGTGAGCCTCCAATCATGAGCAGCAACACCCCTACCTGTAAAAATAACAAATGAAATTAAGATTCCTTTAAACACACTCTTTTTTTGGTATGGTGTTAAAAGCCATATCAACAATTTTTCAATTATGTAAAGGCTTTCCTAGATCCACAAACACAAGGCCACGAATCTGAAGTGACTTTCCGTAGGTCACTCCCACAAAACCAGAAGTGGCAGTAGGGCCTATGTTCTAAGATATACTACTTCTATAGAAACCGTTTGCGTCTTTCTTTACTTCTTTAAACCCTATTCAACGGCAGCCTCATTAAGTCTTAAATTATGTTACATTGAACGTTACTGTTTAAAAAAAAAGAAAAAAAAAAGAAACACCAATAGATAACTTACCAGATGTACGGTGCGTGTCCGATTCCTCACCATACTTATCACTATCACAAAATGTGACTGATCAACACAAAACTTGTTTTCAACAATTGAACAATTAATTAACGTTGCGAGGTCTTCGAGTTGTATTCATACTGAGCAACTAGAACGTGATCGTCAAACTGATCTCACACAGACCAATGAACACATGTTACGAGAATACCCGAGAGGTCAATATTGTGTCGATGCTGCACGTGGAACAAGCGAATCTGCACGCGGTGCTTGCTTGTTTACATGAGCGGTATTTTGGAGTTAAGTTGCCAGGTGTTCACAGTGAAGCATTTAGTTGGATAAAAATAAGATACCGTACTGTTATTACACAAAAAATATCAATTGTGTAAAAATTCTTTTCTAAAGTATTTTTGAAGGATACGAATGAAATCAAAGAATGCATTGGGGAGGGCGGGGGTGCATACACAATCAAGTCCAGATTATTCTAACTTGCGTATTCCAACTGAACATACACAGTGGAGTCCAGGATATTCCAACTTGCTTATTCCAGCTGTACGGCATATTTATAAGCCTTCCGTGTCCATGTAAAAATTGTTTGACAAATGCAGAGACATAGTTATCTATGTCTCTGACAAATGGTATCTTATTACACACACAAAAAAAAACGTTATGTATCTTGAAAAGGAAACATTCGTTTATTAAAGATACAATTCAAGGCTAATAAGACATGTCATAAATGTTTGATATATTCTGTGACCATCGTGTACATGTAGCAAAGAGCTCGTTAGCCGAGCCGATTTCTGCCTTCTCCACCAATAATGTCCGGAGCGTTAACACAAACTCGGATGATCCAAGCTGTCGTAGACTGAAATATCAACGGCTAGATCATTCCGACTACGCTGAAACCTGATTCTAAGTTACCTTAGTGAAGGTACATGAAATAGTTGCCTTGAAAAGAATGGGTCTCTATATCAAATGACCACACTATCGTAGTAGAATGATGTAACTGTCAAAAATGATAAACATGAATAGTCTCATAAATTAAAGTACAATGTGACATGTGATTGGAAGCGTCTCGGAGAGACGAGTCCAATGATGTGTTATATTATAGCATTACTTGGTGCAATATCTAAACAAGAGAGAATGTAAAAACAATAGAGATAAGAAAAAAGCAAGAAAGAGAAAAACAAGAAGAGGAAAATAAAGGAAAGAAAAAGGAAAGAAAAAAAGGAAAAAGAAATAAGAAGAATCACGTAACCAGGCCCGAATTACTGACGCCAGTAATAACCATGTAATAATTGGCACTGAAGCAGGTACCATGAAGAAGAATGGAAATCCAAGTAAGTAGCAATACCCAAACATTTGGATTTCGGAAATCGTCCGCGGTAATGTGGCCAAGATGGATTGAATTAAGAGCACTACATTTTAAGAAAGAAATGTTAAGAAACGTAGATTTCATTAACTTGTTCCTTTTTGACCAATGATCTGCACAGCTAGCAGTTCGTTCATCGCCTTCGTAAGGGGTTTATTTACTCATTGTTAACAAAGGGGAACCTTAAATGCGATGAGAAGTGCCTACATGTTTGAATTAAAGAAACAATGCACTTACCACAACATCAGAGAACAGTCTTTTTTTATTTATCAAACGTGAATTTTGAAGTAACATTTACAATTTAAGTTAAGTGGAAAGAACTGTTTTTATGATTATATAATGTTGCTGGACAATATTATCATCGTGTTTCAATACCGCCATAACTTTTTTGGATGAGCTTATGTTCACATCGCATCTAGAATCATCTCTAATCGTACTTACACAGCAGATGAAGTATGTTTTCATTCCAAAGACACACTTAATTCTGTGTGTACATATTCTTGAATATAAGTCGTAAAGAAATAGCATATATTGTCCGTCGGTTTTGTCCTTAAAGCTAACTCGTTGCCCATACACATCTGTTTAAATGGCTTTGTCAAAGGGTCGAGCTGGACCAATCACAATAGAACAAAGCACTACTCAAAGATGACCAAAAACACATGGTTTGGTAAAAGTTATCGGATACTTTAACAAAGAAAATCCGACACATTCTTTTTAACCCTTTATCAAACGCCAAATGTTCGGCTATCTCAAATTCAAACAGTTTGCAGACAACATTTCAAAATGTGATGAAGTTGAAAAATAATCTTCTGTTAGGGCAGAATACATTGTGGGAAAAGTAGAAATTGCTAGTCACGAGTAATTTCTCCTTTTCCCACAACGTTTTCCAGAGTCGTCTGCAACAAACTGATCAAATGTCGTTATTGTTTGTTAATGGGTTATGGGTTAAAACTCTTTGTGACCAACGCGGATTCTTTATTTCGACGAGAACTACATCCTTATCTGAAATTAAGAAAAAGAAGAAAGAATGCGCTTCCCCAAAACACCAGAGAGCGGTATTTATCATGGTTTGGTAAAAGTTATCGGATACTTTAATGAAGAAAATCCGATACATTCTTTTTAGCCCGACTTGCTGGTAAAGCCCCATTTTACCATAGGCAGGTGGAGAAGGACCCGCCAAAATATGACAAAACCCCTCGAGACTACCTGGTTAAGAACAATTTCTCCTTTTCCCACAGTGCTTTCTAGAGTCGTCTGCAATAGAAAGGTCAAATATCGTTATTGTGTGGTAATGGGTTAATCGTGACTTGTTGGTAGAGCCCCATTTTACCATAAGCAGGTGGAGTATAACCCGCCAAAATAGAACAAAACCCCTCGAGATTACATTCCAATAGTCGCACGCCGTGACTGAAGCTTTGTTATATGGACGATTGTTGTAACGTTAACATTACCTTTCTCTCTGTACTTTCGGTTGGATGTATGCACTGCTTAGATTTGTGTGATTTATCGTGTGAGTTTTTTTTTATAAACAAATGGATTTAAACAACGAAGTGAAACAGGTAAAAACATCGCGAAAAAAATGTCGCCCCAAAAAAGTTCCCCAATTACATCATTATTAAGTTTAAATTGAATGGATTATTGCCAGTCCATTGTAAATACGTTAGTAACTTTCGAATAAAGAAACTGTTGGCTATAGTTTTGTATAACAAGTTTCCTCTTGAGTGTAATAGGGGTGTTGTGTGGCTCAATGGTTAAGGTGGACGACTCAGAACTCGGAGGTTCGAGCCCAACCAACACTACTGTTTATACGGGAGTGGCCTTTGGCAAGTCACTTCAAAGGCCTAGTCCAGTACTGGTGGATCCAGGAAAGCCGTAGGATTGATTGATCCTGTGCTAAAACGGTAAACGGTGCATATTATTGTTTCGGATCAGTTAATTAACTCCTGACAGCCTAGTTGTCGCATCAACGTTTTAGTATTGGCTGTACTGATACATGTACTCTCGAGTTCTAAAATTAAGAGAATTAGCTGGCGCATCAAGGGAAAAATTGAACATTTCATTTGTTTACCCGTATAGTGCTGGAACCGACTTCATGCTTATGCAAACAGGTTAGATCCAGGCCAGCCGCGAAGTAAATTGGTGGCTGGCCTATGATCTAACCTGTTTGCTACTCTGAGTACCTTTCCTCATCATGATTAAGCAGATATTTAAGGTTTTGGAAAGCAGACGACAAAAAATATATATTTTCAGAAAATTGTCCAGCATTCTAAGGGTTAAACATGAAGTACATTCCTTAACCCATTGCCAAACAATAACGAAATTTAACAACTTTGTTGCAGACGACTCTGGAAAACATTGAGGGAAAAGGAGAAATTGTTCGTAACGAGCAGCTTCTCCTGTTCCCACAATGTTTTCTAATCTATCAGAATATTACTTTCCAATTTCATCACATTTTGAAATGTCGTCTGCAAACTCTTTCAATTTGGGACAGTTGAAAATTTGGCGTTTGGTAAAGGGTTAAGGCGTGTTTCTCTAGCATTCATGTTTCCCTTACATGTCTCAGTCTTTGCCAGTTACACCGTGATGTCTATCGTGTAGCCACATTTGTAAGTATTGTCATTCATGTCTCATTGTCACGTTGCTAGAATAAATCCATAAGACATCTTGATGCGTGGTTTTCGCAGATTATTGAATCTTTTTTCAACGTAGATAAAGAAGGCTAACTTTTTGACAGACGCGTGTTATATGTGTTTTCTACTGTTGCAAGATTAATGAGCTGTAAGGGTGCCACGTGCTCATGTTGGACACTTGAGGGTGGATAAGAATGATTTACCGTGTTAATTTCATCAGGTAAGATAACTTAAGGACAAACTGTGTCTGTCTTCGATCAAACACTTGGCTGCCAATGCCTTAGCACATAACCTCCGTGGCCTAGTTGTAAAACTACATAATTTGAAATTATATGGCTCCTCTCCGCGTGCGTTCGAATCCCGTTTGGATTTTCATGAGAGGTAGCCTCTCGACTGACTAACGGAATATCGATGGTTCTATCGCGCTTGACCGGCCCTTGTAGGCAGTTTAGGAAGGGATCTTCTTCCATCATTGTGAGTTGGGGATCGCAAAATAACTGAAATAATGTAAACCCCATATAAACAAACAATAAGGATAAACTGTTTGGGTCTTCGATTAAAGACTGGGCTATTTATGCATGGCACATAGCCTAGCTCGTTCCGTGTCATCACATGCTGATTACAGGTAACTGCGATGATGCGGTGAGTACATGCACAAATTGTTCTCCCTTTATTGTGCAGGAATTACGCTAAAGCATTATTGGGCATATATTCATATACAGGATGACGTTTCTTTAAAAGTGCATAGCTATTTTATTTTCAAGAAGTTTCCTGCAAGAACATATACCAGTAACAAATGAACTTGTTCACGAAAATCCTTCACAATGTTTTGTTGTGCTAATGGAAGTTTTTAAGCTATTCGCAAGACCTTGATTATCATAAAGCACTGATTCGTCTAAAGTACTCTAGAATTTTATATAACTGGAAAGGGTCACCAATGCAGATAACAAATAGTAGAAAGGAAAGTGTCTAGATTCAAATGTTTTATCGTGTATCAACCTACAACAATAACACACAATAGCTTATAGAACACTACACATCAATTAAAATGCATGGTATAACAAAGAAGAGTCCAGCAAACAGAATCCTTCCAGAACCTGCGCTGGAAAACTACTATAAGCATAATCAAGCAACATTCATGATTCAAGAACCATAGTACCGATGGTGCAGTTTGCGATATGAGGGTCGTTTACAGACTTGACGAGCCCCTTTAGGTGGTGAACATCGGCTTCGTCGTATCCGTATGTAGATAGGCATATGCTCATGTATCTATAATTCAATAGACAGCGAACAAGATATTCCCCGTCGTACATCTTTGTAAATAACTCATGCAATTAGTTTTAAAGATACAATGTGCTGATCAGCTCATCGATTAAGTAAGGTTAATAGACGAAAGGCGCATGTATTACAGTTAACATCAAGAAATGGGAAACCACAGGGACCTCGTTATGAAACGAATCATTTATATCGGTTAAGCAAATAGTTTTCTTAATTCATTTGATAAAACGCTTCCCATGTGGTTCATATCTCAATCTGTAAAACGTTATAGAAGTCTAGAAAGAATTCTTTCCTCTGTGCGATGAAGGAACAGTCTTCAATGCGCAGTAGATGGGATTTTTCTGATTGTTTGCTTGACCATTTCGTTCACTATAAATGGGTATTTTCTCCATGATAGGGCCCGTGTATAAAAGCGTGTCTAATGAGTTAACGAAGTGGACATAAACCTACCGGATTAGTGGGTGTTTGCTCAAGTGGAGCGCCATTTGTTTATAAACCACGGCGTAATATTTACAAAACCGCTTCACATAATAACGCAGTTGAATAAACGATGTAGGTAACTATTATGTCAACCATGTAAATAAAGACAACTTCCCACTGAATGTACAATTAATGTGTTTACTAGGGATAACTAGTTTTTTATATGTATTGTACATCGGTATTATTTTGACAGTATTAAGTAAAGGAAATCCTCCCAACTTCAAGAACCAAATACATCATTTTACATAAATAGAGGGAAAAAACAGTTTTTCTATAATGGGATATGCCTACATTTCAATAAAACAAACTGTGAATAACATCCGCTTTTGTTCTATGGAATACACGGTATACGAAATTACTATCGTTTGTTTTCACATTTTTCAAATCCGAAACATTTGCGTACCTTGCCAAATTTCTAACATAAACTGTTTCAAAACATAATTAAAATTCCGAAACGGATTATAACACAGCTAACACTGTAAGTATATACCTAGAGGAGCGATTATCATTCCTTAGTCACTCCGTCTCGACTGCCACAGCCCACACAGCTATGTAAGTTAACATGCAAGCTTTCGTCTAAGGGTACTATTTTACTAAACGACACAGGAAAACTATTTGCACACGTCAAAATGGATATACATGCATAGTATCTTTAACAAAAGTAAACATATTGTAATGTAACACAACATTGGAAGCGTCTCGGAGAGACGATTCCATTGATGTGTTACTTTGCAGTATAGCTCATCTCAATATTGAAATGAGAGGGATTTATTGTTTTGAACTTACGCAAATTCTTAGACTAAAACGATTAGTGAAAAACTACCTGAGGATCGAACCATCTCCTATAATTGAGTCTGTTCTACAATCGTATTACTCACCAACACATTTCGTTAACTAACTAATTAACTTTCATCGACTTCCATGCACTATGCGAGGAGAAGAATTAAAGTATCCGACGATTTTATGCTGTAGTGTGATACGCCCATCTATATGCATGTATATGCGACAGTGTTTAAGCCCGTTTTCAACAAACCGTCGTGTTTCAATGCAGGGCTTTTTTGTGTTATATAATAGGGCGCAAAAAAGGCACCTTCGAAATTGGAATTTCTTTAGATTCATGAAGTTTTCCCAAATAGTAAAAGTCACACAAGCTTTTGGGTTTCCTAGTTCAATATTTTCAGCGATGAACTTCCCAAAATTTACAGGCAATTCATAAAAAAATGTAATGCGACCTTAGAGTTACCTTTTGCCTAGACCATTTCATGTCTTCGCTTTCAATGCACGTCAGTCAAGCGTTTTATGGCGCGTGCTTAAAATGATTAATTATTCAATCATAAACTAAACTATGTTCACATGATATGCTTCAGTGGATGTAATTACTTGTAGTTGGGAAGGCTGACTCGTGTAGCGACTACCGGAAATAAAAGTTTACAGTGTAGTTTTCGAGTTGTTTAGCATGGTGAACACAGTCTAACGTTATACCCTTGACAAACTAATTATGCATTTGCCCAGAGTAAATGGTATCGCATTCACTTTTTGAAAGTAAGACAAAGTTATACTTAATATATTCATGTTGTGCGGAGTATTTAATTGTTAGAAGAAATTGAATGGTTCTATATACGTGAGTACCAGCACCAAACGACGATGTTGAATCCATTTTCATAAATAACTGTTAAGCTCTTTATTTACGAAATAAACCTGTTTAAACTGTTTGCAATATCTGCAATACAAAGGATATACATGTATTATGTACAGTTATAAAACCTGGTTTATGCCACAATTCTAGCAGAACCCTAACACTTGTTTATGCTACTCTATTGTCCAAACTTCATGCTACGATACCAGTAGATATCAAAGCCTGGTTAATGCAACGTTACCTGCAATGAACGAAATATCGTTCATACTAATACCCCAGCATGGACGAACACCTGGTTTGTGCTTCCAAATCTCCGGTAACCAAAATCAAATTTTCTGCATGTAAATGCCCTTTCCCAACCCTGGGCTATCATAATTCCAATACACTAGGAAAAGAATGACAGTCTATTGGTATTCAAGTAGGTTTACTAAACCAAGCTTACTTATCCTCATTATGTCTTTGTCAAACAAACAAAAAATAGGGCCACGTCACGGGAAAATGGGCACTCAGACATAGCAAACAGTGTAGCCCCAGACCAGCCGCCACGTCACTGACGTGGCGGCTGGTCTGGGGTTACAATGTCTGCCATCTTAGAGGACATCAAGTTCTACCTTTAAATAAATACAAATGATAATTGTCGTGACTAGATGCTGGAATGATAGCGCTAAGAAAGAGCTGAGTCAGCGGTTTTTATTTATGTCCGAGTGCCCCTTTTCGCGTGACGCGGCCCAAATAGTATACGGGTTCCTTTATATAATAGAAAGGTGTGTAAGTGTGAAATAGTCCACAGATATGACAGGGGTCTGATCATCTTTCGGGTTTTGATAACGTGAACGATCTCAAAAGTACGCCACATTACCGCGAAAATGTATGTGTGTTAGTTATTGGGCAAGTTAGATGACCAATGAACAATCCAAACTATAACATTGCTTCCAAATTGGCTATACAGTAGTAAAGAGGAAGAAGGAAATCATGCAACATTGACACACTTTTCCATGGTGCCACCGAGACACAATGCCTGTTCTAAAACTTTAAGATAACACTGATAACAGTGGTTTTGATATTAAGGCCTTTTTCAAATTAGTTTGAAAGAAAAAAATTATATCATACACTATACTAGTGTACCATGTTTGATTTAGCAGACGTTCTGCGAAGTGGGGATTTGAAATATGCTTATGGTAAGTTAAACTTTTCATGGGATAGCTAAGTGAAACATATGGTGGTATAATGTGTGCGCTTAAATGGTATAATTAATTAAATTGTTAAATAATAGTACTTTTTTTTTATATATATGGGTTTTACATCACATCAACATTATTTCAGTTATGTAGCGATGCCCGACTATTAATGATGGAGGAAGACCCCGTACTCAACTGCCCATAAGGGCTGGTCAAGGAGGGTAGAACCATCGGCATTCCGTAAGTCAGTCGGGAGACTGCCTCTCATGAAAATCCATATCCCTCACAGGATTTGAACCCACGCGGAGAGGGGCCATGTGATTTCAAGTTCTGTACTCTAACCACTAGGCCACGGAAATAATAGTACTTCTTCAACGAGGAAGACATTCAATATTGACAGCTCTGCGTGTTTATAGCATAAAACTTTGTAAATTCCGAACACAAGTAGATGTAAGGAAATATTAATTCAGCAATAGTGATAAATATGTGGAACTCGCTGCCGGATAGTGTAATAAACGCTGCAACCATATGCACCTTTAAAGTCCGACTAGATAGATACTGGAAGAATCAAGAGCTGGTATACAATCATAATGCCATTTTTCAAACCGGAAGAAAAAAAATCAGTTAATTTCCAAACACACGAAGAGCTGGTATCAGAGGTAGAAGGCCTTCTACCAGAAATCAGCTATGGTAATCTACGGTAAAAAATAATAAAAAGAATAGATGGATACGAAAACTCGCCCTTTGAATGAGCTATATAATAATACAGATTGAAGTTATTGTAAAATATCTGACTGTCCTGATTTGGTAAAGTATGTCCACGCTGGATACCTTTATCTAATAAGGTGTATCGGCTTATCGAGTATTTCAACTGTAGTAACTTGTCTGTAAGAATCATTGAAATATAATGAAGATTAACTCATTTTGCAGAATTCATCGAAATTCTTACATAAACATTGTTTTTGTTTTCTTTCAATTTATGAAGCCTTTTTATATTTCAGATGGAGCCTAGTTAGATTTGATGTAAGACTGGAAACCTACAAAAATACCAAGTTCACCGTTAGTCTGGGTTCCTTACCCATGTTGCCACTACGTCATGCCACGTTATAGGGTCCTAATTACTCTGTGAGTAAGGCCAGGGAACCAGACTAGTTCATCGTCTGATTATTTATGACATCTAAAAGACGCAACCACCGCAGATGCCATGAACGAGTCGATTGAAAGATGAGTAGTCTTGGCCATTTCAATGGTTACCAACAAAGCTTACCCATGAACAACCTAAACAGTCGGGGTAACATACTCCATCCGACTCCTTCCAGCGATGACAGGTTGGCATCCCGGCTTTCACCCCGGGTGATGCTGGGAGTCGAACTCAACATCCTCAAACCTCCCAGTGGGTCCGCACCCTCATCCCTGCACGGGTCACGGCCATCGAGCTTGAGAGGTTCCGGGTTCGATTCGGAAAAATCGCTGAGTCCGCCGTCAAGCGTGCGAAGCCAACGGAGTGATGCTTCCTCTAAATTTGAGGTAAGTTTTTTTATATATATAAAACTGTGTCTATTCCATTCCCTTGTCCTTTTAGTAGACCAAAAACAGTATTTCGAGTGAAAAAAATAATTTTGATTGACTAAAAAGCTATGTCTCGTTACTTCATAGACCCGAAGGCCGATCTTGGCGAAGATTACAATGCGTTCATCCTAGCTAGTTCAGTGAACACGAATGTCACGATTAACATGCAGTTGTTCCATTAGTGACGACAACTCAAGGAAGAATCATCAACCTTCCCAAACTCAACAGGGAGGCAAGAACTTCCAACCAATTTATATTGCCGTTTTTCTGGGGTTGACTTAATCAAAATCGGTAGTTCAGAGTGTGTTTTACCAAAGACCTAATAAACCTAATTTATTAGGTCTTTGGTTTTACAACTTGTAGATAATTACACTGTATTTGTTGAATAGGCTAACTATACCACTTATCGAACTTTTACTGGTTCTTTGCCAATATTTGGAATCAAGGGATTCCACTCCTCTTTTACTCTTGGTAGACATTTCTGCTCTTGATAGTTACTCCCTGCATTAAGGTTTCTGAAAGGCACGCGCGCTGCACGTTCGTCACGTACTGCAATATTGAATCAGCCGTCCGATAATGACAACTTTAACACTTTCGTCTGCCAGTTTATGTATCAAACTTACTATCGGGTGTAAGGCTTTCTCCTGTCTGTAAATTTTTAGCTATTTAAGCTATCGGGTCTATTAAAAGGGTGGATATGTACTGTTTTCAATATGACATGAAACAGCGTTTAAATTCACTCTTTCACCAATGAACAATTGAGGCCCTATTTTGTTTAGCAATGTAATTCGACGTAGCCTACATATTGCCTTTATAAGTTCTGGTGATCGCTACCAAACTGTCACAGTGGGAATATTTCCCGATTCACATCAAATTAGTCTAACTAGCCGCTACTTCAGAAGCACTACTGTAAAGTTCTGCACGATTGACTTTTTGATGTACAGAACATCTCTACGTCGTGTTGTAAAAAACCCTATTACATAAACAGTGTGATTAGACACGGTTGTGTTGTACGACCATGTGCGTAGCCAGCCTCTAATTAATGCTATGCAACGACGGGGAATGCCATGGTGTTGGTTTTTCGGGGGGCGGGGGAGGGAGGGGCGGGTCCAGGGTCTTCCCCGGCGACATGACCATGTTTTTTTTTCACTTTTAAAATAGATGTTACACACGTGCGTATGCACGTATCGCTGGCTACGCCCCTGACGACTCTGTCATCGTCTGCCGAGCATTACTTTGGCCAATGTAGGATGAATTGCCCAAGTGTATTTTTTCACTACAACACCGGTATAGTCTCAAAACGCTATTGCTCAAAACACTGTTTTCTTTATTTTCATTTATATCTTCGTCAAGTATCTTTCATTGAATATTGACTTTCACACTTAAACTATCAAACTTATACTATATCTGTGAGCTGTCAATAATTATTGCTATGCATGTGTTAGAGCTATTTAAACGATTTATTTGTTTAGAGACTAACGCGCGCCATGTTGAATGAATTTCAGAATTAGTTCCGTAATATAACAAAACGAAATAAATATCGCTTTTATGTGCAATCTACTTATTGATTGCATGCATAAAATGACTAGTGTATCGGTTGCAATATGCATCACGGCATAACCTCATTTTGACATCTCAAACATAATTTGTCAAGGAACTTTGAGCTCGTTACTAATGTCAACTTGTTGATTGCAACTTATCCGGATATCCTAGTCCGGAGAAACAACACGTTTGAATTGTGCAAAATTCTTGTTTTCATGGCGGATAGAACTTGATTTTAGATTGTGTCAATGTGTGGCTTAGTGTCTTCATGGAACATTATTGATGGCCCGATGTTTTATTGTGATCTAGTTGTTCTACTGTAAAACACTTCTTATCAGTTTTTTCACTAGCTTGAAAAATTGAGCAGGTTTTGTAGGACCCAGTTTTGTAGTCTGCTGAAAGTTACCGGATAATGATGTGTGCATAAGTGAATTGAAATACTATGTAGAAGTAAACCTTCCAATAAATGCGGACAGTTTTACAAAATGGTGTTTAGTGATTGGGAGGTTATTGCAGGAGGTGCATTCTAAGCTTGTTTGAAATGGCATCGACACCGGTGAAATCCCCAGAATCGTTTGAGGACTCTGGAGAAACATCAAAATCATGGGAAGATTCTAATGTAAGGGAATAGATTGTTATCCATCCATTTACTTAGATAAATTCACACCTGCTATGAATATAGAACAGACTTTTTTTGCAAGTGTTTATTTCTTTCGATGTACTTGAAACTCAGTGAATTTTATGTTTGTTATTTATGAAGTAAAATCCCGGTGAAAAATGAAGTAGGAAAGTATATATAACTCTAAAGTGGTGTTGTCTTATGCTTATTAATCTATGAGTCAATCTAAAATGTGTTTATAAAAGTATTTGACTTGCTTTCTTGATTGGACATATGCTATCTGGTCAAACATCATTGCACAATTCTTTCATGAAGAGCCATTCACAACCAACTGGACCTCTTCAAATGTGATTTTTGCTTGCTTCATCATAGATAAGACTAGGCACATACTTAAAGTTATAATAACTCTTGATGAATTTCTGTTTCACTTTCAGAATCAACTCCAAGCATATGTTCTATGGATTAACTCCCAACTGAAGAAAAAGCCCGGGGCACGATTGGTGGAGGACCTGAGGCATGACTGTAGAGATGGTGTTGCTTTTGTTGATTTGATCAGTGTTATTGGTTAGTCACAAATATTTAATTTTTAAGTTACTGATAATCAAAGTTTTTATCAGAGTATTGGTTTAAATTACACATTTTTAAGCAACAAGAATGGTCAGGAACAATACATACAATGTGGAAAAATATATATCAAAGCATTTTTTCTTCTTGGCATATTCCAAGTTCAATTGGCATATTTTTGATATGCTTGTGGCTGGTAAATGTGTATTGATAACGAAAACCATGATTTGAAATAAAAATATTAACATCATCATGACATTACGAAGTAGTTTATCTTTATTTTATTAGCTGGGGAATCTATCAATGCTGTACATGCTGTACCCTCCAACTACGCACAGATGAGAGAAAATATTGAAAGGGTGTTACATTTTATGTCTTCCAAGAGAATAAGGATGCACCATGTCATGGCTAAAGGTATAAAGTTTGATTAACTTAGATAGTGAGTTGGATGAAGTTGTGTGTATAGTGGTTGTGAAAGATGACTGACGATTTTATAATAATTAGATATACTAGCAATATGCAGCAATATTTTGACCATTTTGTGAAAAAGGGAAAGTAATGGATGAATTGGTGAAAAAGAAGCCAAAAAAAATCCTTGAAATAGGGAAAAA
The DNA here is from genome assembly GCA_947846245.1 of Cerastoderma edule. Classification (NCBI taxonomy): domain Eukaryota; kingdom Metazoa; phylum Mollusca; class Bivalvia; order Cardiida; family Cardiidae; genus Cerastoderma; species Cerastoderma edule. Next base: position 38,172,851 of record OX401409.1, read on the forward strand.
ACAAGTGAAGACTTAACTGTATTGGCAAAGCCACATATTTTCATATGTATCAATAATCATTTTCTGTAACTTCATAGATCTGCAATGTCATTTTATAGATGGGACACATTTTTTTTAAAAAAGATTAAAATCTCATACTGTGAGATAGTCGTTTTTAGTTCCACATACGTTGTATTATTCTTACAATTTTCACCAATCAACTGACAGAAACAAAGTTGCTTTTTTCACAATGATTTAATGAATATATCATCAGACTTTTGTATTTTCACTTATGATACTTGCTTACCATGATCAACATCATCTTCCATCGGAATGCTAGCAGTCATCTTTTGATATCTCTTTAAGCATTGCTTTTTTTTTATCCTCTAGATATTGTGGAAGGAAACTTGAAGTCAATCATGAGGTTGATTTTAGCCCTAGCAGCTCATTACAAGCCTAAAAGTGTTCGCCATTCCTCACACAATACTTCAAAGTCCAGCTCAGGCAGTAAGAGTCCAAATGTCACAACTATTGCACAGGTAGGCATATTCCAGAGAGATGTCTAGGCCACTATTTTCCACTATTTGATATTTGCAAAGCAAAGTTTTCTCATAAAGTGCTTGAAAGTCTTTCAAGAGAGGCTCCAGTGCTTCATAGAAAATTCTCATAATCCTAGAACGTTCGGCAAAAGATATTTCTAAAATGTAGGGATTAACCTAAATTTTAAAATTTGAATGATTAAAGTATCCAGATATTTGCATTAGCAATGCAAAAGATTTATGTAGCCCATTTTTGGCAACTAGAATTGCCATCCCATATGAATGTAATATACAATAAAGCCTTTAAATTATGTGAAGGCGAAGAGCCCTTGGATAATGATATTTATTACCAGAATAGACATATGACGAAAAATTTGCAATCAGTCAATGGGTGGTAATTTTCCTCCTTTAAGATATCCCTAAGCTTTAACTGAACTGTTGGAAGCATGTTGGTTTGATTAAAGATAACAAAGGTAACAATAAAGACATTTAACCAATTTGTTGCAGATGACTCTGATAGACTTTGTGGGAAAAGGAGAAATTGCTCTTAACAAGCAATTTCTCCTTTTCCCACAATGTCTTCTGCCCTATTGGAAGATATATTTTCAATTTCATCATATTTTGAAATGTCGTCTTCAAACTCTTTCAATTTGGGATATTCTCAAATTTGGCGTTGGGTAAAGGGTTTATTAGGTTTAAATTTATGTCATCTAGGGGGCATCTGCAGCTTTGACAGCAGCCAGAAGAACTGTGGCGAAAGCAGGAAGCAGTTTTAGAAGGAAAGGCAGAGATTACCGACAAAGGTTTGTTGATTTATATGGTTAGATAGCACAATGAGCTCTTTTCAGTAGAGATTTTTAAGCGATCAAAGATTTACCTACACAGTGTTGATCCAGATTGAAAAGTTTGATAGATAGATAAATTTCATAGGCATTACCATACAGCCAGTGAAGGGAAGCACCCAATGTGGCTGCTGTGCACAGACTGGTTGATGTTCACTATATTTAATAAAACCCCTCTTTATATATCTCTAACAGTATTTTAACTGTACCAATAATCAATCATATGGCCATTGCACTGCACAGATTCCTGTTAAGCTCAGTGTGTTTAAAGAAGGTAAATGAACTGGTGAACCTGAGCTGGCCATTACTGACAAAGTGGCCATTTTTCCAGTATGACTTCTCCTTCAGATTTGACGGCGTATACGAGGTACAGTCAAAAAGTTCCCGGACTGCTTCTGTTATTTTAATGTGGTATGGGATAGCACCTTAAAATATATGGGGAGCGACGTGAGAAAACCCACCTTATGGTCAAAATTTTCGATTTTCGTTTTTTTAGCGATTATTTTAGTTTGATTTTCCTTCGTTAAAATGATATTAGTCTCATGTAGATGCGTAAAAAAACCCAGTTCCTATAAGCGTTCAAAGACGCTAGGTAAGTTTAGAAATATCACGCAAGTGACGCGACGTCAGCGTTTTGGCAAACGGCGTAATCTAAATTGGCGTTTGAATTTTGGAGATACCATATTTGAGCTTTTCATTATATGGAAACACCTTTCTAGTTCATTCTGGTGCTTAAGCTTAGGAAACAAAACTGTCATGTTTATATTTGAAGCCATACTTGTGCTCATTTACACTTATATTGTGAAAGTTCTAAAATAATTGAAAAGTACTTTAAATTCCTTTTTACAGAGGAATTTAGCCTGTTATCAAGTTCACATGATGCTTTTAAAAGAGTGAATACTATAAGATTTGTTTACAATAAGCGATAAAACGAGGTCAGCCAAGAAACGTTGGGAACCAGTAAAAACCAAGACATTCTCCAATTTGAATGTTCACGTTGATAAAATTGGATAAATGACAGTATTTTTATGTGTTTCACATGATATTTCTAACCAGGTGATTGCCACTTATTAATCTAAGCGATCCTTGCTATTTTAGATGTAATTCGAATGTAAACAATGAAGTTAAATAGGTGGGCACCAAATTTGTGAAAATAGCACTTTGAAAAATAGATAATTAGTAGTGCAGGCGATATATTGTCATGACCCTGTGTTCTTTCTGCTATGTTTCTACATATTCTATTATAATGTATAATTCATATTACCCAGTTTTGCAGTTTTCTGAGCGCTAGTATGCTTTTAATTCAAAGTAATAAAAAATCTAAGTCAATGGGTTGGTATTGACATCAAAGGAAGTTAAACAGTAATTAATAATCGACATGCTTGATTGAGAAGTACAAATGACACGTTTGTTTCACGAGAGCCGATTATTTTAACTACATGTGTTCCATTTTAAATGACACATGGTAGATTGCAAAAAACAGGGAATATTTATTTGTAAAGCATTGTGTTCTGTTCCAGGAAAAGTTTGCTTCCTTCGCCGATTAAACGCGTTATATTGACATTGAACAATTTTCATCATAAAATGCAAGGTTTGAAGATTCAGATCGTTTTTTAAGATGAAAAACAACCAAAGACATAGATATCTATGTCTCTGAAACAACAATCAGATAATTCTGTTTATGGTTGGAATTGATCGACTTTTTCTACAATATTTCTTGAAAGTAAGCAATTCAGAAACAAAATAAAATATAATTAAAATATATTTTATGTGATGCCAAATTCAAGACGTATCTGATATTGTCTATTAAGCGCAATGTATAGATAAAAGTATGAAGGACACATATCTTTTTTTTTCACCGCGGGAGTAGCGAAGAAGTGTCGGAAAGAAGGCCGTTTCTGGGACCGATTGGGATTTGGAGATTTCCTGATCCATACTAATGGCCGATAAGTCTTTTTCGAAGTACACCCTTCACAACAACTCCAAAACATATAAAAAAAATGTGCCAACAATCTGCATGTCAGCTGAGCTCTAGCTTCGGAGTCGTTGCTGCGACAACTTTAACGTTATGTGAGCTAAGTCAAAGTTAACTCAACACCTAATATGGCCAGTTCTATTGAAGTCAATTTCTTTCATTACTATACGCATAAAACGCAAAGCTACATGTGCCGATCATTTCAATTGATATTTGAAGTGCGTGCATGTTTGTTTCATTGGGGAGTATACATGTGTTATATTGTGGTAATTGTCTTACAGTCGATGATTAAAGACAGTTTTCGTTTTGGAAAGAAAGATATGTGTCCATTCAAAAAGAGTTGTGAATCCGAGACCTACATGAAACTTGCATGTGGTATACTATCTTTCTGGGCTTCCCTGTCACCATCCTCCAAATGGACAATCTTATTATTTTACCCCAAAATAAATACAGTGTAAGCTGTTAATTGAACAAACAAAAAAAAGCCTATATTATACAACTTGAATAGTGATGGGAGATTGCGTTTGTTTACGTGTCAATTCTATCAGGTCAGCAATGCGAATCACGGACCGATAACTGGATGCCATATAACATTGTAATGTTGGACACTTACCATATAACATGCAGCCGCGTGACGAATCATAAGGTCATAGATACGTTATGACATATGACGCCTTTCTCTACATGTTACTTGTCATTAATATTGATTTTTCCACTTTGTTTCCTTTTTTCGTGATTTATTTTCATTGTTTGACTTTTGATTTGATTCCATATCACTAACAGGCTAAACAGAATACATGTAGATGATTTGTGTCTTTGTGTAGGAATGGTTATCTGGATAGGCTTCGGATAATTATCCGATTGACATTCGGCTCACAGAAAAGTATTACTACGCCTTGCCAGATAACATTTCCGATTCACGAGACCAACCATGTATTCTCTATATATCACTATGATACAGTATTTCAGTCATGTCATCATATTCAGTAAAACTAGACATGATTTTTGTATGTCATAACCGATGGAGGACACTTTTCATTGAAGTCAGCATGTAACTGTTTAGGTGTGACATATTAATAAAGAATGGTGAAATGACTTATTAAAACAATGTCAGTAAAAAGAAAAAGAACTACATAAAAGCGCAAGTCTTGCGGAACGGCTTTTGTCTGTACTTAGATATGTGAAGTACCACAACAGTTGTCTGCATTGATAAAGCATGCATCGTGATCTCATTCACAATTCTCCAGTTCCCAGTTCTACATGGAGATAACAGACTCTGGTCCGTGTGTCTGGCTGCCATCTTGCCTGATGGTCTGATTCTCATCTATCGGGGAATTGACTTGCTTTGGCTGGAGACTAATGCTGACTCCAAACAATTGAATCTTTCTAAGGAAAAAAGATAGAGCGGTCCCGTTGGTCGGCATAGTGTGGGAGGCTCACGCTTGACTTAAGTCGTATGTGGAGTGCTCGAGTCTTTGTGCTGTTTGGTGATCGGTGCATTTGCACAGGCATTCTTGCCTTTGGAGCTTCTTCATATTATCAATGGATATGTCGTGGAATAGTGGCAACGTTTCACCACAAACAACTATTCCATTTTCAAGGAAGTGTGTTCCATCTCTCTGCCTTTTTGCCCCGCCTTTGTTCAAGCTCCGTGACCAGGATCTGTAAGAGTGATCTTTTTCCATGATTTTACAAGGCTAGAGGACGAACGACAGAACATAATTTGTTTGGCACTTAAGTTAACATCCTTGACCACACTCTTTGATGCAAACATCCCCAGAATAGGGTTCCTGATCTGTATTAAAGTCACAACAAGTAAATGACCCATCCTTACTTATGGACGCAACATATGACCTAGCCCGACCACTGATTCACTAAATTTACTACCGTTATCAACTACTGGTTGTCCGCTGTCGTTTTTCCTTGAAAACATCCTCAAACAAGTTCTGACATATGGTTGATGTCATTTCGAAGTGGTTTGATAAGAATGATTCTAATTCCTAAAATCCAAGGACATAACTGTTAAACATAGGGGCAACTTTAATCTTAATACAGCTGTATACATATAAAACATTTATACAAATCAATTACGGTTTTTAAAATTGAATCCTTGAAGAATTGACTGATAATCTGCAGGCAATAGTCGTACTTTACATGTAGTCACGCAATCAATAGAAAATGAGTTTTAAAAAACTTGATTCAACCAGGTAGTCTATATAAGAATGAGAAAAGATTTGTCGGTAGCATTGTTGATATGTTTACTTTCCTGATCGCGGCTGAGATTTCAATGAAAATGAGTATCATAGTAGTCTAGATCTAAATGTTATATATAGTAAATGAATGAAGAATGATTTTTACTCTTAACTGCAGTTCCTTCTAAGACTGGGACATTTATTCGAGGGATTAAAGATTGAATGTTCAAACAATATCGCGTTTGAAAACAGTGGGGAAACTTAAACAACGCCGTAATAAATGACGTCACTTTGACAGCGATTTATCGATTATTGCGCGTTAAACCATAAGGTGGGTTTTCTCACGTCGCACGTCATATATATTATTGATAAGAAATCATTTACCTATACAATGATATAACATGAGGCAGTGTAAATAACATACTGAAAAATATATTACATTTTGAACACGCACAACTTATACCGTACAGAGCACATTGAAGTTAAAATGTATCATTATACACATATCTGACGTCAATTTTGATCACTTTAATCATCACTTTTTTTCAAAGTATTCCCCAGTGCATCGAATACACTTTTCATGGCGTTTCACCCAGCTGTGATAAATTGTATTATACCACTCTTTTTGGAAGCTGTGTACTGCCAACCTCACAGAGGATTTTAGTTCCTCTTCGGATTGGAAAGTGCGGCCTTGAAGCTCAGCTGACTCTTTATTCACTGTCTGACCACTGGGTAGGACATGTTGGAGGAGCATCCCTTGACTAACCATGAGGAAAATATACATGATTTTTCTCAAAGACTTCACGGTATTGTCCTTTCTTGATCAAAAATTAATTAGAGTTTCATCGGTTGTTACAATATTGTTTAAGAATCGGTCGCCATCTTTCTTTCATTGTCGTAAAAAGGTTTCAGACGCTTCAATCCTGGTAGCCGAGGGACCCATCGCGCACATACCTTACTCATTCCTAGGTCTTGAGATAATATTCTATGGACAGTTCAATGACTTAGCTCCACTGTATCCGAAATATCCTCTATGGACTTTCATCTATCCTTCATTATAACACTATGGATTAGTGATTTCCTGCTGTCTGTCTTTGGTCTCTTGATACGTGGATTATCTCTACCCTTTTTAAAACGCTTATGCCAGTTGAACACAAGAGTCTGGATACTTTCTTTGAGCATTGCTTCTTGTTCATGAATTTCAAAGTGTTCATCGGTGTCATATCTGCCCTTACACAGAATTTAATGACTATCCCAGGGCTTTCCCCAGGCCGATATCGCTTGTCGTATGCGACAAGCCTTGACGCTCCCAACCCTCCGCGCGACACGCTTTGATCTTGCCGACAAGTCTTAATCTCACTGCGACTACCCATCGAGATCGTGTGTACTTGTCACTGTCAAACTCCCGCCTCGTCTATCCTTCAAGAACACGTGTACTTGTCATAGTAATAAACACCATGCAATCTGTAACTTACACATTGTCACCTTCCGCGAGGCTTGCTAATGGCAACCGATATGCACGTGCCGTTGATTGACAGTCAATAAGATGGATGATCCAATCAGATGCCGAGTTATAATTGGCGAAGACAGAAAGTCGCTGAAGATGCGAAGGGGTGTGAAAACTTTGTCCTGGATAGGTATTTGTATTAATAAGTTTGATTGCGATGTATGATCGGCAATCAAACTTTTTCATTCAATCATGTCCAAGCGAAAAACGAGTATCAGCGACTTTTTCTCTAAGAGACCGCGAACCGTTCAAGAGCCAGACAGAACAACTTGCGACGAAGGTCTGAGTTCAACTTCAACATCGGAAACGCCAAAAGGCCAACGAAAATAGGGAATTGACAAAAAAATGGAAGACCAACTTTCCTTGGCTAAAGGAAAGCACAGATGGTAAACATAGACAATTTATATCATTCCCGTTTGAAAGCTACGCAATTACATTTTGAAAGCAAAAAGAGATGAAGGAAACTATCTGTCTACCCAGATTTTCAAAACGGTCATTTACCTTAATAATTCCCAAATTAATTTACTTTTTGGTGGTTTCTTTTGAAAAAAAGGGAATTAATGGCTTGTATAAATTTCTCATATTGTTGTTTTTTGGCCCATGTAACATTAGAAAAAATCGGATCATGATCGTTTATGCTTGACTAGTACTTAGTACTGTAATTTGCAGAAGTTAAAAAGTTATTCTGTAACCTCTGTCATTTTCCACCAACTAACAGCCTGTTCACACCTAATTATTTTGACTACTCCCGTGACTTGCTCACATGGCGACATCGCAATTCGTTTTGGTCTGTGTTTACTTTACTGACCAAATATTTTTTAGGTGATAAGTAGCAAATTGAAATAGATTTATTTATTTTGTTGGCCAATTTTGACAACCTTTTATTTCACACTTAAAATGTTGGAGAAGTCGTCACTATAATGCTCCATCTACTGGAAGTGATGTATGAGATGGAATTAAGCATTTATGAGAACAGGGTTAATAATCTCCTTTATTTATACTTGTAGATAATGGGATGCTGTGTGACTTCTGCATTAAACACCAGCGGAGACCGAAGAAGTGCCTACCAGGTAGAGCTGTTTGGGTCGACATGCCCTGTACTTCCCTTCGGAGAGCTGCCTTAGTAGCGCACAAGTCATCCGACTCCCACCAGGAGGCATGTGTGTTCGAGACAGCAGCAGCAATGACAGGCAGGGGCATACGGGAAGGCTTCGTGCGGGAGGAGACTGTCAACAGGAGAGCCATGATGTCCGCCATGACAGTCCTCTACTTCCTGTGTAAGGAAGAGATCCCCCACACAACAAAGTACGGGCCCATGCTGGACCTCGTACAGTACCTTGGTGGTGATGTCCTGAAGATGCTGAACCAGGGGGGCAACCAGAACTACTCCTCCATGCGGCACATTACAGAGGTCCTAGGTATCTTGTACCAAGTGATCTGGGTGTCGATCATGTCCGATGTCAAGGAGTCCCCCTACTACAGTGTCATGGTTGATGAGACGACGGACATTTCAACAACAAACCAGCTAATTATCTACCTTAGATTCATGAAGGAGGGGAAGAGCCATACATCATTCGGGGGAATAGTGGCCTTGCCTAACGGGAAAGCAGACACCATCAGGAAGGCCATCTGCGACTACCTTGAAGCCAACCAAATACCACTAGACCGTATGTGTGCTTTCGGCAGTGACGGTGCTGCGGTCATGGTTGGAAGTGTGAGCGGCGTCAGCACACAGCTCCAGAGACTGGTCCCACATCTCATCAGCAACCACTGTGTCGCTCACCGCCTTGCCCTTGCCAGCGCCCAGGCTGCAGACAGGGTCCCCTACCTGCAGAAGTTCAAAAGGATTACAATTAATAAACTTCAGGCTTGGTGCATAACAAATGTTTATTCAATCTTATAGCATTTTTTGTGTCTTTTCTTAGACTGTGAGAGAGGCTTCTCCACACTGAAGCGGGTGAAGAGAAGCAGCAGGAATAGTTTAACAAACAACAACCTGCAAGCCCTGTTGATGATTTCCATGGAAGGGACACCAACTAAAGAATTTCCGTATGAAAAGGCTGTTGAGAAGTGGGCTGACAAAAAACAGAGGCGACTTGAAGTTTAAATTGATTTTTTTTTCTATTTAAAAATGTAAATTATGTAATGTTTAAAAGAATAAAATACATGTTGTATTAGGAATAAACTGTTTGTACCTCATTATGACTATCCAAATAGGTATTTTTAAGCCATTTAAAAGACTTTTTCAGACCTTATTTTTAAATTTTTATCCATTTCTCTTTAAAACTCTGATTAAATGCGTTCTTAAGAGCGATATTGCTGATTTTAGAAAGTTGTTTTGAGATGACGTGGAAAAAAATTTCATCTCGATTTGGCACCATGTAAGGAATATAAGTGAAAGAAATTATAGTCCTACAATTAAGAAATTATACATGTCCATAGAAATTGAATACCTACTGCACTGTGGAAAATTTTAGCTCAATCAGACCTGAAGTATACTTGAAGCAGAAGCAGTCCGAGAACTTTTTGACTGCACCTCATACAATTTGCAATAAAAGAAAATAGGCATTTGGACGGTGCTCTTCTTGATTCAGACAATACAGCTCAGTCTACATTTTGACTATTCAAATTGTATTTTACTTTTGTACAGGAGAAGCTATCACCAAGAAAGCAGTTCGGACCAGTTTAGTGATTCTGACACCAGTTTCCATGCTGACCATCCACGTATAATACCTGGACGAGAAAGGGGCGAGGTTGGTGATGGTGCTAGCGCTGGAAGCAGTCCAACATCTAGCTCGGTGTACAGTCCCCAGACCAGCATGATCACTTCAACATCCTCAGTGGGCATGTTAACCCCTATGTCAGGATCTCACTCAAACAGTTCTGTGATAAAAAGTAAATCTGCTGACATCCTTTCATGTAAGTAGTAAAAATAGGATAAAAAGATACTCAAAGTGATAGTACTTAACAATTTGTCTCTGAATATTTGCCCTGTGGAAAACACATCAATCTCAATCCAATCTACCTTAACCCATCACCAAACAATAACGACATTTAACATTTTGTTGTTGACGACTCTGGAAAACACTGTTAGATAAAGAGTAATTGCTCGTAACGAGCAATTTTTCCTTTTCCCACAACGTTTTCTCCACTATCAGAAGATTATTTTCCAATTTCATCACATTTTAAAATGTTGTGTGCAAACTCTTTCAATTTGGTACAGTCAAAAATTTCGCATTTAGTACAGGGTTAGGGATGGTATAAACACGGAATATGTCCTTTAATGTCATACCTAGGTAATCTTTTCATGAGAGGTAGTCACCTGAGTGATTTACAGAATGCCAATTGTTCTACCCTGCTTGACCAGCCCTAATAAGCAGTTGAGTATGGGGTCTTCCTCCATCATTAAAAGTCGGACATGGCTACATAACTGAAATAATGTTGATGCAATGTAAAACCCATATAATTAAATAGAAGTAAATTTTGTATTCCATTGCTATTTGACTTGACTACAATTAACATATAATAATGGTCCTTGAATAAAGATATTCAGGTATTATGAAGCATGTGAGTTGTGTGTATTTAGAAAAATATGCATATAAGTTAATGCTATTTTCTTATTCACCAGGTTCATGTTTATGTCATATATCCTACAGATAAGGACAGTGTGACGACGGACCTTGAAGATAGTGTTTTTACTCCAGTAAAAGGGAGAACAGTAGAGAAATCTCAGTATGATGACCTCATGACAGATTACCATAAACTTGCAAATGCCATGAATCTTATCAAAAAAGAGTTATCACGTTTACAAGATTTGGTGAGTTCAAGTTTTTATACTATTAAGTATTTCTATGGAATAAGTGAACAGCTGAAGTATCAGACACTTGAAAGTAAATTGATTAAAATTAAGTATTCTAAATTTTATTGATGCTTCTTATACTGAGCATTGTTTGATAGCATCCCAAACAAAATAACCCATATTGAGTTGATGTTCCATTGAGAAATGACTACTTATAGGTTTCTTCAACTAAAAAACATAAAGAAATTGAAAGTGGCCTTTTATACAGTAACACACATTGGTAAAATCCCCTTTTTAACATTGTTACAGAACAAAATCTCTGGCAATTGTCCCTTCAAATAGTTTAAATTTATAAGAGAGTTGTCATTACTGTTCCAGTTGTTAAGTGGCCAACCGCCAGATGGGGAAGAAACTGCTGGGGGCCTTGTTATTGAAGGATCAACTTCAGAGGAGCAAATAGTAAGTACCTCACCTTGAACTATCAAATGTTTAGGTACTTCATCTCAAACAAGTAATTTTCAATAAAGGCTTACAATATATTGATAAGAAATAATGGCATGTTGATTTTCCCCATTTACTGTTTTGAATTCGTTGTTGGTTGTTAATTTAAGTTTTGAGAAATGCATTCATAAATCTTCTCCTTAGCAAGGTAGGTAGTTGATTTTTTGGTTACAGGTTAAGATTTTATCTCTCAAAGATTGTTACAAGAAACAGAAAACTATGAAGCTTTCTATATAACTGTAGTCTTTAACTTACCAATACAAACCTGTCTCATGAAGTATGTTTGAATGCACTACTTCATGGAATTCTAGTAATTAATGTATGAAATTCAACTGATGTTTTAGGTATGAACATTTAGGGATCAAATAAAAGCATAAGAATTACACAGTTGACTGAGGATACAACACTTTTCATAAGGTCAAAGAATGTGATTCAATTTTTGGATACCTGCTTGTGGCCTGCACATCTACAAGATGAAAACTCTTATATCTGCTGGTGTTCTAATGCAGTTATATTAGGGCATACATGAGTAAGGCATGTTTTGGTACAACTTTTCACAGGTGATCTTAAAGAGTCAACTACAACAATCCAAAGAGTTATGTTCTGACTTGAGAGAAGAGGTCTCAAGGAGTAAGATAGAGTTAATGCAGACACAAGGCGTAAAGGCTGGTCTACAACAGCGGATTAATGATCAAGAGACAATTATTTCCCAACTCAAATCACAACTATTACGAAAAGATTTACAAAAACAAAACATTGACTCCGAACAAGTAAGTAATGAAATGTTTTAACCCTTTACGGTATATAGCGCCGTTCGCCGCCTTATCGATTACCGCATAAAACGCTTTTCGCCGGTATACCTATTACCGTATAAAACCTATTTTGACGGGCTATCGATTACTGCATAGAACGCTTTTTGACAGCTGAAAAATTGATTCAACTTCAACCCTTAATTACACAAATAAACACACACGTCATTTTCTCCAAAGTTTATTTTCCTATTAAACAAATATGTTTTCTTTCATATACGATGATAAAATCATGGGGTCAAAGTTTAAACTTTTGCTCTAGAGCGAATCTTTTGATAGTGGTCACGCGGCACACTTCTAAAAGAGACGCTATGGGATTGAGATGAAGGGAAATGAAATACCCACCCCCAATAAAACTGAAAGCGGCCTTCGATATCCTGTCATAAAGATCAAAACAATGCCGATTTGTAAAGACTTGATAAGGATTTCCTGCAATTCTTTACAAACTAACACTTTTCTAAAAATATTATCCAATTAAAAAGAACATAGGGCACGCGACCCGTAGACTATTTAATGAGAAGTCTTCCGGTCATAAAAGATCAAAACACTGCCGATTTGTAAAGACTCGATAAGGATTTCATGCAATTCTTTAGTAACTTAACACATTTCTAAAAATACTATCCAATTAAAACCAGAGCATACGGCACGCGACCTGTAAAGGATGTTTATGACACGGAGCTATTGTTCAAAGTTTAAAGGCGATTGAAAATCGAGCCGTCAAATAATTGACGTTATAAAGACGGCCTTTTTAAAATATTTAGCCAATTTGGTGTTTCCGATCGCAAGTCGGACATCAATGTAGATTCAGAGCAGTAATTTGATCGTTTTTTATTAAGCCTGAAGATGATGAAATGTTGATAAATATTACCAATTCACGGACAAGCAAATTAGATCATTCCTCCGACTTTGACTACAACTACGAGCTTTTGGTAAATTCATCACCCATGGACACGTATTTTACGGAAATATAAGCATGTTTCGTTGCCAAAATGAGTTGATTTTTACTGTTTTACATTTATAAGAAGGACTAGGTTTAACTCCTTTACAAAGCAATATTGCGCTGAAAAACATTCTTTTATATATTTTGGAAACGGTTTGAATGGGAATTGAAGTAAAACGATTCAGCTTTGTTGAGAAATATGCAAAGACAAAGTATGTATCTCGAGTCATGAACGGTATTTTTCGGCAACAAAATTCCCTGCAATTGATGACAAACGGAAAACAAATTACGGATCTCTCAGGGAGAACACATAAGTCATATTATTAATTTTGATTTTGTATAATTCACACCGTAATATACATTTTCATTGTTTGTTTAATTTTCTACAACTTAATCCTGATATGAATGTATCACTAAATAAAGAAAAAAAACATCAACTTAAAGGAAATTTTGTTCTCGTCGTCTTTTATTCTTTGAAAAAATCTATTAGATGAATGTAAAATGCATTAATTTAGGTTTGATTAACAGTACCCCAATCAATAACAATTATCGGAGATAATCCTGTGCAAATAGGTACCCAGGGTGACTAGTTATGTATGCGTTAATGGTCTTCGATAATCGGATGGTTTATACCTATAGTGTCACTGATAAGCCTTATCTCTATACCTTAAAGGGTTAATATGTAAATCAGTCGTTAATCACCAATCCCATTCTAATTTTGCCCTGAATCAAACCTATCAGAAAAGAAATATACTATTGGTAATGCTCATTCATTTTTTTTTTTTACTGTCCAGACTGCACTTTGCCAAAAGCCAGTTGTTAGAATAGTGACTGAGTGTATCAATATTGATCTATAGCATGGATGCTAAAGTACATTGATTCTCATGGTTTATTCTAGGCATAAAATTGAACAGTTGCAACATCAATTTACCATTAATTTTCTAAAAATGTGAGTTTAGGTCAAAACTTGCCACAATGTTTTGTCAGCTGGAAAAAGATGATAATTAAGAAAACTGAAGTTTTAATGGTCTAGACATAATTATTATCAATATGAAAACTTATTATATGCACAGAAAAAAAATGGAAAATGTTACATTTCTTTCTATCAAGTTTATGCCTTTCTCTTTTCTTTTATTGTAGGCAAACAGTGTAAAACAGCTTCATGATAGAGACAAAACCATTTCTGACTTAAAAGTAAGTTTGACTTTTGTATTTGTGTATGTGTATGCTACAAGTAAGGAAATGGTGATACAATTCAGAAGTTGATATTCTAAATGCCTTTTTTTTTTGCTTTCATAGAAAAATAAAAATCAGATATTCTTTTTCATTAGTGATAAGGTACTTTATCTGGCATTGTGAATCAATATCTCCTGTTTAACTGCTAGTAATGTAGTTTTTGCAGGAATGTTACTTGAATAAGCAAGAATCTAAAGCTGTTCAAATGTTTTTCTTTATTTGCATTGTTTGGATTGATGAGCTCAAAAAGTATTTTTTGAATTAGAATCATAAAAGATGTTTAGTTTCTAACATCATTGTGAGTGACCATCAAAACAGATGCTTGACAATCATTGTTACCAGTTGTAATTATTGGCTGCTATCTTTGGCTCACAGGAGGTCGGATTGTTTGTTATATATGAGTAGTTCTGACATTCTCTGCCAGAGTGTTGAGTTGTGCTGTATTCTGAGATTTTTATCAAGTTTATGCAGATTTATGCACACTTAACTAAACATATCTTCCAAAAATTTTTATTCTTAAACCAGCTAAATGACCTAGGCTGTTGATAGGCCTTAAAACACCATTCATTAATTTAGTCTTTGTTTTTAAATAGAGAGATATAGCTCGCCGAGACCAAAGAGTGGATAGTTTGCAACATGAATTACAACTTCAAATAACAGAGAAAGAGGAAGTGACCAGAGCTCTAAGATCCCAAGTTAAAGAACTCAGTGATAAGTTTAGAGTGGTGGATGAGACCGGGGTATGTGTATGATTACTTATCAGCAATATTTTGAACTGAATAGTAAAATGATTAACCCTTTGGGAGCCTATGTAAGGGCCAGAGCTGTTGATCTCCTTTTACAAAAACAGTTTCTTTTATCCTCTGCTGCAGGTGCTTTAAATGAGTACATATGAAAGAACAAAATCTTATGGAAGCAAAGAAAGCTCTCATTTCTGAGAAATGTCATGTGTTCTGATCTTTTTTTATTTAGATGGATCTGTATTAGTATGTGCTCCTTTGACTTGATCTTCGATTCAATTGTTTTACATTAATTGTGATGAAAACTTGATACTTTGCTTAATAAGTTCACTCTCGATGACTGCTTCCTTGATACATAACCAGTCTGGCCTATTTGTGCGTTAGTCCTGACAATTTCCCCCTGCCACTAATGGGGATTGAACATGGGATCCTCATGAACGGAAGCCCATACTCTACCATTGCACCACTGTTGCCAAGTATTTGATTTAAGGGTTAAAGTTATTGGAAAAGAGGAATATTGCTGTTGGTAAATAACAATTGATTCTAATGATGTATTTAAAACAAATTTACTGATGTTGCATGTATCTTTAGACAACAAAAAATTGAAATGTTACTGTAGAGAATTCTGGCAAATGTTTTTTTTCTTATTTTTTATCATGCTCTTTATACATTCTTCATTTTATCCTACAGGCAACATTGAAGGCCCGTGTTGCAACCCAAGACAAACAAATGGCAAGGCTTGCTGGCCGAATACTAAGTACAAAAGCTGAATCTCGCAAGGGACTTTCTGTAAGCTTTCATATTTATTTTACAGTCAGGTGATGTTGTTTTGAGGTCACTTTAGCACTAAACGAGTTTTATGCTGCTTTTTAAAGGATATTGGAGGTCCTAAGAAGATTGTTTAATAATGTGCCCCGCCTAAGGGGTTTAACACAGACTTATATAGGAAGAACCTTTAAAATCATATTTTTTTCTGGCCTACAACTTTCATATTTGGGATGAGACAGCATTTAGAGTTCATCTAAAATTACCCTTAAACTTGTCTCAGTGGTCAAAATTGGCCCCATTCATGGTGTCATTTATTTTACGTGGCTATGCATAGGGTTATTCTTAAATTGTCTTTTGTCAAACTTAAAGACCTAGAGCTTTCATATTTGATGAATGAAATTTGGAGTTCATCTACATTGAACACATTTTCAATTGTATATATCTTAATTTTTAAAAATGTTTTAATCATTCTCTGTTCCTTAATACAAAAGTAGATTTTCATGAACAGAAAATGGCCGGGTCTTTCTCATTAAACATTTTCATTACAATCTGCCTACACTTATCTTAAAAAATAGGCATTTAATTGAAGGGAAAGATTATCAGTAGCTGTTTGATATTACTTGTAAGGTCTTGATATATTAAGTTAATGTTGTTTAAGGGTGGGAGTGAAGAACTGCATGTACTACAGGACTCATTGAACAGTTTACGGCAAAGTTTTACTGCAACTGATGCTCAACAACACACTATTGACACTGTAGAACAGGGCATATCTGCTCTTATGGAGAAAATTGCACCAACAAGATCTACACTTCAGGTATCTATCTATAGACATACAATACATCTCAGTATGTGTTTTGGTTTTATAAATTATCACAGCATATATATAAACATTTTGATTCTTCATCTTTAAATAATGATAGGAATTAACATGCTAGTTGCAGGAGACTATTATAGCATTCAAGAAATTGTGATTCAAACTTGACCTTTTTTTCTACAATGATTTCAGTACTATTATCAGTATTATCTATAATAGATAGGCCAATTGATGTTTTCATGTCCACCCATCTGCCATTGTTTCCATAGATTTCTAATGTTGACTTTCAAGTACAAGCTTTAAGAACCTTGCATTTATTCTAGAAAAGCATATTTTGCTTGAACTTCATGAAGTTGTCTAACATTAACTTAAAAAGTTCTTACAGTTGCTTACCTGATAAAGACTTCTCTGTGCACAGTTATAAATATTCATAGTTTATGTGCATATTATAGCACCATCATGGACTTCTTGTTGAAGATAATGTTAAGGGTTCAAAGCAAGACTATAGTAAGAGCTTCACAAACATGAAGCACTTACTATAGTCTTGCTTTGAACCCTCGATGTATATAAATGTCCATAAAATGGAGCCACGATGAAACTATTCTACCAAAGTGTATGTTTGACAAACTGTAGAGTAGGTCAGGCAGAAACTGCCATTTTAACAAATACTTGTTACAACTTTATTACGTATAATTTATCACTACAACTGACGACCTCTCTACATACTTAAGTTTGGATGAATTTCAATTTCAGAATGCCTCAGATTTTACTGCATCAAGGAAATTGAACTTTGATGGTACAGGGGAT